>CM062815.1:676703354-677303354 GCA_031772625.1 Pinus tabuliformis | reverse complement strand
AGATCAAGCAAACCATCAGAAGCTCATTAACCTGCATATATGATTTAACACTTCATAAGATATTCACATCCTTGCACACCTTGGCCTAATGATCTTCTCCTCCTTATATAGTTTTAGGCCTTTCTCAATACCATGGACCAAAAACTAATTAGGACCAATACCTTGGATCAAATACCTCAGACCAATTACCTTGGGTCAAATACCTTGGACCAAGAAATACCTTGGACCAAAAACTTTGTTTTCCCAAGATATATGCGCTTTTCCTTATGTGAAAGTGCGTGTGTATGTATATGCTCCTTTTGTTCAGTAAACCTGTGTGTATACACAACTTGGTCAAGGTGAACTTGCGTATACCTCTCTTTCTTCATTCTTTGTAGTTTGATCTGTAATTCTTTGTTGTTGACATGCCGCACTGTAATCTTTCATCTCAGTGAGTTTCCATCAAGGACAACACCTGTATCATAATGCCAATAATCTCCCCCTTTGGACTTGATGGCAACAACAACACAAAGTCACTCTCCCCCTATCACATCAAGGGAAAAGGGTGGACCAAGATATTTTCTCCCTTTGACATACATTATGCTGTTCATGCTCCCCCTGAGTACATGCTGAATTCTTTGATTAAGCTCCCCTTTTGTACATGCTGAGATGCACTGAAACCATCCATGCTCTCCCTGAGCACAAGCAGCGTCTGCAAAAAAATATTTTTTAAAAGAATAACTCTATAACTCAACTATGTGAAAATGACCTTCCTATCACCAATGACTCATACATACATCCATCGCCCAACCAAATGGGGATACAAATTACATCATTTGTCCAAGAGGACTCATTCAAATGTATGAGAAGACATATCACACCCTAGACTTTTACATGATTTAAGCAACAAATGGTATAGATATCTGAAGCCATAGCTGGACTCAACAACCATAATGCCAACAATGTTGAATGTACGTGAAGGCTAACGCTCCCCTTGAACATATGCTACCTGTGCTTTGTTAACAGGTCAATGATCAAGGCATCTTAGTCAGTGAGATAAAAATTAATGAATGAAGCATATCGATAGACATAAATCATCAATATCAGTCAGAGCACCCATATCAGAGGTTGCCCCACTATTTTTCTTGTCTGAAGAAACATATACGCTCCTTGACCCACAAAAAACCGAGTGTGTACGCGACTATTCTCCATGAAACACGCGTATAATAACCTTTCTCTGAAAAATTGAATTTAACAGTAGAATGATGCAACAACTACTCCCAGCTTTTGTCTAAGATATTCAAATGTCTCTCTGGGCAGTGGTTTAGTGAATATATCAGCGACCTGTTCTTTGGAGGGAACATACTCCAATTTGACTTTTTGTTCAAGCACTTGTTCATGTAGAAAATGGTATTTGATGGGTATGTGCTTGGTCTGGGAGTGCATGACTGGATTTTTTGAAACACCGATGGCACTTGTATTATCACATAGAATGGAGATGGGTGGAGTACATGTGATCTGAATGTCTTGCAAGTTTTGCATCATCCAAAGTAGTTGTGTGCAACAAGATGCAGCTGCCACATCTTCTGCTTCAGTTGTAGATAAAGCAATTGAACTTTGTTTCTTGCTGAACCAAGACACTAACCTGGAACCCATATAGAATGCACCACCACTAGTGCTTTTTCTATCATCAACACTTCCTGCCCAATTTGCATCTGTATATGCATGAAGAGTAAGATCTGTATCTCTAGGATACCATAAACCAAAATTTTGAGTTCCTTGAAGATATTTGAAAATTATTTTGACTGCCTAAAGGTGTGATTCCTTTGAATTTCCCTAGAATCTTCCAACTATTCCTACTGCATGCATGATGTTAGGTCGGGTACCTGTTAGATAAAGCAGACTGCTAATCATGGATCTGTAAGTTGGTTGATGTACTGTTGTTGATTCATCATTTGAGCTGAGACTGCACCCTATTACCATTGGGGTACATACAGGTTTAGAATCTTCCATGCTATACCTTTTCAAGATCTGTTTGAGATATTTGGTTTGTGAAAGAAAAATACCATCTTTATTTTGTTGAACTTGTAGACCAAGAAAATGGGTAAGTTCACCAAGCAAGGACATTTCAAATTCTTGCTACATTACTGAAGCAAAATTCTAATTCATGAATTATTTATTGCTACCAAAAATGATATCATCAACATAAACAACAATAATTAGCAATTTATCAGTTTCAATATTTGTATATAGGTTGCTATCTGCTAAACCTTTTGTAAAACCTTGTTGGTGTAGATATTTGTCAAGGAGGTAATACCAGGCCCTTGGAGCCCGTTTCAGACTATAGAGAGCCTTTTTGAGTTAGCATACAAGTTTTTCATCATTTCCAAGAATGAATCCTTCTGGTTGTTCAATATAGACTTTTTCTTCTAAATCTCCATTAAGGAAAGCAGATTTGACATCCATTTGGTATACTTTGAATTTATGAAAGCTAGAAAGAGCAAGAAACATCCCTATGGCTTCAAGTCTAGCAACAAGAACAAAGGTTTCTTCAAAATCTATACCTTCTTGTTGAGCATACCCTTTACAAACAAGTCTGGCCTTGTTTCTAATGACTTCTCCATTTTCATTCAACTTGTTTTTGAATATCCATTTAGTTCCTATAATATTTTTATCATGAGGTCTAGGAACTAATTCCCAAGTATTATTCTTTTCAATTTGCTCAAGTTCTTCATTCATGGCCTTGACCCAACATTCATCTTTGCATGATTCATTTACATTTTGAGGTTCAGTGGAGGATAGTAATGCTCAATAGCTTGAGGTTTCTGTAATAGTTCTTCTTGTTTGTACACCTACCTCTTTTTCCCCTAAAATTTGAGTTTTTGGATGATTTTTTTGAACATACCTGGACGAAGTCTTTTCTTCTACCATTATCTCTTCTTTTGGTGCTTCATTGGTTTCTTCTTCAATATCATTGTGATTTGATGTGGGAAAATAATCTCCATCTTCTTCATTTTCATAATCTTCTATTTTTATCTCTTTTGGATTTTTGCATGCTTCATCAACTACAACATCAATACTTTAAACAATTTTCCCAAGTCTTTTATTATAACGTTTATATCATTTACTTTGGGAAGAGTAACCAAGAAGAATACCTTCATCTGCTCTGGGCTCAAACTTACCAAGTTTATCATTAGTCCTTTTGATATAACATTTGCTTTCGAAAACTTTTGAAGTATTTTATAATAGGAGTCTTACCATACCAAAGTTCATGTGGAGTTTGAGTGCTATTTACCCAAACATTTGCTTGGTTGAGCATAGTTACGGCGGCGAATGCAACTTCACCCCAGAAGGTTGCAGGAGTTCCAAATTCATCTAGCATAGCTTGAGTTATTTGTTGAACAGTTCTGTTCATTCTTTCTACCGCTCCATTTTGCTGAGGAGTCCTTGCAGTGGAGAATTGCCTTTTTATTCCATGTTGTTCACAAAAGTCAAAGAATTCATCTAAAGTAAATTCCCCTCGATCAGATCTGAGGCATTTGATTTTTCGATCTGATTCATTTTCAACCAAAGCTTTGAAGGCTTGGAACTTTTCAAATGCTTCATCTTTATGCTTTAGAAGACCTATCCAACACATTCTAGAAAAATCATCAATGAACAAAATAAAGTATTCTTCTCCACAAGGTGACTTTTTCCTTGATGGTCCACATAAATCAGTATGGACAAGTTCAAGAGGCTTACTAGCTGACCCTTCTTTTTCAATGAAGTGAGCTCTAGTTTGCTTAACAATTTGACATGGTTTGCATATTGTATTTTCTGGGATGTTGATATCTGGAAGATCACGAACAACCTTGAATATGCATGCTTTTCTTATTCGAGAAAAGCTTAGATGTCCCAATATTCTATGCCACAGCCAGTTTTCATCATTTTTCTTAGATAGCACTGTTGTTGTCCTCCCTTGAGTATGTATACGTTGTTTGGAGTTCTTGTACCTTTGATCACGGTCTCTCCTGTATCAAGCTCATGAACAACACATCCATTTGATCGAAACACCACTTCATTTCCTTGATCACACATTTGACTGACACTCAACAGGTTATGCTTTAAACCGTCTACATACATAACATTTCCAACTTTAACCTTTTCTTTTAAGAAGAAAGAGCCTTTACATTTTATGACAACAGGAGTGTCGTTTCCAAATGAGACATTCTTTTCCTTTTCTAAGGCATCATATGAGTGAAGTTTTTCTTTGTCATCTGTCATGTGTTTTGAGCATCCACTATCGATGTACCACTGATTTTCGTGTCCTTATGCATACAAGGCTATACCACATCTTTCCGTTTGAGATTCTTTCCTTCTCCATATCTTAGTATTTAAAGGACTTTGCTCTTTTTGAGATGTTTGCCGAAATTTTCTCCTGCATTCAGATTCTTCATGACCAAAGTTGTTACAGATTGAGCATTCTATTTCATTTTCAAGAAGAGAAAAGTTATTATAGGAACTTTTCTTAATCCCTGTCACATTCCTTTGATTTCATGCTTCTCTAGTCATGATGGTTTTGTAAGAAACACATTGAGTAGCTTTGTGTCCAAAATTATGACATGAAAAACATTGCTCATTAAAGAAGTTCATGTGGTTATCGAATCTATTGACCTGGTGATTGTAGTTTCTATTGATATTCATCTTTGGAGAAAAATGAGTATGATTTACCTAAGGTTGGTTGTGGCTTCTATTCATCCTTGGAGTAAATTGAGTCTAATTTACCTAGTGATTTGCTTTATGCCTTTGCTGATGATTTTCATACTGTTCACTGTTCTTTGCTGCATCAAGATAGCTTTTAGTGGAGGTTGACAGCTTCTGTGATTGAGATACTTCTTCAGTATATCCAAGACCTGTCTTTATCAGAGGAGAACAATGTGCTTTGATAATTTCATTTAAAGTTTCTGATCCTTTAGCAAATCTAAGATTGAGAGATTTCGTTTTCTCAAGATCCTTTCTTAGACCCACAATTTCACATTCTAGTTTTTCATTGTGTTTTTCTTTTTCAGCAAGTTGGTATGTCAAGGTATCTACAATCATATTCTTTTCTTCTAAATAGATTTTGATTTTGGAGATTTCTTCATGAAGGTCATCCTCTTCTAAATCATGCCAAAAATTATCATCGTCATAAGCCATTAGAAGTCTATAATCATTACTGTTTTCATCTTCATCACTATTTGATAAACCATCGCTATCTTCATGAGTATAGTAACTCCTTTTATTTACAACTTGTTTTCTATTCCATTTTGCATATTCCTTCCCTTTTTCATATTTATCTTTATGAGGACATTTGGCAGCATAATGACTGACTCTGCCACAAGCAAAGCATTTGAAGGGTAGCTTACCTCTAAATCTTCCAGAACCCTGTTGAAGCTTCTTGACAAAGTTTACCTCATCTTCTTCTTCTGAAATATGTCCTGATTCATTATGTTATTCCCTTCCTTTTGATGAAGCTTTAAATGCAACTTCTCTCATATCTGATGGTCCTTCTTTTCTCATCTTAAAGGCAGTTAAGATTCCGTGAAGCTGTGTCATAGTGATAGTCTGCAGATCCTATTTTTCTTCTATGGCAGACACTTCTGATTCAAATTTAGCAAACAAGGATCTCAAAACTTTCTCAACTAAGGTAACTTCCTTTATTTCTTCACCTAGATTCTTCATACAATTAATAACCTCATCTATATGTAAGAAGTAACTAGCTATACTTTCATCACTGTGCATCTTAAGAGTTTCGTACTAAATTCTGAGAGTTTGAAGCTTAGCATGTTTTACCTAAGAGTCTCCTTCGTAGCTCAAAACGATTTTGTCCCATATTTCTTTGGCTAATTTGAGCTGCATGACTTTGACAAATTTGATTGTGACAGACTTCCCAATAAAGTATTGACTGCTCTGGCATTGGTTTCATATTGCTTTTTACCTGCCGTATCTGTAGGAATTGCTATTGGAAATGTATATCCTCCTTCCACAATTTCCTAGACATCCATTCCAAGTGATTGTAGATAGATTGTGGTTCTTATTTTCCAATAAACAAAATTTCTCCCATCAAAGATTAGCAGTCTCATGGATCCCATGCTTTCTTGATTACTCATGATGATGGATATCCCTTCAAGCGATTAAGCTTCTTCTTAAGGACCTGCTCTGATACCAATTGTTGAAATAATACTTAGAGGGGGGTGAATCAGTATTATCAGATCTATAATTTTATTTCCCAAACAGATTTATATACGCTACTTCAGTGAAGTGAAGTAGCGTGTACACGCAACTGTACTTAAAGCAACCAGCGTATATGCAGAGAACTTTTGATTTACACAATTTATCATGTATTGAGCTTAAAGCAGTGTATCAGAGATTTATTAGACAATGCAGTAAAAGCAGAATAAAGCATCACACATAAGAAACACACATGAACATCAAGATATAAGGTGGAAACCCAATGTGGGTAAAAACCACTTGCTGTTGTCGTCTCTGTCTTCTTTTTAATAATAAGAAAATCTGTTTACATTCTTGTACTGGTGTAGACTCATACCAGTACGCATGCTTCTACCTGCAGAAGGTTACAACCTTCTCTCGTTCTCCAGCTTTTACTGGAAGGGAGCTAAAACCCCCTAGCTCTTATACTAGCCGATATGTTTACTAGTATGTAGGCACCTACAGAAGGCTACGACCTTCTTTCTTCCTCCAGGGACCACGTTTCATGAATTTTTCAGACTGGATACTTCTGAAACACAACACCACAATCTGAAGGCCATGTTTCATTCAATTTTCATACTGGACCCATCAACAACATTGAAACTCAGAAAATCATATCTGCAATACAATCATCAAATACATCTGCATCAACCAATCACTGAAACCCAATCATCACTTTCTGAATCAACCATAACTGAATCAATCAATCACTTGACAACCCATCATCACTGAAGCAAATCACAATCAATCAATCTGATCATTCAGAACACTATCACCAGGATATAGTCACCAGAACACAAATTAGAACCCAGAGCTCTGCAACAACGAACAGAAACAACTGAAACTTTAAACATCATACTTCATAAGGTATACGCTACTTCCATGTGTCGAACCAGCATGTATACGATCTTTTGCCAAAGGGAACTAGCGTACAGATCTGCAAATTCAAATTTATGATGTATACGCTACTTTGATATGTAGAACCAGTGTGTATACACTCTTTTACTAAAGTGAACCTGCGTACAGATCTGTAAATGATAACTTAAACATCACAACTATTCCAGACTTCAGTCATACCCAGATCATCACATTTACAGAATAAAACATGTGTCAGTATTCAGATCTAGACTGTTCAAGATCAAACCACATAATGATAATACTCTTAAGCCTTTATGATCTCGGTCCATCAATCTTCATCAACCTTATAGGTGCATCCTTAGATCAGATCAAGCAAATCATCAGAAGCTCATTAACCTGCATATATGATTTAACACTTCATAAGATATTCACATCCTTGCACACCTTGGCCTACTGATCTTCTCCTCCTTATATAGTTTTAGGCCTTTCTCAATACCATGGACCAAAAACTAATTAGGACCAATAACTTGGATCCAATGCCTCGGACCAACTACCTTGGACCAAAAACTTTGTTTTCCCAAGATATACACACTTTTCCTTCTGTGAAAGTGCGTGTGTACGTATACACTCCTTTTGTTCAGTAAACCTGCGTGTATATGCAACTTGGTCAAGGTGAACCTGCGTATACCTCTCTTTCTTCATCCTTTGTAGTCTGATCTATAATTCTTTGTCGTTGACATGCCACACTGTGATCTTTCATCTAAGTGAGTTGCTATCAAGGACAACACCTGTATCATAATGCCAACAATTGTTTCAACCTTAGGACCTAAAACTGATACACAGAAATATACAGGCCGTCCTCTATCTATAACTTCTTACAAAACTTCAATCTAATGCTCAGAAGGAAAATTGTAACGATTTTCCCAAGGTCACCTGTTTGGAATGTAATTTGGGGGGCTGCAAAAACCCTAACTATCTTGGACCATATCGCCAAAAATATAGAGAAGAAAAATTTGAAATTCGGGCCTTAGATTCACCAATATTGTGGAGCAAAGGGGTTTTAATTTCAGAATCTAAAACTTTGTATAAAAAAAATTATAGAAAAAATGGCACGATGACCTGTTTGAGATGGAATTATGGATCTTGCAAAAACCATAACTTCCTCAGATCATGTCTTTGAAACTATGGTGAAACAAGATCTGAAATTTGGACCCAAGGTTCATTAATATCATAGCTCAAATGGTTTTCTTTTTTAGCTTCTCCAACATCGCATAACAACAGTTATAGCAAAATTCCACGATGGCCTATTTGGAGCAACGAAACCCTAGAATCCAAAGCTCTAATACCAAATGTTATGAAACCAACTCACAAAAAGATAGAAAAGAAAGATCAATGCCTTAGAATTTAGCCTCTTCGATGGGGCAACCTCGTTTACATTACACAAATGAACAATTCTTTGATGATACAAATGACAAGACCTCCTTTCTATAGAGTTGACATAACAATAATAATGTAAGGGCACAATAATAACAATAGTGGGCTTCTATGGGGCACAGTAATAACAATATGGGGACTACATGGGCACAACAATATAATAATGGGGTTGCACTAATAATAATAAGGGGTTACACTAGTAGTATAGGGGCCTAACAACATCATCCACATGCAACTCTTTCTTTAGATCGAAGGCATTAATTTGGTATATTCCAACCAATTCAAACCACACTCTCAATCTCTTGTTACAATGTTCTATGAACATCAACACTCTAGGGCACAATGCTTTCATAAGAAATTATGCACAAAAAATCAGGCCCATAGAATAATCAATGCTTTGATACTAATTTGGATTAAAAAATTTAAGCCTAATTATATATTCAGAAATAATAATGATACATTATTCACCCAATACATGAGGCCTAGTAATATAGAAATGAGGTTCCCTTTGGCCAATTGGTTGAATCTTCTCCATAAATTTCTCCACAATATCTCCATGAATATCTCCACAAATATCTTAGCTAATTTTGTCTGATCTCCATCCCTAACTTCTCTCATTATCCTTATTTGTGGTCATATGTAGACTTCTAGAGTAAGTCTACTTTTATGATTAATAATTTCATAATTTCATTATTTTGTGAATACTTGGACTTATTGATTGTTTATGTGAGTATGAGGCAAACATTATTAGTGCATCTGCAGTCTTTTTATTCTGGTTTTGTGCCTGTGACTGTGGAATCTTTCTAGAGTCACGTGGTTCCTAGGAGTTCAATTCGATTCATCACCTATTCAAGCTGGCCAGGGCTTATAATTGAGAATCGTCCATAACTTCTTGTCCTTCTGAGTGTCTACATTCATCCTCTTAGAAGCTATCTTCATCATGTTTATACTAGACCACTTGAGACGGTGAGGCTAGCTGGAGATTTTGGGATCCAAATTTTATGGTTTAGCATTAGATTTTTGTTGTGAGAGATAGAGTTTGTGAGGTTTATGTTACTAGAGCCTTTGTTTTCCATGGATATTTCATTATAGTGGGGAGAGTTTGTCAGATCTTGGAGAGGTTACCTGGAGTGAAGGTATATTTGTATCTTAATTTTCGATTAATAGAAATACATGTTCCTTCCTTGTATTTACATGTTTGCAACATTTACATATATTGTTTCTATGGTATTTTGAGTTGACGATCTTCTAAGGAAGATCACTTGTCATCCTTGAGTGTTTATGGTTATGTGCAGACATTGAGATTGAGTGTGAGTGAATAATATCGTTCGAGTGGAGCATTGGGACTCTGTAATGAAATCAAAACCCTTCACCGACCTACGAGGAGGCATGGTGAAACCTCTTTTAATTATAACATCTAGAACTACTTTTATGTTTCATGTGTGAGCATTGGGTTGGAGATTGATTTGTCTATATATTAGCCATTTTTCCTTTTTTTGTCTGGTGATCCTTTTCAGACTGAGGATGGCAGAGCAATAGATCCTTGCATGTAAAATTCATTTCAATAGAAGTGATGCTTCCAAGGAGAGGAAAAGGAGCTATGAATTTTACATGCAAGGAGATATTGCTCCACGATCCTCTATCTGAAAAGGATCACCATACAATAAAAGGAAAAATGGCTAATAGATAGATAGATACATCTCCAATATAATGCTCGCACATGTATCATACTATAAGTTCTAGATGTTATAAATAAAATAGCATGCACCTAGCCTCCTCACAGTTCAGTGAAGGGTTTTGAGTTCTTTGTAGAATCCCAACGCTCACTTGGAAAGGTGTGTTTCATCCATAGTCGATCTCAACACCTACAAACAACCATCAACACTCAAGGATGAAAAGTGATCTTCCTCAAAAGATCGTCAACTCAAAACACCATAGAAACAATACATGTAAATGTTGCAAACATGTAAATAAAGGGAAGGAACATGTATTTATATTAATTGAAAATCAAGATACAAATATACCTTCACTCTAGGTCTCCTCTCCAAGATCTGGTAGAGTCTTCCCACTATAATGAGAAAAGATACATGGAAAACAAGGGCTCTAGTAGCATAAAACTAACAAAATCTATCTCTAACGACAGAAATATGATGCTAAAGCATAAACTCTAGATCCCAAAATCTGTAGCTAGCCTCACACTCTCAAGTGGTCCAGTATAAATACGATAAAGAGAGCTCCTAAGATGATGAATGTATATACTCAAGATGACAAGAAGTTATGGAAGATTCTCAATGATAAGCCTTGGCTAGCTTGAATATGTGATGAATTGAACTAATCTCCTAGGAACCACAAGACTCTAGAAAGATTTCCCAGTCGCAGGCACAAAACATGAATAAAAATACTGCAGTCGCACTGATAAGTCAATATACAAGGGACTGAAAGGTTCCAGACACTCTGATAAGCCATCATCCATGCACCTGGGTGTCATGACTGGAAAAAAGAAGGTTTGAGGCCCAGAAAAAGGTCAATCAACATTATGTCTTAGAGGCACTAACCCTAGGGAGAAAAGTAGGCTAATAACAAAATATAACTTGATGACCAAAATACATTATGATAGAGCTCAAAGGTCAAAAAAGGAGTGAGGAGACAAAGACAAAGACTCGTATCAGAAGAAATTGGAGCTGAAGTCTTATATGTGCTGATAACATCCCCAAGGCAAGCATACCCATGCTCGGTCACAAGAAGATACTAAACATGGCTACCAAAAAATACACTGCAGATTCATGACATGAAATGCTAGATCATGGCCATGAACACATACATAGTGGATCCATGTGACTTAATAGATAGAGCATAACCACCGGTAGACATAATGTGGATATATGTCATAGTATACATTAGTAGGACTATGGACACATGACAGAGAGAGAAGTGTCTCAGATACCCCTCAAAGTACATATATGATACATAACTCCAACGCAACCTCGGAAGGATGCCATATAAGGGTGAGATGTTCCTAAGCCAGGGTCTTCAACGTAATCTTGATGGTACAATCTAAATCATGCGAATAAATGAGTTGAAGTCAAACATGGTAGAAACTACATGATTACCAGTCAATAGGGTAAACCAGTAAGATGCGAGGGAATCCACCAATGAGGAATATGGACCCCAAGGTACCTAGTATAGTCCACGAAGGTGAATAGATGAGATGATGTCAAACACTAGTGAACTTGAATAATTATAAGCCAATGATGTAAACCCATTGTCGATCGCGAGGAAGCCCGTCACTGAGATCTACAAGCTCCAAGGTACTATTGGTTCCTAGATCAAGCTCTTGGATAATGATATGAGGTTGATAGGATAAGATTCGTCAAAGGAGGGCTTTGATGTATCCCCCATCAATTGACACGAAACAAACCAGGATGATGTAATGTATGGATGAAGTCATGAAGCAATGAAGGACAACTGACACAGGGATGGCCAACTCAAAAAGGTCAACAGGCTACTGTAGATGGCCATGACAGGTTGAGACTTCCCTTGATCACATAACGGTATGACATAAGAGAGAATTGGAAGTATGACTAATGAGCACCATGTGATATTATGCAATGATGAAGGAGGAATAGAGGCATGCTCCATATGACTAGAAGAGTAATCAACCGGAGGAGTAGAAAGACTAATATGTATGTTATGACTCCTAGGAAAGCTAAAACCCAACTATGAGATAATGAAACAGACAAGTTTCATATTCAAGGGAAACACGATTGATGCTTCCATTTTGATGACTAATGGTGATGAATGTTCCTGTCCCTTTTTCTTTTTAAAAGTTCGTTTTTTGTAACTTTGTCTCCCAAGCCTAAAAATGAGATAAAAGGATACAAGGGAGAACCTTCTAGCCATAGTAGACTAGAGTATTCATTTTTCGTAACTAATCTATCCTAGTCCAGAAAAGGCCCTAAACTGATATTGGGTAGATGACCCTTCAGGTACTTTTATGAGCATGAAGGAGACAAGTTCACTTAGCAATATTTTCTAAATTAAGGAGTCTAAAAAGAGCTTAAAAAAAACTCCTCTTGGAGGAATGAGTGGTATAGAGGATAGAAAATAGTTCCAGTAATGATGGAACTACTCATGAGATAATGATGACAAGAGGTTGGCTAATAAGACCACTCATCACAGTGGTTCCTCCAAGAAAGGGTTAAAAAAACAAGTGAAAGCAGATGATAGGCCAAGCAGATAATGGCAATGGAATGAAGAAACCAATGCTCATGACATAAAAATAGGATGATAAAAAAGGACAATCATAAGGGATAAAGTGTGGAATCCTCTAGGGGTATGACCAAAAATATGATGGAGAAGAGGACATGAGGCTCAAATTCTAGGTCATGGCTAGTCAGAAGGAGGGATTCCAAAAAGGAATAAAAATGATTACATGGACACCAATATGAGAAAGATGCTAGCTAGGGTATCCATGACCAGGTAAGCTCTACCATCAAGTGACGACATGCATAAAAAGGAGTGGCTAAATTTTCAACTTGGTGGGGTCAGACCTAAGGCATAAAAATGGCACTGACAGTAAAAAAGAAATAGAGATGGAAAAAATTACGTACCCTTATATGCCAAGAAAGGAAACATACATTAGACCCAATGGATACCACAATAAAAATGTCATCCTATTCTTTAAAAACCATCCAGAAAGACTAGACCTATGGTTAAATCACATAAGGAAAGAAACAAAAAATGGATGAGGTAAAAACAAGATGATATATATATATATATATATTTTGAGTTCTATAAAAAAAAATGGATTTTTTTTGTAAATAAGGCATGACAAACACTCATCACACACCAAACCAAAAAAGAGATAAATCATCACACTCCTATGTACAATATATACAATCACATCACAATCCAATAGGTCATGCTAAAGGGTGCCCACAACTAGGCACATGACAAGGGTTTCTATACACAAACTCATGGAGGGTAAGGGGACCATATGGCTCACTAATGTCAGAACATGCCAAAGAAAATCAAACTGCCCAATCCGGAAAGGTTGACCATGCGAGGGACATTCTGACATAGTCACACTCTCAACATTAACCTAAGGACATAAGGGAGGATCAAGACATAAAGGGGGTACAAGATGCTCATTAACAAGTAGTAAGGAGTTGGACAATTCATTGGCAAGTTCGGTAGTAGAAGCCCAAGACTTGACTCAGTCCAAGGTTGGCACTTACAAGGAGGGTCGAGGAGATTCCCCCTGAATCATTCCAAGATTTATGTTTCCAAGCTCTACTTGTTCCGAATCGAGGATACTAGAGGAAAAAAGAGTCGTGACCTCCCTAGGATTATCAATGGATAGATCCATGAACTCCAAGATGACTAGCTGTGGGTGTTTATCATTGAGGGAGTCATGTTGAACATGTGGAGTGATGGCCCATGTGGGGTAAGGAACCTGGTGATATTCCATATTAGGATGGAGTTTCCTACCAGCGTTAAGAGGTACTGATGGGGCTGTCGGAGGGGCAATTTCTTCCACAAAAGGTGGCTGAGAATGCTCACTACCTTGATCAACTTCCATAAGAGAAGGTGAAACCACCCAAGGATTAGGAGGTATTTGGGGTCCACAGGTGTTAGAAGAGATCGCATGAATATAATATTTAGAGGAAGATGAAGGAATGTCAGGTGAGGGTAATTGAGGAAAAACACCCATAAGGGATGAACTTTTGAACAACCCCACACCAACGCTTTCAAACTGACTAGGGTTATCTCCCACAAGTGGTACTGGATTCCTCATAGTGGAGATTTGGGCCGATGGAACGTAATAGTCAAGATGGTCAATAGTGACAATCTTACCTTCACGAGGGAAGAAAAGTATACAAAAGACATATGAGACAATTGTGTTCATGGCATAGAACCACCCACGACCAAGGAGTAGGTTATAATCCAAAGTGGCATCAATGAATTCAACATTGACATAAATAGTTTTACCTCCTAGATCAATGGAACACTTGGGAAGAACCCCCTTAGGTAGAAAACTATATCCATCAAAGGTTTGAAGAGTGGTGTTAGAATTAGCAAGCATTGAAGAGCTGAGAGCCTTCCAGCATGATGTTGACATGACACAAGTAGAAAAAACTTCATCCAACAAAGTGAGATTAATATTCTTATGTAAGATATTCACAATAATTTGAAAGGTGATCTGGTGGGAAAGCCGAAACAAAGCCTTGTCAACATTGAATATGATGAGGTTCGAGTTAGAAGGATCTACTCCACCAATCATAGACAAAAATATCTTGCGTTGTTGGGGACAATTTTGCAAAACCTCTAGGGAAGACATGTCATAAGGATAATGGGAAAGATATTCAACAATACTATAATGTTGAGCGGTCCAAACAGAGGGATTGTGTGTTTCCTTATGGAAGACACCCTTGAGGGGTCGATAAACACGTTCCACAGACCTATCTAATGTGAGAGGTCTAGTGGAAGTAGGTGGAGTGAGGGAGTCCTTAGGAGAATAACTCAACTCAGGAACATCATATGACTTGGATCCTATGGTCACATTAACGTCTTCTTTGCACATGATGACATATGAACTATTGGTGGGGTTGAATAATGGCCCCTTGTTTCCCCCTTGTGGAGGTGGAGGAGGTTGTGCAACCATTTTTCATTGAGTTTGTGAAGGAAATGCATGAGTTAAAACAACAGGTTTTTGGGTAGATTTTGGTGGTGTAAGGAACCTATGAACTTCATCCATATGAGGGAATTCGTGAGTAATATGTTCACCGTTGTTATCGGGAAAACTAGTGTCTATACAGAGCTGCTAGTCCCACTAAGGCTGGTAGCTACCTTAGAAACAAACACACTAAAAACTACTTTCATTTTCCTTTATGAGAAATAGATAAGAGAAGAATAAGGAGACCAACCTCTGTCTTGCACTTGGTTCCTTGCTTGATTCCTCTCTCTTCTGGTAGGTCCTTGCCACTCGCTTCCTTGTCTACCCAGCTTCAAAGAGTACCTGTAGAATCAAAGCAGCATAACACTATCCAAGAACATAGATCTATTATCATAAACAATATAGGATCAGATGTATATTGACCACACAAATGCATAAATCATCAATCATACAAAAATGTGGAGAAAAACTTGAATAGATTTATTGATAATCAAGAAAGAGCAAAGAGGATTACAACCAATTGTTTTGACCCAACATCATCCTCTCAGCAAGAAAGCCCTTCTTCACCTCATGAAAAGCTTAGATCACCCAATACTATGATATTGAACCCAGAAACCAACAACACTTCCTTACAAGCTACAAAATTCCAGCCCCTGGATCTCTCGGATGAGGGATCCATATATAAATGTCTGCAAGGGAGATGAGTCAGATTTTGAGATTTGATTAGTCTCTTCTCTCTTATAGTTCTTGATTCCACTTGGAGATTGATGATCTCTTACTCATCCCTGGTCGAATTCAGAGAGGCAAGTGTCACAAGAGAAGTTTCTGGAAGATTCCATGCTCCTCCACCTTGCGGATTGACCCTGCCATTTGTCCACTCTCGCCCATCACACCCCATAGAAGGGTTTTTTGACATGCATCGCACCTACTGTGTGTATTCAGGTGGGATGGAACGCACTTTGCCTATGGAGCAGGTGAAATGGTCTAGTTTTGACCAGTTCTGAGTAGTTTTTCATGGAGAACTTCTGGGAGATGCTGTAATCAGTTGACCTTGTTCTTTTAGGGGTTGGAACAACACCTTTAGGGACTTAGGAGCCCTTGGTTTATGGACATTTATGCTTGGGGTTGCAGTGCCCAAAAATGTCTATAACAATTGCCCCCTAAAGCATGAGGTCGTTAATCTTTTGATGTCGGGTGAAATGCTTTATCATGAGGATTCGAAGTTTTTTCGAGCTGGAAGGCGACCTGTAATAAGATACAATACAATATATTATCTTCATATTATTTTCATGATCTAGCTGAGGTGGGAATTCCCATGCTCAGCTTTATAAATTCATTTTCATGTACATATGACAGACAATCATCTGAGTGTAGACTAATGATTCTGGTAGAGCCATCATCCCTTAGATTGGATGATTATCTGTGCATCAATGATGTACATTTGATGTCTTTATTTCCTGAATATATATCGTGGCCCGGATGGATGAAACTAGATCCTGGGCCTTCAATCTTGTTTGATCTTCACTCAAAGTACAAGTCGATCCATGTGAGAGATGTTCTGGAGTCGAACATGGAAAGACATCGCCTGATTACTAGCCAATGATGTAAGCTGTTAACAGGCGCGAGAGGAATCACCGATAATGATAATGACCCTCAAGGTACTGCAATACAATTCACGTGGTGTGAATAAGGGACTTGGCGTCGAACACCATGAAAAATCTTTCTGTCGAAGGCCATTGATGTAAACCTGTCGCCGGAAGTGAGAAACTTGCCATTGAGGCATGCAAGCTTCAAAGTACTGAAAGGGTTGTTCCTAGATTGACTTCTTGGATAATGAGTTGATGTCGACAAGAAGCGATCTGTCATAGGAGGGCCTTAGTGAATCCCACATCAATGACACGGAACGGAGCAAATGATTTTAATGGAGGTGAAAATGATCTGGTGATATACAGTTCAGGGTGGCGGTCATGAAAGAATGGAGCGAAAATGTATTATAGTGGGTGAGACACAGGTGAATTCTCTGACCGACTTCTCTTGAACATATTGGCAACATTGACATGATGGATTGGTAGCATTAACCCCAAATGTGGATGCTGTGATGGAACCATGGTGATGTGACTAGTGAATGGAACAACCCAACCCAACTCGGATGCGGAGTGAAAGTGTCATGTTCAAGAGCGACTTGCTACCAACAAAGTTTCTTCAAGTTTTCTTCCCAATTTTTCCCCAGTCATTGCTGACCAGTACCTCTTTATTTTTGTCAAGCTTGAGGAGGATAACATATGCTTGTTCTATAATTTGCCCTTCGGACAAACCCATCGCTATGTTTTAACGAGCCTTAGCGATAGTGAAACTCGTTCTTGTCTGTTATGGACAAGTTTGTCGCTATTAGGTTTTAACGAGTTTAACGACAAAGATAACTCGGTCCTTTTCAATTTTAGAGAGTCTGAAAAGGGACGTAAAGGAAACTCCAAAAATCCTTTTTCGTCATCTAATCCGTTAAGTCCGAAAAAGTATAAAATAATACAAAAGGGATGAATTTTCGGTAATTTTAACGAGCCGAACAAAACAAGCGCTCGATCTTTTTGTGTAATAATCACTCAGGTCCAAAAAGATTAAAATCTAAAGGAGGGATAGCGCTTTCGGTCACTTTAACGAGCTGGAGAGGCCAATGGCTCGGCAATCTTTTCATATTTTACGAGTCAGTTGAAAAGAGCTTAAAGGAGACTCGTTTTTTGAGGAACGAGTGATAGATTCGGGTAGCAGCTGATTCCAGGTAAGGTTTGGGATTTTCAAATCACAGCAGTGTCACAAGGATGGCTAACAAGATCACTCTTCGCAGCTGTTCCTCAAAAGGGGTAAACAATCAAGTGGAGGTGAATGATCAGCCAATACAAAGTGGAGGTGATGATGAGAACATGACCAAGGCTTCAAAGGCTGAAGTAATACATTCACGATGGTTATTTACCGGAAATTGGTTCATTTTTTAATGAGCTTAAACGTTGGTGGAAACACTTGCTCATTGCTTATGTTTATTTTTTAACGAGCTTGAATTCTGCGTTAAAACTGCTCAATTAATCCAGTCACATAATAAGGATGTCTCATATATAAAAACGACATTATTTCAAAGCTTTGCCCTGCATCCTTTCTTTATGCAAGTTAGGAAATGACCAATCCTACGAGTTTAAAGGGTTAGAGGACCTATAAATTTAAAAAATAAACGCTCTTCACTTGCACACCAAAAGGTTTTCATGCCCCCCAGGTATAGCGAAGTAGAGTTTCCAGGTTACCCCTCAATTTGTAGACAAAACATTCGTTTTATCGGGAAAGGCCTACCTTTTCAAGTTACCCCTCAATTTGCAGACAAAACATTTGTTTTATCGGGAAAGGCCTACCTCAACAGAGGTATCTTATTCCGGTCTAATCCCATTTTCCAAAATGGATGGGTGTGTCAGGCCAGTCATATACTCTCCGCTGAAACCTACCCTATACCCAAGGTTTTCCTGTCGAAACAGGCCAGGGTGCATGCCCCCTGGGTTTCAGTCATATCCTCCGAATCACTCGCGCTCATCAGGAGGACGGATTGGGATTGATGAGACATTCCTTGCGTGAAAATACCATTCAGGGTTGGTATATGACTATTTGCTATGTGTGAACCAAGAAATGGAAGCTGGTCTACGAGCTTGACCGCTCTTCCTTCGTGCAGAAAACACATTACTCTAAAGAGTGAGGAGACAATGGCTCCCATGCAATAAATATAGTCTCGTCCAAGGAGTAGATTATAATCCAGGGGTCCTTGGACTACCATTACGTTCATGTGAACGGTTTTCCTTCTCAATGTTATCGGCACATCGGGAAGGATCCGTAAAAGTCGACTGGTTCCTTTGTCAAAGCCTGTTAGATTTCTCATCTCAGGCAAAAGCAATGGCGAACCAAGCGCTTTCCAAGCAGTTGAGGAAAGGATACTCAGAGAAGCCCCTTCATCTATGATGGTATCGGCCATAACCATTCCATATACTTGAGCAATGATTCAGAATGGTACACTAGCCGGTAAACAGGGTCTGCCTAGTAGATTCTAGTCAAAGGAAACAACTAGGTTGCTTGGAGGTGGGACCGAATAGACGGCCAGGTACGACTCTGACGAACTTCATTCCTGTGGTAAAGGAACGGGTAGACTTCCCCCATGTTCATCGGAGTCTGTGTTTACGAAGAGAATTTGAATGGTGTCGTTCTTGTTCTCTTCGGTGACTGTATCATCTGAAGATTGATCCTCTGAAGGCACGACCGGGTCAACCACCGCCTCGACCTTTTGAATTTCGTTTGGTATGGATTCAGATGGCTTATCTTCAATGATAGACGCTTCGGCCGACCACAAGGGTGTGTCAGCCGATTTTCAACTAATGACGGACTCGGCAAGAGTTTCTTGTATCCAGGAGGAAGACGTAACGGTGAAACTGGACGGTTGTCCAAAAATCTTTTAGCTTTGTCTAAGAAGGGACAACGGTGGATGGCGTGATCGCCTTCACACAATTTACAAGGAAATTTATATTTTCCTTTTTGTCTAGGGGCTTCACTTTCACTAGTTGACGATGTATGCTCAACATGATCGTCAGAGGTTGATGACACCGGATTGTGCAAATGAGGAGACCAGTCCCTTAAGATCCGAGGGATGCAAGGACAATCTCAATGATAATGGTCTCCTTTACAAATGACACATGATGATTTAGGCCTGGTCGGTGCAGTGTGTGGATTTTTGCTAGACGATGCTTGGTTGCCCCTTTTCACCTTTGGCTCCTTCTTCTTCTTCTCTTTCTTCTTCTCAGTTACTTGATTTTGGGCTTTACCAGCTTCATCAAGCGAAGAGGAAGGAGTAGAGGAAGAATTGGACGAAGTAGAGGGTTGGGGGGTAACTCCAATATCGTTTAGTTGCTGACTTGACTGTTCAGGAATCACGGTATTCTGAACGACAGAAATTGAGAAGAGCCATACGAGCAAGCCGATTGTCAATCCTGGAAGAGACAATGTGGCATATGGGGTGTGTTGGGCTCCAAAAATGTCATACAAATATCACTCATTACCATACATTTTTGACCTATGCTTCCGTTATATCACTCACTATTCACCACCTTGTCACTCCATTTTCCCTACTATTCACCATTAATGGGTCTCATTTACATTTTCCAAATATTGTTTATTTTTAAGCATTTTTGAGAGAAATTCTTGATTAAATATTAGAACATAATATATTTTACTTTATATATGGAAAGTGGGTTGTTTTTGTGACATGTGTAGGTTCCAAGGAAGCTTCCAAGACACCTTTATGTGGCGTTGAAGGATCAAATTCGAATTTGAGAAGATAAACCTCATGGAGAAGATCATGATCTCATGGAGAAGATCAAGGACAAAAGGGTGTTATGTGTCTAGATGGTTGAGAAATGTATGGAACTAAAGAGAGATTAGTGTATCATCATTATGAGTTTGTTATCTCATCCCATTGTATAAATAGGAGTACCTCCTCCATTCCAAAGAGAGGACTCTTGGAGAATGTATCCAACTTATGATGGAATAGAATAAAGCTTCATTTTACATAAATTTCCATTATATAGTTTTAGATATAAGTTGTCTTAGTGTAGTAAATGGAATAATTTGTCACTTTGTTCTTAAGAGAATTGAGCTCACTCTAAAAGGATGAAAGAAACATTTTATTTCATAATAGATCTTATTTCATTTAATTGCTTAGATGTTTGAGGATTTGTTTGTGATTGATGAATGAGTTTTAAATCTTATCAGCATATGAGGGGATAACCAAGGGTCTAAGTTAGGCTCTCTCTCCATTTGATTTGCATGATAATTGAAATTCATTCTTTTGCTTTTATGTTTCAAGTATCATATGAGGGGATAACCAAGGGTCTAAGTTAGGCTCTCTCTCCATTTGATTTGCATGATAATTGAAATTCATTCTTTTGCTTTTATGTTTCAAGTATTTCATTTCTTATGCTTATGAATGAATCTTAGTTTAGTTTGGATTAGTATATGAGGGGACAATCAAGGGACTAAGTTAGTCTTTCTCTCTATTTGAATCTGAACAATAATTAAAGTTCATTCTCTTGTCTTTATTTCAAGTTTCTGGTTTTATGTAATCAATGATTTCTCTATAATACTGTAGGGAAGGACAACTAATCGTAAATAATTTAGTTAGACATAAAGTTAGTTGCCTACTCCTGCATATATTTTGCTGGCACCATCACAAGCTTACGAGTTTCCTTGGTTGATAATTTAATGAAAGCAATTTAAGCAATTAAATTGACCTTTTTATTGTGCGTTTGGTATTTTTAGCTTAATTTTCTTATTGTATTTATTTGTTTTGTTTTCGTTATACATAATTTCTTCATGTTTGTTGTAATTTATTTATGTTTGTTATTATAATTAACATATTGATATATAAATTGTATTAATATATTAATATATTATTAATATAGTAGGGAAAATGGAGTGACAAGGTGGTGAATAGTGAGTGATATAATGGAAGCATAGATCAAAAACGTATGGTAATGAGTGATATTTGTATGACATTTTTGGAGCCCAACATAAAAAAAATTATTGATTTATTTCAAATAAAAATACTCTTGCTGGAGAACTAACCTGACCTTTTTATTGTGTGTTTGGTATTTTTAGCTTAATTTTGTTATTGTATTTATTTGTTTTGATTTCATTATACATAATTTCTTCATGTTTGTTGTAATTTATTAATGTTTGTTATTATAATTAATATATTGATATATTATATCAATATAATATATCAATATAATTGAAGTATAGATCAAAAATGTATGGTAATGAGTGATATTTGTATGACATTTTTGGAGCCCAACATAAAAAAAATTATTGATATATTTCAAATAAAAATACTCTTGCTGGAGAACTAATGCCTTAATATATTAATAAATTCCACCAATTGTAAAATCATAAAGCATGACCTTTCCATATCCATTTTTCACAGCAAGAGTTCTTATTCATACACCATGCATTTCCTTACATCCATTCTTTACAAGCTTATTGTCATTTTCCATGTCATTACCATTCCCCTTCATTTCTGCAAATAAAACCCTGCTTCTATGGATATCATTGAGTCAAAGTCCTAGAGTCCAATTAACTTTGTAAAAATACCTAGAGGCTTGCATGCCTTAATGGCAAGTACTCTTGCCAATGAACAATGGGAGTACATTAATATCCCTTGTTCGTTGGATCTTGTAGGTGACTCGAATACGAAAAATTTATTCGTACCTACAATTATTTCTTAGTATATGAGGGGACAATCAAGGGACTAAGTTAGTCTTTCTCTCTATTTGAATCTGAACAATAATTAAAGTTCATTCTCTTGTCTTTATTTCAAGTTTATGGTTTTATCTAATCAATGATTTCTCTATGATACTGTAGGGAAGGACAACTAGGACGTCCTTAATTAGGAGCCTCTTCCCTTGCATATTATATTGAATCGTAAATAATTTAGTTAGACATAAAGTTAGTTGCCTACTCCTGCATATATTTTGCTGGCACCATCACAAGCTTACGAGTTTCCCTGGTCGATAATTTAATGAAAGCAATTTAAGCAATTAAATTGCCCAACATTTTGGCGCCGTTGCCGGGGATCCAAAAATGTCATACAAATATCACTCATTACCATACATTTTTCACCTATGCTTCCATTATATCACTCACTATTCACCACCTTGTCACTCCATTTTCCCTACTATTCACCATTAATGGGTCTCATTTATATTTTCCAAATATTGTTTATTTTTAAGCATTTTTGAGAGAAATTCTTGATTAAATATTAGAAAATAATATATTTTACTTTATATATGGAAAGTGGGTTGTTTTTGTGACATGTGTAGGTTCCAAGGAAGCTTCCAAGACATCTTTATGTGGCCTTGAATAATCAAATTCGAATTTGATAAAATAAGCCTCATGGAAAAGATCATGATCTCATAGAGAAGATCAAGGACAAAAGGGGGTTATGTGTCTAGATGGTTGAGAAATGTATGGAACTAAAGAGAGATTAGTGGATTATCATTATGAGTTTGTTATCTCATCCCATTGTATAAATAGGAGTACTTCCTCCATTCCAAAGAGAGGACTCTTGGAGCATGTATCCAACTTATGATGGAATATAATAAAGCTTCATTTTACATAAATTTCCATTATATAGTTTTAGATATAAGTTGTCTTAGTGTAGTAAATGGAATAATTTGTCACTTTGTTCTTAAGAGAATTGAGCTCACTCTAAAAGGATGAAAGAAACATTTTATTTCATAATAGATCTTATTTCATTTAATTGCTTAGATGTTTGAGGATTTGTTTGTGATTGATGAATGAGTTTTAAATCTTATCAACATATGAGGGGATAACCAAGGGTCTAAGTTAGGCTCTCTCTCCATTTGATTTGCATGATAATTGAAATTCATTCTTTTGCTTTTATGTTTCAAGTATTTCATTTCTTATGCTTATGAATGAATCTTAGTTTAGTTTGGATTAGTATATGAGGGGACAATCAAGGGACTAAGTTAGTCTTTCTCTCTATTTGAATCTGAACAATAATTAAAGTTCATTCTCTTGTCTTTATTTCAAGTTTCTTGTTTTATGTAATCAATGATTTCTCTATGATACTGTAGGGAAGGACAACTAGGACCTCCTTAATTAGGAGCCTCTTCCCTTGCATATTATATTGAATCGTAAATAATTTAGTTAGACATAGAGTTAGTTGCCTACTCCTGCATATATTTTGCTGGCACCATCACAAGCTTACGAGTTTCCCTGGTTGATAATTTAATGAAAGCAATTTAAGCAATTAAATTGCCCAACATTTTGGCGTCGTTGCCGGGGATGGTGCTAAGGGATTAGGCATTAGGAATTTAATTCAGTACTAGTATTTTTCTTTAGAAAAACTAACTTGTGAAACCTGGTGACAACAGGATCTTCATAAAGGAGTTCAAGTTTGAGTTTTCTGATGTTTTAGTATTTAGCTAGTTTTAAATTCAGTTTTTTTAAAACCCCCCTGCATAAATAAAAACAAATCAAACGATTAGTATGCTCTCTTCTTGGACTTCGTGTGATCGGGAAGATCAGAAAATCTATTGATTTATTCCAAATAAAAATACTCTCGCTGGAGAACTAATCTGCAATGCGACAATAAAGAATTTTGTGAATGAGAAAAAGATCATCTTCAAAACGCAACCCCTTAAAAATGTCAGTTTTGAAAGGCAGTTTGTGATCCAACCAGGGCAAATCTGGACAAACGAAGGCATGGGTTTTTTCCATAATAGAGTGAATTATATAACTTAGAAATCGTTTGCTTAAATTCCTAACCGTCTAAGAGTAAATCATGGTTCTTCGAGACCCTATTTTGATAACTACGTGAATAAAAATGGTTTTTTTTACATTCATTGTGATCCAGGCCACAGCTTTCAGGCCATAAGGGAGCAGATTTTTGGGTCAGAGGATACCTCAACAAGGCCAGCCCCCATGAATGGATTTTCCCAACAAGCGGAAAACATGAGTGAGGGCATGTCAACGCATGTGATGAGGGGGTTTAGGCCGGAGGATCTGCCTGTCTATTCCACCCTTGCCACCGAATTTGCGTTATTTGATAGGTGGTTTGCTTCTGTGCCCACTTCAACACAGCCCAATAGATTTTATGTCCATTCTGCAACTTCTCATGGTGCGTGCAGCAATGTCAAGAAGGCTTTGATGAAAGGATTCCCACAGGATACCATTTTTGATTCTCTTAAAGAAGCAGGACTATCGTTTGGTATTTATTATCAGAACATCCCTGCAACTCTGTTTTTCAAGTCCCTTAGAAGGCTGAAACATGTGTTAAAGTTTCATGATTATATGGCCTCATTCAAATTGCATGCCAAGCTGGGCATTCTGCCCAACTATGTTGTGATTGAGCAAAGATACTTTGATGTCCACCTTTTACCTGCCAATGACGATCACCCTTCTCATGATGTGGCCGAGGGACAGAAATTTGTGAAAGAAGTGTATGAAACGCTAAGAGCCAGTCCTCAATGGAATGAAATGATGTTTCTCATCACTTATGATGAGCATGGAGGATTCTTTGATCATGTACCGACTCCAGTTACCCATGTGCCCAATCCGGATGGTATAATTGGTCCTGAGCCTTACTACTTTACCTTCGATCGGCTCGGAGTTCGCGTGCTAACCTTTTTGATATCTCCTTGGATTGAAAAAGGAACAGTCATCCATGAACCAAATGGGCCTACTCCACATTCACACTATGAACATTCATCTGTGCTTGCAACAGTAAAGAACCCTGACGGGCAGTGCCTAAGAAATCCCCATCGTCTGCCATGGTGACCACGTCACCGTCTTCATCTGTGTATGTGATGGAAATGTCTACGTTAGGGTTTAATTTGAAGAGCTCGCAGATTTTGGATTTGAGAACATCCAAATTTATTTCTGGAACATATTCTTCCCTGAGTTGAAATGTAAGAGTCCACCAAATCCCACTTTTTATTGTGCGTTTTGTATTTTTAGCTTAATTTTGTTATTGTATTTATTTGTTTTGATTTCGTTATACATAATTTCTTCATGTTTGTTGTAATTTATTAATGTTTGTTATTATAATTAATATATTGATATATTAATTGTATTAATATATTAATATATTATTATAATTGTATTTTGTTGTTATTTATATTTTTAAATTCATTGTATATATTAATATTTGTTAATTGTAATTTGTTATATTTTTTATAAGTTGTATATATTTGTTAATTATTTTATTTAATTATTAATTAATGTTTAATATAAAAATTGTATTAATATATTAATTATATTAATATATTAATATGTTTTATAATTGCATTAATTAATATAGTTATAATTTCTTGTCATTTGATTATTGTTATGTTGGTTATTGATTTTTTTATTATGTTGTTATAATATATGATTGTCTTAATACATTGTTAAAAAAAATTAAAAGAATTGTTAAGTGTTTTGTGATTGTTTTTGGCATAAAACAAAACTTTGGTGGCATGTAAATTGAGAGAATCATGAGAATTACAAAAATTGGATGAAACTGCAAGAGTTGGTACAAGTACAAAAATTTAAAAAATTTAAAAAATTTCCACAAAATTCATGCAGGTTTGAAAATAAATAATGGAACATTTGGAAGAATAATTTAAAAGAACATTTGGTGGATTATTTAAATGCTGATTAACTTGCTTAGAGTTGGCAATTTGATATTGTTGTATGCTTTTATAACGTACTAATCTGCAGGACACAACAAATGCCAAACTTTTCGCCATGCACAAAAGTCATCTGACACAAACAGGGAGTATTACTTTTCATGGTTATTTTAAAAAATGGATTGATATTAATATCATGATTAAGTCAATTTTAACACTTTTTCTGTCTTTAATTTGTTTTATTTGGTATGAAATTTTTGCGTAAGAATCATGAAGAAACTGGCCATTTCTTCATGAGCACACTTATGTTTTCTTTGTGCCAAGTTTTTTATAGGTTACAGGATAATCAAGTGATCATAAGGAGATTACATTGTGACGACAATTGGTCTTCCAAAGGCTAAATTCATGAAAAATTCTAAAGACAAATCCAACTCTACAACCACTCCTTTGCAACTCCCTTTTTGCAAAAGATTTTGAATTCCACCAATTGTCAAACCATATTTCCATATCCATTTTTCACAGCAAGAGTTCTTATTCATACACCATGCATTTCCTTACATCCATTCCTTACAAGCTTATTGTCATTTTCCATGTCATTACCATTCCCCTTCATTTCCGCAACTAAAATGTCATACAAATATCACATTTTTGGCTGTGTCAACATTCTTTAAGAATGTTGACACAGCCAAAGGTGGCGCCGAAAGATGTTGGATCTGCATACAAAGAAGTCCATTTCAGGGGTGTCAGAAAGAGGCCATGGGGAAGGTTTGCTGCAGGAATCAGAGATCCAATGAAGAAAACCTGTGTATGGCTCGGGACATTTGACACAGCAGAGGAAGACACAGAGCCTCATGTTAAAGACATAGTCGATGTACTCCTTGATGTAGCTGAGAGCAGTGCCACAGATACACAAATCACAAGGGAAACGATCAAGGCCCTTTTATTTGAGTTGTTCTCCGCCGCCATGGAGACATCGGCAAACGCAACAGAGTGGGCAATGAGTGATCTGCTCAGGCATCCCCATGCAATGAAGAAATTGCAGGAAGAGATCGAATCGGTCGTTGGCCAACATGGTAAATTAAAGGAGTCGGATCTGGCAACCATGAAATACCTCCACTGTGTACTCAACCAGATCCGACACTACTACTGTCAACAACGGATCTGCTAATGACCCAATAGGAAGTGCTTCCCCAAGAATTAACTCGATACAAAACAATAATCCAGGTGCTGTCAGGCCTGGCTGGGGAACCATCAATCAATGCCGCCATATTAGTGCAATCCACGCACTTGTTTTTCTTGGAGAAATTTTCGATGGAAATCTTGCTGATATTTGGAGATTTTCCAGCAGAAAAAAATCATTTTACCAGCTCGCCATGAGCTCAAGAGCACTGCCATCAATGAGGTATACAATGCGCAATCTTCATATGCCTCAACTAAAAATCTTCATATGCCTTCAATCCCGTTTTGTTTTGCATTTCTTTTGGTTTGTTTTGTATTTTTAGGTTTATTTTGTTTTGATTTGGTTATACTCTACCTTAATGTTTGTTATTATAATTATATTAATATATTAATATATTCATCTAATTATAATATGTTATGTTTGTTATGTTATTTGTATTAATATGTTAATATATTAATTGTATTAATATATTAATATGTTATAATAGTTTTAATATGTTATCTTTTTAATTATAATTTGTTGTATATATTTGTTAGTTATGTTATTTAACTATTAATTAATGTTTGTTATGAAAATTGTATTAATATATTAATATATTAATTGTATTAATTATATTAATATATTAATATCTTTTATAATTGCATTAATTAATATAGTTATAATTTTTTGTTATGTTGGTAATGTATTTTGTTATTATGTTGTATGCTTGTCTTAATACATTAGGTTATCATAGTCATGTTATGATTGTTAAAAAAATAATTAAAAAAAAGTATTTTGTGATTGTTTTTGGCATAAAACAAAACTTTGGGGGCATGAAAATTGAGAGAATCATGAGAATTACAAGAACTGGATGAAAGCAAAAATTAAAACAAACAAACAAACAAACAAACACACTTTTCACAAAATTCACGCAGGTTTGAAAATAAATAATGGAACATTTGGAAGAATAATTTAAAAGAACATTTGGTGGATTATTTAAATGTTGATTAACTTGCTTAGAGTTGGCAATTTGATATTGTTGTATGCTTTTATAATGTACTAATCTGCAGGACACAACAAATCTATAATGCCAAACTTTTCGCCATGCACAAAAGTCATCTGACACAAACAGGGAGTATTACTTTTCATGGTTATTTTAAAAAATGGATTGATATTAATATCATGATTAAGTCAATTTTAAAACTTTGTCTGTCCTTCATTTGTTTTATTTGGTATGAAATTTTTGCGTAAGAATCATGAAGAAACTGGCCATTTCTTCTAGAGCACACTTATGTTTTCTTTGTACCAAGTTTTTTACAGGTTACAGGATAATCAAGTGATCATAAGGAGATTACATTGTGACGACAATTGGTCTTCCAAAGACCAAATTCATGAAAAATTCTAAAGACAAATCCAACTCTACAACCACTCCTTTGCAACTCCCTTTTTGCAAAAGATTTTGAATTCCACCAATTGTCAAATCATAAAGCATGACATATCCATTTCCATTTTTCACAGCAAGAGTTCTTATTCATACACCATGCATTTCCTTACATCCATTCTTTACAAGCTTATTGTCATTTTCCATGTCATTATCATTCCCCTTCATTTCCGCAAATAAAACCCTGCTTCTATGGATATCATTGAGTCAAAGTCCTAGAGTCCAATTAACTTTGTAAAAACACCTAGAGGCTTGCATGCCTTAATGGCAAGTACTCTTGCCAATGAATTGTAGGTGACTCGAAATCGACAAATTTATTCGTACCTACAAAGATGTGTTAGGCATCCTGACTCCCATTGGAATCAATGGTGGGAGCTCTTGTGTTGGCTAGGGGCATTCATTAACGGCCACTAAGTCAATAACTTCTTTCTATGTTCGACATCGACACATTTAATCACATAGTAAGATTTGTGCCATCGAGCGTTGAAGACTTGAAGACCCATATTTTGTAGCAGATGAAGCCAATTTCCTTTCATTGCTTTTCAGTTTGTTATGACTTGAGGACAAGTCAATAAATAAGGTTGGGGGGATGAAAATGTAACTTATATATTTTGTATACCTTCCAAGCCTTATAGATTTTCAGCCATATTCAGCAGACTCATCAGATTCATCATCCAGCAGCGGAGGATCCAGCAGCAGATACGACTTTCAGCCATGTTCAGCAGGCTCCTTAGATTCATCATCTAGTAGTAGAGGATCCAGCAGCTGATACGACAATACAGATCCATCTTTCATCCACAACTTGAAGAAGAAGCTTCAGATCATAATTGTGGCAGCTGAACATGCATGATTCATCCACTTCCTTAGGTAAGTAAGGTATGATGTTTTCTAACCTTTAATCTTGAAATTCTTTTTAGATGCTAAAATGATGATATTTGGAAAATATTCCACTATATCACTATTTCCTTTCTCATTAAAAATTGCCAAAAACCATCAGTTGGGGAGGGGGGAATTTCACACTTCATTTTTTTTTCCTCATTCATATTACATCTTAACCCACATAGTCTTCCCACAATAAAAACTACTACAAAATGATGAGCATATGATTGATCTCAACAAAGTAAATAATGATTGTAAACACAAGAACCAATCATTAAAAAGAGATCTCAACAAAGTAAATAATGATTGTAACACAAGAACCAATCATTAAAATATGTAAATGCTTTGCAAACAAATAAAAGTTATCCAAAGATGTGCAAAGTTAAAAGGAAGTCCATGATTGAAAGATGTTTGTTACACAAGAACCAAACATCTTGTAAAAGGAAGCTCATTTAAGAATCAAATCAAATAAGTCATTGTAGTAGCTTGCATGAGGACATGCAAGAGCTTCAGTTGGGGAGTATGTTGGGCTCCAAAAATGTCATACAAATATCACTCATTACCATACATTTTTCACCTATGCTTCCATTATATCACTCACTATTCACCACCTTGTCACTCCATTTTCCCTACTATTCACCATTAATGGGTCTCATTTATATTTTCCAAATATTGTTTATTTTTAAGCATTTTTGAGAGAAATTCTTGATTAAATATTAGAAAATAATATATTTTACTTTATATATGGAAAGTGGGTTGTTTTTGTGACATGTGTAGGTTCCAAGGAAGCTTCCAAGACACCTTTATGTGGCCTTGAAGGATCAAATTCGAATTTGAGAAGATAAACCTCATGGAGAAGATCAAGGACAAAAGGGGGTTATGTGTCTAGATGGTTGAGAAATGTATGGAACTAAAGAGAGATTAGTGGATCATCATTATGAGTTTGTTATCTCATCCCATTGTATAAATAGGATTACCTCCTCCATTCCAAAGAGAGGACTCTTGGAGCATGTATCCAACTTATGATGGAATAGAATAAAGCTTCATTTTACATAAATTTCCATTATATAGTTTTAGATATAAGTTGTCTTAGTGTAGTAAATGGAATAATTTGTCACTTTGTTCTTAAGAGAATTGAGCTCACTCTAAAAGGATGAAAGAAACATTTTATTTCATAATAGATCTTATTTCATTTAATTGCTTAGATGTTTGAGGATTTGTTTGTGATTGATGAATGAGTTTTAAATCTTATCAGCATATGAGGGGATAACCAAGGGTCTAAGTTAGGCTCTCTCTCCATTTGATTTGCATGATAATTGAAATTCATTCTTTTTCTTTTATGTTTCAAGTATCATATGAGGGGATAACCAAGGGTCTAAGTTAGGCTCTCTCTCCATTTGATTTGCATGATAATTGAAATTCATTCTTTTGCTTTTATGTTTCAAGTATTTCATTTCTTATGCTTATGAATGAATCTTAGTTTAGTTTGGATTAGTATATGAGGGGACAATCAAGGGACTAAGTTAGTCTTTCTCTCTATTTGAATCTGAACAATAATTAAAGTTCATTATCTTGTCTTTATTTCAAGTTTCTGGTTTTATGTAATCAATGATTTCTCTATGATACTGTAGGGAAGGACAACTAGGACCTCCTTAATTAGGAGCCTCTTCCCTTGCATATTATATTGAATCGTAAATAATTTAGTTAGACATAAAGTTAGTTGCCTACTCCTGCATATATTTTGCTGGCACCATCACAAGCTTATGAGTTTCCCTGGTTGATAATTTAATGAAAGCAATTTAAGCAATTAAATTGCCCAACAGGGTGCACCAACATCTCCCCAAGAGGAGAAGGGACTAGGATTTCCTCCAAGGGGAACTCCTTGGTTGGTGGACTCCATTTTTCTCAACTTAAGATCAACGTAGGAAAGGTGATGATTATTTCATTTAAAATAAATTTTAGACGCTTTGACACAACTTGTTTTTCAATTTTTAAGAGCCGAGAAAAAACAAAAGATGACTCTAGTTGCCTTCAATTTTTAATGAGCTTGAAGTGACAAGTGCTCAGATGGACCTTTTCCGTTAAGGAGTCTGAAAAGGAATGAAAGGGACTGCTCTGGAAATCTAGACAGAGGGATTACCAAACCAATCGCAAAACTGTAGAATACTTTTTACGGTACGACAGTCAATCTTCCCGAATGCTGTGTTCAGTGCATTGCAATCGATAGGGCGGCAGACACGGCTTCCTATGGATAAAGGATAAAGCCTATTGTGGTCTCCCAAAATATACTCGACGGTACGTGGGAGCACAAGTCTGTACTGGCACTTATCGTCTCAAAGTGGAGGAATCACCCAACCAACAGTGAAAACAACAGTTACCAGGCTTTACGACGCCGGAATACGTCTCTAGCCTAGACTTCTAGATGTTGTGTGTTAGGTTCCAAAGCGTTTTTAGATTCATTAAATTTATTTTATGGTTGATCTTGCTTAAGAAATTTGCGTTTTAGGTTCACCGCGTGATGTAGATGTACAATTCCTAAAATGCAATCTAAGATGATAAATAGTCGTTTAATCTTCTTTTTGCAATGAAAATCCTAGCTACTAAGGAAAGAGAGATGGCGTTCTTTCAGCAAAGAGCAGAGAGCACACATTATATGCACTGTCCTAAATCGAACCAACAAACAGTCTAAATGCAAATGCACATGCATGTATTTGTTTTCAGCCTTCTTAATGTGTGAATGATAAAAAGAAAGCTAAGCGCAAATCTGAATTATTTTCCAAAGCGACAATTACTAACAAGTTTCTTTTCAAAACAAAATGAGGACAATGACGACACTTTGTTATTTGGAATTGAAAACTTGCTTTCGACACTTGAAAAACTACTAACTCAAATCAAATACAAGAGTAACAGTGTAATCGACTATCAAGAACAATCAGATTCTCTTCTATGACTGAAAACGACACTTGCAACACTTTCAAATCAAGAAACGACAGTACAATTACGCTACTTCTTTGTAAAGGAGAACTGAAAATGACTCAAAAATACATAAAAACATTTACAGTTCTTTGCACAACGGAGGCGGAATAACAGTAAGGAAGGGGGTTTCAAACAGATTTGTACTAACTACAGGCAGCAAAACTCCCTATAGAGCTGAAAAGAGTGAACACAGAAACCAAAATTTAGGAAATAGGCCTTGTCTGATCAGCGCACCTGTAACATAGTGAAACTGAATCGCAACGCACCTACTACACTTGGGAAGTGCGATGCATTTGAAGTTCACAGAACAGATAGTGCGCTGGACCAGGGACGAGACTTTGATTGGATTCTGGGTCACAGTTTGCAGTTCAGTTCAGGTATTTAGGCCGAGCAAGTGGTAATCAGTAAATCAATCATAGGGGTAGATCTAAGGAGGTTACTAGAGCCACCACAAGGGCAATTAGAGAGCTTGTAAATCAATCGTTTAATTCATAAACCAAAACCTGGAGATAGACTGAAGCAGTGTTGATCTACTTTGCACTTGCATAGAAAATGCAGTTCAAAGGCTAGCTAGCTTGACTTCAGGCTCCGTCTGTAAGTTTATAAAGTAAACAAATATAGATGAATAAACAATCTACTTGCTCCCCAGTGGAGTCGCCATTTTGTTATCGGGAAAACTAGTGTCTATACAGAGCTGTTAGTCCCACTAAGGCTGGTAGCTACCTTAGAAACAAACACACTAAAAACTACTTTCGTTTTCCTTTATGAGAAATAGATAAGAGAAGAATAAGGAGACCAACCTCTGTCTTGCGCTTGGTTCCTTGCTTGATTCCTCTCTCTTCTGGTAGGTCTTTGCCACTCGCTTCCTTGTCTACCTAGCTTCAAGAGTACCTGTAGAATCAAAGCAGCATAACACTATCCAAGAACATAGATCTATTATCATAAACAATATAGGATCAGATGTATATTGACCACACAAATGCATAAATCATAAATCATACAAAAATGTGGAGGAAAACTTGAATAGCTTTATTGATAATCAAGAAAGAGCAAAGAGGATTACAACCAATTGTTTTGACCCAACATCATCCTCTCAGCAAGAAAGCCCTTCTTCACCTCATGAAAAGCTTAGATCACCCAATACTATGATATTGCACCCAGAAACCAACAGCACTTCCTTACAAGATACAAAATTCCAACCCCTGGATCTCTGGGATGAGGGATCCATATATAGATGTCTGCAAGGGAGGTGAGTCAGATTTTGAGATTTGATTAGTGTCTTCTCTCTGATAGTTTTTGATTCCACTTGGAGATTGATGATCTCTTACTCATCCCTGGTCGAATTCAGAGAGGCAAGTCTCACAGGAGAAGTTTCTGGAAGATTCCATGCTCCTCCACCTTGCGAATTGACCCTGCCATTTGTCCACTCTCACCTATCACACCCCATAGAAGGGTTTTTTGACATGCATTGCACCTACTGTGTGTATTCAGGTGGGATGCAACGCACTTTGCCTATGGAGCAGGTGAAATGGTCTAGTTTTGACCAGTTCTGAGTAGTTTTTCATGGAGAACTTCTGGGAGATGCTGTAATCGGTTGACCTTGTTCTTTTAGGGGTTGGAACAACAACTTTAGGGACTTAGGAGCCCTTGGTTTATGGAAATTTATGCTTGGGGTTGCAGTGCCCAAAAATGTCTATAACAACCATGACAAATTTTACAAGGGAATTTAATCTTTCGATAGTGCTCACTAGTGCCCCCACCCTGATTCTGAGGATTTTGTTGAGAGTCCTGAGCAGTTTTATTTCTCTGTTTGTACTTCTTATTATTCCTTTTACCACCAAGTTGTTGGCTTTTCTTAGGTGCCGTGGAATTCATCGTAATAATTTCGGTGGACTGCTTAAAAGAAGATGAATTTGTAGAGCGATACGCACTTGTAGGGGCTTGTGATGTAATAATCAATTGCCCAAGTTGAGCAGAAAGTTGGTTCATGGAATTGAAAACGAACCCAATCAAACCATCAACATGTGGACCAGGAGCAGGTTTTGGTGGGTCAATGGAAGCCCTAGGAGCATTAGGAAGAACTTCATATAGCGTGCTTGATTGAAAATGAATCAAATCAAGTTAGTGGGAAGATAGAATAGCTTGCTCCTTGGTAATGGCTCAAAACATAGACACATCCTTGGAATTTGAGGTCTTAGAGACTGAGTGAACCATTTGCATAAAATATCATGAGGAAGCTTAGTCCTAACCAACCTCTTGCGATGACACAACTCGTGAATATGGTTAGAGTTTAGGGTGGCATCATCTTGTTTAAATTTTTACAAGAGGTCATAATCGATATCATACCTTGTGGGTAGATGGAAGTGTGTCAAGAAGGTTTGAACTAAAGAGGAAAAGTCACTGTAGGATGTTGTGTCCAATTCGATGTACCATTTTGCAACATCCCTATTTAAAGTACGTTGGAACAAGCAAAGCTTAATCAAATCATCCAGTAAAGAATTAGATGAAAACCATAGGTGATACATGGTGATATTAGTGGACGAGTGTTCTCTACGCTTTCCTTCGAATTCATGTATGTCAGAAGGCAACTTTGTAAACATAGGTGGGCACAATGGGTCGAGTCTGATGGGGTCGTTATTCAACTTAGCCAAATTCGGTAAATCAAGAGAAGATGAAAATGGATTATGAACATGGCTGAACAGATCATAGGTAGGAGAAGCCCTTGACCAACCTTGTGGTCCCCCCATATAAGGATTCTGATGCATGATTTGTTGGTTAAGGTATGGGTTCACCCTGACATATGGTTGTTATGAGCCAGAATGACTGGTGAAAGGATTCTTCCCCCCAAGTAATGTGCCCCCAGGGTTGTACGCATGAGGATAGGATGGACTGACCTGTGTTGTAGCACCAACATAAGGAGAATATCCTATATTAGTGACGACACTCAAAACAAGGTTGCCCCCAAGTAAACTAACCCCTCCTAGAAAAGTATTGGTAGGTGGCATCCCTCCAAATAAAGAACTATACCATGCTTGTAACATGCTAGAAGAAAATTTTCCCTAGGATGACCAAGAACAACTGATAACCCCCCACACACATTTCCATAAGTAACCACACCTAACTAAGGAATAAGAATCATTGGTTGAGAAAATCTAGGTGAAAAGACTCCTAACCCTACTGGTTGACTAGGATTAATAACCATAGTTGACATAGATAACGAAGTGGGCATGGAAACAGATGGGAAATTTGTAGGAGCGATAGATGAAACTGGTGGAATTCCCCAAGAAGACGTGAGAGGCATGGTCGATGGAGTAGATAGAGCCACACTGAGTGGTGGAAATGATGATATGGCAGCTGACACTGTTGATGTAGAGGGTAAAGATGTCTTAGGCTCCACCATAGGATAGAAAAATGACAATGGTAAAAGGTATAAGAAAGTGTGGAACCATCAGGAATCAACCGCAACAACTCAGGTCCTAGTAGATCGGTCAAAGGTGGATTGACAGGAGTAGAAGAATCATCTACCAAAGTTTCAATGAAAACCAGATCACTACCAGAAGGATCAGGTATAGATTCCAAAACTATGTGTTGATCTAAGTCTTGAGTAGCAACATGAACTCTTCATGCAGGAGTGACAAGTCCACCCCATTCAGGAGACAATCTGTGAAGACGATATGACTAACGAGACTATATTCATCCAAGGTTAAAAATTATAATTTAACACAATTATGTTAGTGAAAACAACCTAAGGAAAAAGCTACTGACTCAGACCAAACAACACACACTAGAAAACTCCTAAGAGGTAGTCACACAAGCAAACAAAATAGAAATAAGTTGGCGGTGGGACAATTATACTAGCGACCTGCTTCCCAAACTTTTTGGTTGTGAACTCAGTGCAAGTTCCCTTATTAGACATGGGGCACCCTCTGAGAGGACTGTGAAAGTATGACTAATATTCGTCCCAAGTATAGAGAAGATGGACCCCACTGTACACTTGTCTATCAGCCCTAAAAATATAGGCCACTTAGGTTACCACCAATAATAATACATCCTAGGGGGATAGTCATAAGCCAAATTCACATGCAAGGTAATGACACTTAGCCCACAAAGCTAAGGCCGAAACCCCCTTGAGAGTTGCCTCCCATGTTTCCCCCACATGCTACAACAAAATTCTAATAACACCGTTTGTAATACGTGCAAATTCTACAATCTTTGTGACCTGAAACTAAGCGAAATGGGGTATGTAACCTTGCATAACCCAAGTGTGACTTAGTGATTGACGCTTGTGTTAGAAGGGCTTCCCAAACTACACTACTACAAGTGGATTTATCTACCTACTGTTAGGGTCATATAATTTATAGGATGTCAAGGTAATTGAGTATTGTATCTCAGGAATCTTATTTTGTAAATACTTGTCTATATTCCAAGGATTTCCAAATGAAAAGAAAAATAGAATAAAAATGAAAAGAGGGTATAAAGAAGAAAAATGAAGAGGAAAAAGAAGAATATTGAAAAAAGAAGAAAAGATTGAACCCCACCAAAAGAAAGAAAATCAAAAAAAGAATAATACTGAAAGTGTTTCAAGTCTAAATGCCACTACTCATAGTTAGTTTTGCTTCATTACTGTAAAATAAAGTTGTGTGTAGCTTGTTCAAAATGCCACAGTAACTAGTTCTAGTTTAATAATACAGTGTAATCATGATTAAGATTCTTTAAATTTTTGTGAATTATTTAGAGAATAAAGTTTTACCCAACATTTTAATCTAGGTAAATCATTAGTTAGGTAGAAAATGACATTGATCCAACCGTTTAATCAGCGTCAATAGGAGAAATAAGGGATAGGTTAGATAGTTTTTTTCATTATGCATAAAAGAAAATAAAGTGGGTTTGCTAGTCTAAGTGCACCCTAGAGACAAAAATAAAATGGTAGTCTAGCTAAGGGTAGGTAGATTAGGTGATTTAGTAAATATTGCCTATATAAATTTTGTCCTAAGTTTTAGGATATCATGAAAGGTCAGAATATGAATGATGGGATAAAGTATTTCAAAATGTTTCATTATTCATCCCTTATCCTAAGTTCAAAGGAGAAAAATGTGCGTTAGGACAAAAGTGCTTTATATATTACATTTTCCCTTATCCTAAGTTCGAAAATAAATATCAAAGCGCAAATGGACAAATTTTGTTTGTCGTTTATGGATAAAGTGCAACCATTTGAAAGCACTGAGATTTTATCTCACAATTGATGGACAACCTTCATCCGTTTTTGGCCCCCTGCTTCGCATTCTTCCTTTACTGTCAGGTGGGTGGGTCCAGAAAGTGGTTTCTTCCACGTAGCCCCATCCCTTACGTGGCACGATCTGGTGATTTCACACCTCCCCCATCTGATAACACTAACCACCCACTACCCCCTCCAAAAACTACCTTTCCCTTATCCATCTTGACGCGCCCCACCACTCACCGCTCACCACATGGCATGACCGTTGGACCAATTGAATGTGTTCCCAGCCAAATAACCATTCTCCATTTATTTCAATTTCTCTCGAGTAACCATTCAGCCTAATAGTCCCGCGCCATTTCCAACGAGACTTTGTCAGTGTTTAAATAACTTTGAGCTTGTCATTCTCAACCTTTTCAATCCTGATTGTTTTTTCTATTCACAATTTCCCACAGCAATCTCCATCATAGCATTTCCATGGCCAGGACTGCGACAGACACTAACTTTTCTTTCCATTTTCACCTAACAATCCGTTATTTTGCTGACCTCAGTAATCCCCCTCTACAAATTCATACCATTCACAGATATTTTATAGTCATGCCTCCTAAAACTAAGAACCAATATAAGACCATTAATCCTTTAATTCCCCCTTCTGTAGATTTAGATCATACACCTTTAGCTGATAGGTATTACATAATAAATGAAACTCTCTGTGACTTTCATTTTTTGGAATTGTATTGTTGGTTAGAGGATAAGAACACAACTAAAACCAATGAGATCGAACTTTGGGAGTAAAACCTCCCTCATTACATTTTCCCCTTAAGATTCCAAGCCCCAGAATTTACCATAAGATGCCAAGCATGCTATATCCCTAACCAAAGAGCCATTATTGCTCCTACAACTGACATTCGTTTCACCATCACAACCCAGTCCATTGACCAAATGATGCTGCCCCCCACTGTGGAAAATGTTGCCCTTTCTCACTAGAAGCCCTCCCCCATCTTTATAAAAAGATATACTCTGCCACCAGAGCCAAAATTTTTGAGATTTTCTTGCCAGAGAATGCCCAATTACCTAGGAAGAATCCTCCATATCCTTCTTCCATTTTCCCTGATCAGGCCAAGAAAATTATTTCTATGATTTTTTACATTTTAGGCTATCATTCTGATCAGTGGGTAGATGAGCCCATTTTGGGATTCCTCTCCATATTTTCCACAAACAAGCCCTCCTTGATTTTCAACTTCATTCGGTTCTTGGATTATAATATTCATGAGTAACTTATTAAGTTTCCTATAGAGAAGGTGTTAAATTACACCTCTATTTTGATTTACACATTCATCTATTATCAGGCAAACAAGTTCAGTTTTGCATTGTAGAAGTTGGATGATGCAGGGAACCAACAACCAGTGATATTTTGGACCTCATTGGTCATGAAAGAACAACAGGAATTCACCTACAAGAATTTTATTGAAGACTTTGTTCATCCAGCTATGAACATTCTGAATGGTGCAGTACATCCCAGAATCGGTAAGGAGATCAAGAGAATTTTGCATTTTTCAAACCAAGCAAAGACCGGAGATTGGTACCTGTACCAAAATTGCATAGATATTAGAGTGTATGGCTGTGAATTGGCCCCCTATAAACTCCCCAAATACCTCCCAATGAGGATCTTTGCACTAGAGTATATCAGGAAGATGCTGAAATCGGATGACATTCATTTTGTAGTGGCTAAGAGGAAGGCACAATTCATAATAAAGACATAGGTGGGTCCATTTGTGTGCAACACTAGGACATCAAGAGAGGAGGCAGATAGAATACTGAAGGAAATGAATTTCAGTTTGAGCTTCACATGGTCTTATGACCCCTGTGGCATCATCTCAAAACTCAAAATGGAGAACAAAAACACTCCTTATATTCATACTTCAAGGCCAGACATAGAGCAGTATGAAAATCAACTGGAGCGGGGAGTAAATAACTTGTAGGAAGCTAAAGAACATTTTGTTTCTACTTCCAGTTTGCAGACTCTTGTTCCTTAGGAAAAATCAAGCAAAAGACTGAGGGAGGAAGGATCATCATCTACCAATGGTAGTGAAGCTAAAGAATTCAGAATCAGTTATAGGAAGAGAGAAAAAGTAACTCCCATAGTAGAGTTGGACCAACAAACTAATGAGTAGGAATCCATCATCATCACAGATTCACCACCTACAACTACTAAATTGACTACATCTCCTTCTGAACCTTCAACTTCACAAGGTCATAAGGAGACTGAGCTAGAATCACAAACTGTCCAAACAGAAAAGGAGAAGACAATTTTTGACGAGTACAAGGAGATAAAGCTTAAGAATGAAATTCTAAAAAGCAACACTTATAACCAATTCTGGAAGCAAACTTACGGCTCACAATGTAGACTGTTGTTAGTTTTTGACACAAAGCATGGTAAAATGCAGATGGCCTTTCTTGAGGCCTAGATTCCACAACCCAAATCAGTAGTAGACTACAAGAGCACCACCTTTGAATTCATCACAAAGGACATACATCCCATTGATCAAATGGAGATGCACAAGCAAATTGGTGAAATGATATCCTCCACTCTAACTAACACTACAATGTCACTTTCTAAATTGCAGGTTTCTTTTGCAAATGTCCAATCACAACTAAAGATGGAGAAAGTTTCCTCCTTGGCCAAAGATAACAACATCAAGTATTTGGAAGACTTGGTTATTAAGATAGGGTATGACCCTAAATATGTCAATGCTACCGAGGAGATTGTTAAAAAGAAGAACTTTGACATTGCATCATTGAGGAAGCAGCTCAAGCTACCAACCACAGAAGATCCAATGACCAAGGATATTGAAAAGGGTTCAGCACAGAAATCAGATATGATGAAATTGATCATACACCAAAATACACAGATTAGGCAGATGGAGGCAGAGTTGGAGAAACTGATAAAGGAGAAAGAAGACAGTCTGAAGATGGCCATTGTCCCCCTGGATGATGTACCTCTTTCTCAACTGCCATCAACAGGAGCAACCACTACAGCTACTTCTTCAACTCAGACTCCTAGTGCTGAACAGGTAACACAAACACTTCAAAACATGTCATTGCAGTCAAAGAATTTGAGACCTTGCAGGGCCAACTCAAAGCTTTGGAAGTGCAAAAGGACAAAGCTGAAGCTACTCAGATTACTGAATTAGAGAAATCCCAGAGACTGTTGGAAAAGGTGCGCCAGGTAGAGAGAGACACTTCAATCGGCCAGACCTTGGCCCAAGCCAAGGAAACAATTTGGATGAACATATTAGACTCTATGAATGAGATTTGGCCTTCTATCGAAATATATTTCAGCATAAAGAGCTAATAGAGAAGGCTACAAAAACCATTGTTAAAGGAAGGGAAACACTGAAAGAGATGCCAACAGAAACTGCCAATATAATTAAGTTTTTAAACTCAAAGTCCAAATATGAGCTGGAGGAAGTAGGAGTCAGTGTTAGAACTGCCACCATTCTCGAAGTCAAGAAAGTCTTGACAAAGAGAAATCTCATTGATTAGTTGGAAGAAAGATGTGAAACCTTAGAGTTGCAAGTAAACAAGTTTACAAACATAATTGAAGCCTTAATACAAAAGGGACTGCCCAGTATCTATGTCATAAATGACAAGTTGATCACTCAGGAAGACTATATCCTGAAGATGAAAGAAGTGGCTAAAATAAGCATTAAATTCAGTGGAATTAAAGGAAGTATGACAGTAAAGGCATTTCTGGAGACCATGTGAAACGATTTCCATGTGCAGAATGAGGTAAAACATATTTTTACTGTCAAACCAAATTTTTCCAAATACACGGAGGTGGATGAAATTTACCGCAGGGTAACAAAATTGACAGCGCCAGATGAAAAGAGACATGAAGAATTAGTTGATTTACTAGATTGAAGGATAACTCATGAGCAATAAAACAACTCTCCAACACAACAGCCAGCACGAGGGTCAGTTCAGCACCACACACTGTTTCAGGATGACTCAACAACTAAAACCATCAAAACAGGGCCACCGTTCTCTTCAACAGCCTACATGGCCTATTCTTTTGCCAAGATTAGATGACATAGTTTGTAATTAGGCTAATAATACACTACTGGTTTGACAACAATTTTGTAAAGAATTTTTGTAATTTTTCATTATAAATACTTTGTTGTTCGAAGTATTAAGGGTTGATTTCGGAATGTAATTTCTTTCTGCATATTGTAATTTTCAAAGTACCGGAGCATTAATAATATAGGGAAATTTCATAGGATTCATGTGGTGTACTCAATGGTGATGTGTCCCTTCTGTTTATTTGTTTAAACATTGTTTTTCCTTTCTCTGTCATTATAAATATCTGAATTAATCAACAGAAACTGTGCTAAATAGGATTAATTATTTAGAGCGCCCTATTTTGGCTGTTGTTAATTTTAATGTTTTCCATTGAAGTCAAATCAAGGAATTCTTAACTGCTCCTTGATTTCTACTGAACCTTACACTTCTGCTATTCCACAATTTCATTTAATTTCTGAAAGATCCAGTTAGTGCAACCTAGCTTACCCTGTGAGAACTCCTCTAAAAATTGATGCAAAACTCCAGTTTAATTTATAGACTCCATAGCCCAATGGAATTATAACACTCAAATCAACCAAACCTTTCAAACAAAACAAACAAGTATAATCATAGCTAGCCTAAAACATACACTAAAACAAATTTAAATTAAATAGAGAGATCCCTCTCTGAAGTTGGCAGGGCTAGATCCCAGCTTCCAAAGTGGTTTTGATGTTGTCCTATGTGTTTACTCCCTCAACCTCAAAAATACAGAATGACAACATAGTGGGAACCATACTGGGGACGAATACTTTTTAATCCAAAACATTATTATTCCCTGGTTTTAAATCAATATTTCAATAAACAACTGTTATATCATTATGAAATACATCTGAGGTTGTTGTTTTGTATATATTTAGTGTGTCATTGATTCTGATTTTTATTTGTGTGATGATTTTTTATAGCCCTTGCTCCCAAAAGAAATTTCACTAGATTTCACCCTGACCCCAACCCTGTTAAATTTGTAGATAACCCTAAGAAATTGGTGAGAAAGAAACATTTTATAGAGAGTCAAGGTATTAATAGTCCTTTGTCTAGATTCAATTCTCTCCCTGAGAATAGTCCCTTATCAAGGTCTAATTCTCTTCCAGAGAAATTTGAAACTATTCAGGATATAGAGTTTGATTTGCCTTTCCAGCATAGTTTGTTTAGATCAAAATTTGAGCCTTTTGTATATCAAATGGTCTTTGATAAAGCCCTACTGCAACCATACATACCCCAAACCCAATTCCCTAAAATAGATCCTGATCTTGAATCTTTACAACAATTTAACAAATTACAAGGTCTAGTTTCAGTGTTGGACCAAGCTATTAAGGAAGCTTTTATTCAACAATTAGTTCAATTTTCTGCTTTAACAATTGCAGCAACCTCTTTGTCTAGTAAGTCTTCTCATTCAGTTCATCTATAGCCTCCCAGTCCTACTCATTCCATAGTTTCTACTTCCACACCTATAATATCTCAGATTGTTATTCCTATGTCACTGTAGTTATATCAACTACACCTATCACAGGTCCATTTTTTAGTCAATCTAACAAACCAACTATGGCAGGTAGGTATGCACCCTTGGTGTTACCAGGCCAGCTAAATGCTATGCCTGTAGATTACCAGTCCAAAATTTTGACCTTTGATAATACTGGCTCCCATACTACTCAGTAGCATGTGGATAGGATGAATGATGTGTTTGACTTTCAAGAAGTAGATGAAGCCGATGTTAAAATGAGATTGTTTACTTAGAGTTTAGGAGGTGGTGTTAAGAAATGGTTTAGGGGTTTTCCTACAGGAAGTATATCCAACCTTGACGCTTTCCATCAAACCTTTTTAGCTAGATGGGAGATCAAGAAAAACCCACTTCAACTTCTAAATGAATATAAAATACTGACAAGAAAACCAAATGAAAGTGTGGAAGAATATTGTGAATGGTTTAATACTGTTTACAACGCCATTCCACAAGACATCAAGCCCTCCTCTGGCTTGGCTCTAATTGATTTTCCAGATGGTTTCGATGTAGACATGGAATATCAACTTAGAGAAAGAGACCTGACAACTTTGGAAGAAATGCAAGAAAATGCTATCAAAGTTGAAGCTAATATTCTAGCCAAGAAGGCCAAATTAAAATTTGAATGCAGGGTTACAATAAGAGAAGAACCTTCTACTTCTATTGTTGATCATAAAATTGACAACTTAGTGAGAGTAGTGAATCAAATGATGCAAAGAGTGAACCTAAATGACCAAACTCAAGTGAGTGAAAACCAGAATGCTACTCAAAATAGAAACCAAAAATTTAGAAGAAATGTCCCCCAAATAAAACAAAGAGAACAAAAGGGTCCATACCAGTAGGTTCGACCAACTTTTCAGGTAAATTATACAAATGATGAGGGGAATATTGTAGAAGATTTGAATTATAATCAAATAAATCTCATGGGGATAAACGATGATGAAACAGTGTTCCTCACTCAAGAAGAGAAGGAACTTTTTCTCCTAGCCCAAACCCAATTAGATTCTAAAGAGTCGGATGAATATAAACAAGGGTTTGAAAATGCCATAATGGAAGTCCATAGGCAGTACAACCTTAGGAGAAAAAAGAATCCAGACACTCTCAACCCCAAAAGCTCAGATAATCCTACCAAAACGTCATCTGAAATTGAACCTAGGAAAACCACATACAATCTTCCTAAGATAACTATGGTAAGAAAAATGCAGAAATCCCTGTCAAGAAGATAGTTGAAAATGTTTTCAAAATGACTCAAACAGATGTCCCAACCACCAGTCAACAAAAAGATCCTATGACAAAACAAATCATAGATCAATCTGAACTTCCTAACTTAATTAAGATTCAATCATCGTTCAACATTGAGAATGAACTGGAAAAATTGAAAATCCCCATTCCTCTCATAGAATTAATGCACAAAAACATGTATAGACCTGAATTAAGAAATCTTTAAACATTGGGGAAAACACTGATTCTGTAAATCTAAATGATGACCAGCCTGAACTCTTATTTGGACCGGAAGTTGACGGCAAACCACAGGAAGGAGGAGTTCCTCCATTCTATGTTAGCTTGAATATTCATGACAAAATTCTCCATAATGTTATGTTAGATTCAGGTGCATCCCATAATTTAATGCCTAAAGCTATTATGGAGAAATTAGGACTTGACATTACTAGGCCTTACAAATATCTGTATCCCTTTGATTCCAACAAAGTCAGATGCCTAGGTCTTATCAAAGACCTATGTGTTACTTTGGCTCAAATCCCTGCCAAAAGTCTAGTATTGGACATAATGGTTGCAAAAATTCCCCCGAAGTTTGGCATGTTGTTGTCACACTCATGGGGAGAAAAATTACAAGGTACCCTACAAATGGACATGACCTTTGCTACCATACCAGTTTTTGGGTACCAAAGAATACTGTATAGGGAAACCTTAATGAAATTCATGGCGAGTAGTCAAGACAAGCCTCACAACTATCCACTTTATTATGTTCATTCATATTTGGATTCTTTTATCCTTTACAATGATGGGGATATCAGCAATCAAGTGATCAATGCTGAAACTGAAATTTCTAAAACAGACCCAACCAAAACACAAATAACATAACTGAATACTCTTCGTGAACCCCTTTGGATCATGAGTTTTGATGGCTTCTATAGCAAAGATGGTTCCAGAGTAGGAATTTGGGTAGTGAACACAGGAAATAATCATGCTAAGGGTCACTCATACATGCTTAATTTTCAATGTACTAATAACATAACAGAGAATGAAACCCTCATTTTAGGATTGCAGTTGTTGAAAAAGTTAGGTGCTAAAAGAATCTCCATTCAAGAGCATGTTGAATTAATTATCGAACAAATTAAAGGAGAATAGTCAGCCAAACATCCTAGGATGAGAGCATATAGAAATGTTGTGCTTGACTTCCTAAAGAGTTTTCTGGAATATGATATTTCTGCAATTCCTTGAAAACAAAACATCATTCAAAACAATATAGCTTTTTCAACTAGCTCTTGCAAAATGCCTTATCCTAATCAAGAATATGTACTAGAGGTAAAGCACTAGCCAGTTGTACCTAATAACATGAGGTATTGGCAAGTGTTTGGAAATGATAAATAGATTGAAAGTTTCCTACAATCCAAAGATGAATTTCTAGACGAAAGTATTGATTTGGAATTTGAAGTAGATAGTAAAATTGTTGAACATTTTGATCCAGGAAGGCAATTAGATAATTTAGATATAAATACACCCTTAGATAAAGTTGTAAATAAACTAGAATTGCTTGAAATAGACCTAGAAAAAGAAGAGTTTGAAACACTCCAGCTTAAAGATAATGTTTTACCTAGAGGTCTACTTCCATTAGAAGAATTATTTGATTTCAATGATGTGGCTAAAAAGCCTAAGATTGAGCCTTCAGGAACAACAGTTGAAGATTGTAATTTAGGTACTAAAAAAGACCCCAAAATCATAAAATTATCTAAATCAATCCCAGTAGTTGAATAACAAAAATATATCGCTTTATTCAAGGAATTTAGTGATGTTTTTCCCTAGAGCTATGAAGATCTTAAAACATATGATACATAAATAATACAACACAAAATTCCCATTAAAGAAGATCAGAAACCCTTTAAACAAAAGCTTCGTAGAATAAATCTGGTTCTGATGCCTTTAATTGAGAAGGAAATTAAAAGAATGTATGATGCTAAAATCATAGTTCCTCTTAGGTACTCTAAATGGGTTTCCAATATTGTGCCAACCAGGAAGAAAACATGAGAAATCAGATTATGCATAGATTTCAGAAACCTAAACAAAGTTTCCCTAAAAGACAACTATCCCTTACCCAAAATGGATCATATTCTGCAAAAGGTAGTTGGATCTTCTAGGATTTCCTTATTAGATAGATTCTCAGGTTATAATCAAGTCTTAGTTCATCCAGAGGACCAAGACAAAACATCCTTTATCACTCCATGGGGTATTTTCATGTATCTGAAGATGCCTTTTGGATTAATGAATGTTGGAGCCACATTTCAAAGAGCAATGGATATTGCTTTTGCTAATGAAATTGGCAGATTTATTGTGATCTATCTAGATGACATAATTATATATTCTAGATCTGTTGAAGAACATTTGAGGCATCTGAGAAGAGTATTTGAAAAATGTAGAAGGTTTGGGATTTCATTAAATCCTAAGAAAACAATGTTTGGCCTTGAAGAGGGAAAACTTCTTGGTCATATCATATCTAGGGAAGGTATTAAAATTGATCCTAAAATGATTGAATCTATTCTAAAAATAAATCATCCAATATTAAAGGACTTCATTCATTTATTAGGAGAATAAACTTCCTGCGAAGATTTATCCCTAACCTTGCAGAACTTCTCAGAAACATCATGAACATGTTAAAAGGAGATTCTGAAATCAGGTGGAACATTGAATCTAGGCAATCATTTGACCAGGTTAAATAGGCATTAACAAAGGCACCAGTCCTCATTAGTCCAGATTTTACTAAAGATTTTATAATTTTTTCATTCGCTTCTGAACATACTATTGCAGCTATACTTTTACAGAAAAATGTTGATGGATATGAACAACTCATTTCTTTCTTTAGCAAGGAATTAAGGGATGCTGAACTCAAGTGAAACATAATGGAAAAGTAGGATTTTGCACTGATAAAAGTAATTAAAGATTTCAGAGTATATATCCTTCATTCCTATATAATTTCTTATGTACCGAATGTTGTAGTTAGATATATTTTGACACAAAATGGGCCAGATGGCAAAAGAGGAAAATGGATTTCCATCATTCTGGAATATGACACGGAAATTAAGCCAACCAAGCTCATCAAAAGATAGTGATTAGCCAAATTGATGGCTGAATCTAATTTTAATGCTTTAGATATCAACTTTGTAGCTAAATTGGATGATCAAGAGGAACAAGCGACTCCACGACTAGATGAGGCTTTCATGACCTCAGGGGGAGGACCCCAAGATCTAAAATATTGAAATGGATTTTTGGGGGAGAGGACCCCAAGATTTGAAAAATTGAAATGCCAGAAGAAAAACAAGAGAATGCCCAATAAACAAAATTACAAAGAAACTTTTATTAAAACGGAGAATAACTGTAAAAGCTATATTTTGGCGGACAAACTGTCCTTTTACAAAATGTGACTTGTTACTTATAGCATTTTTCGGTTACAATACCACGGGTCAATTCCATGGGTGAATGAATAATATGGGTAGATGTCACTTACAATACCATGGATGGATAAATACAATGGGTGGATGCCACTTACAATAACATGGGTGAATTCCATGGGTGGATGAATACCATGGGTTGATGCCATTTTCCATTTGGACCATTGTGTATGCCACTTACAATATCATGGGTAAATTCCATGGGTGGATGAATACCATGGGTTGATGCCATTTTCCATTCAGATCATTGATGCCACTTCTAAAGTGTTGCAAGTCTAAATGCCACTTCTCATAGTTATTTTTGCTTCATTACTGTAAAATAAAGTTGTGTGCATCTTGTTCAAAATGCCACAATCACTAGCTTTAGCTTAATCATACAGTGTAATCATGATTAAACTTCTTTAAATTTCTGTGAATTAGTTAGAGAATAAAGTATTACCCAACAGTTTAATCTGGGTAAATCATTAGTTAGGTAGAAAATGAAATTGATCCAATTGTTTAATCTGGGTCAATAGGAGAAATAAGGGATAAGTTAGATATTTATTTTCATTATGCATAAAAGAAAATAAAATTGGTTTTCTAGTCTAAGGGCACCCTATAGACAGAAATAAAATGCTAGTCTAGCTAAGGGTAGGTAGATTAGGTGATTTGGTAAATATTGCCTATATAAATTTTGTCCTAAGTTTGAGGATATCATGAAAGGTCAGAATATGCATGATGGGATAAAGTATTTCAAAATGTTTCATTATTAATCCCTTGTCCTAAGTTCAAAGGAGAAAAATGTGTGCTAGGATAAAAGTGCTTTATATATTACATTTTCCCTTATCATAAGTTTGAAAATAAATATCAAAGCGCAAGTGGACAAATTTTGTTTGTTGTTTATGGATAAAGTGCAACCATTTGAAGGCATCAAGATTTGATCTCGCAATTGATCGACAACCTTCATCCATTTTCGGCCCCCCCATTTTCATTCTTCCTTTACTGCCGGGGGGGGTGGGGGGGTCCGGAAAGTGGTTTCTTCCGCCTGGCCCCATCCCTTCTGTAGCACGATCTGGTGATTTCACACCCCCCCATCTGATACCACTAACCACCTTCTACCCCCTCTGGAAACCACCTTTCCCTTATCCATCCTGTTGCACCCCACCATTCTTCCTCCACCACTCACCACCCACAACATGGCATGACCATTGGACCAATTGAATGTGTTCCCAGCCAAATAACCGTTTTCCATTTATTTCAATTACTCTCGGGTAACCATTCAGCCTAACAGTCCCGCATCATTTCCAACGTGACTTTGTCACAATGTTTACATAACTCTGAGCCTATCATTCTCAACCTTTTCACTCTTGATTGTTTCTGCTATTCACTATTTCCCACAATGATCTCCATTAGAGCATTTTCGTGGCCAAGACTGTGATAGAAATTAACTTTTCTTTCCATTTTCACCTGCCAGTCCGTTATTTTGCTGACCTCAGTAAGCCCTCTCTGCAAATTCATATTGTTCACAGATATTTTACAGTCATGCCTCCTAAAACTAAGACCCAAGATAAGACCATTAATCTTTTAATTCCCCCTTCTGTAGATTTAGATCATACACCTTTAGCTGATAGGGATTACAGAATAAATGAAACTTTGTGTGACTGTGATTTTTTGGAATTGTATTGCTGGTTAGAGGATAAGCATACAGATAAAACTGATGAGATCAGAATTTGGGAGTCAAACCTCCCTCATTACATTTTCCCCTTGACATTCCAAGCCCCAGAAGTTACCAAAAGATGTCAAGCATGCTATATCCCTGCCCAAATAGCCATTATTGCTCCTAAAAGTGACATTTGTTTCACCATCATAGCCCAGTCCATTGACCAAATGATGCTAACCCCCACTGTGGAAAATGCTACCCCTTTCTCCTTAGAAGCCCTCACCCATCTTTATCAAAAGTTGGACTTTGCCACAAGAGCCGGAATTTTTGATATTTTCCTGCCAAAGAATGCCCAATTGCCCAAGAAGAATCCTCCATATCCTTCTTCCATTTTCCCTGATCAGGCCAAGAAAATTATTTCTATGATTTCTTACATGTTAGGCTATCATTATAATCAGTAGGTAGATAAGCCCATTTTAGGATTCCTCTCCATACTTTCCACATACAGCAAGCCCTCCTTGATGTTCAACTTCAGTCAGTTCTTGGCTGATAATATTCATGAGCAATTTATTAAGTTTCCTACAGAGCAGGTGTTGAATTACACCTCTATTTTGATTTACATGTTCATCTATTATCAAGCATACAAGTCTAGTTTTGCATTACAGAAGTTGGATGATGCAGGGAACCAGCAACTAGTGATCTTTTGGAACTCATTGGTCATGAAAGAATAGTAGGAACTCACCTACAAGCAGTTTATTAAAGACTTTGTTCATCTAGCTATAAACATTCTGAATAGTGCAGTACAACCCATAAACAGTGATGAGATCAAAAGAATTTTGCATTTGTCAGACCAAGCAAAGACTGGGGAATCAGTGAGGAGATCAAGATAATTTTGCATCTGTTAGACCAAGAAAATACTGGAGATTAGTACCTATACCAAAATTACACAGAGATTAGAGTGTATGGTTGTGAATTGGCCCCCTATAAACTCCCAAAATACCTCCCAATGAGGATCTTTGCACTGGAGTATATCCGCCAGATGCTGAAATCATATGACATTCATTTTGTAGTGGCCAAGAAGAAGGAACAATTCAGAATAAAGACATAGGTGGGTCCATTTGTGTGCAACACCAGGATGGTAGGAGAGGAGGCAGATAGAATACTAAAGGAAATGAAGTTTAGTTTGAGCTTCACATGGTCTTATGACCCCTGTGGCATCATCTCAAATCTTAGAGTGGAGAATAAAAACACTCATATTCATACTTCAAGGCCAGACACAGAGCAGTAGGAAAATCAGCTGGAGTGGGTAGAAAATACCTTGTAGGAATCTGAAGAACAACTTGTTTCTACTTCCAGTTTGTAGACTCTTATTCCTATGGAAAAATAGATGAAAAGGCCAAGGAAGGAAGGATCATCATCTACCACTGGTAGTGAAGCTAAAGAATTTAGAATTAGTTATAGGAAGAGAGCAAAATTAACTCCCAGAGTAGAGTTGGACCAACAAACTGAAGAGAAGGCAACTGTCATCATCACAGATTCACCACCTGCAACTATTAAATTCACTACATCTCCTTCTGAACCTTAATCTTCACAAGGTCATAAGGAGATTGAGCTAGAATCACAAACTGTCCAAACAGAAAAGGAGAAGACATTTTTTGACAGGTACAGGGAGATAAAGGTCAAGAATGAAATTCTAAAAAACAACACTTATAACCAATTCTGGAAGCAAACTTCCAACTCACAAAGTAGACTACTATCAGTTTTTGACACAGAGCATGGTAAAATGCAGATGGCCTTTCTTGAGGCCCATATTTCACAACCCAAATCAACAAAAGACTACAAGAGCACCACCTTTTAATTCAACACAAAGGACATACATCCCATTGATCAAATGGAGATGCACAAACAAACTGGTGAAATGATATCCTCCACTCTAACTAACACTACAATGTCACTTTCTAAATTGCAGGTTTCTTTTGCAAATGTCCAGTCACAGCTAAAGATGTAGAAAGTTTCCTCCTTGGCCAAAGATAACAAGATCAAGTCTTTGGAAGACTTAGTGATTAAGATAGGGTATGACCCTAAAGATGTCAATGTTACTGAGGAGATTGTTAAAAAGAAAAACTTGGACATGGCAGCATTGAGGAAGCAGCTCAAGCTGCCAACCAAAGAAGATCCAATGACCAAGGATATTGAAGAGGGTTCAGCACAAAAATCAGATATGATGAAATTGATTACAGACCAAAATATACAGATTAGGCAAATGAAGGTAGAGTTGGAGAAACTAATAAAGGAGAAGGAAGATAGTCTGAAGATGGCCATTGTCCCCCTGGATGATGTACCTCTTTCTCAATTTCCATCAACAGGAGAAACCACTGCAGCTACTTCTTCAACTCAAACTCCCAGTTCTGAATAGGTAACACAGACACTTCAAAACATGTCATTGCAGTCAAAGGAAATTGAGACTTTCCAGGGCCAACTCAAAGCTTTGGAAGTGCAAAAGGCCAAAGTTGAAGCTTCTGGAACTGCTAAATTGGAGAAATCACAGAGACTGTTGGAAAAGTTGCGCCAGGTAGAGAGAGACACTTCAATTGGCTAGACCTTGGCCCAAGCCAAGGAAACTATTTGGATGAACATATTATACTCTATGAATGAGATTTAGCCTTCTATCCAAATCATATTTGAGCAGAAAGAGCTAATAGAGAAGGCTACATAAACCATTATGCAAGGAAGGGAAAAGATGGGAGAGATGCCAACAAAAGCTGCCAATATAATTAAGTTCTTAGACTCAAAGTCTAGATATGAGCTGGAGGAAGTAGGAGTCAGTGATAGAACCGCCACCATTTTGGAAGTCAAGAAAGACTTGACAAAGAGAAATCTCATTGATCAGTTGGAAGAAAGATGTGAAACCTTAGAGTTGCAGGTAAATAGGTTTACAAACAGAATTGAAGCCTTAATACAAAAGGGACTGCCCAATATCTATGTCATAAATGACAAGTTGATCACTCAGGAAGACTATATCTTGAAGATGAAAGAAGTGGCTAGAAGCAAAATTAAGTTCAGTGGAATTAAAGGAAGTATGATAGAAAAGGCATTTCTGGACACCATGTCAAACAATTTCCATGTGCAAAAATGAGGTAAAACATAATTTTACTGCCAAACCAACTTTTTCCAAATACACGGAGGTGGATGAAATTTACCGTAGGGTAACAAAACTGATAGTGCCAAATGAAAAGAGATGGGAAGAATTGGTTGATTTACTGGATTGAAAGACAACTCAGGAGCAGTAAAACAACTTGCCAGTGCAGCGGCCAGCACGAGGGTCAGTTCAGCATCGCACATTGTTTCGGGATGACTCAGCAACGGAAACCATCAAAATAGGGCCACCGTTCTCTTCAACATCCTACGTGGAATATTATTTTACCAAGATTAGATGACACAGTTTGTAATTAGGCTAATAATACATTGTCGGTTTGACAGCAATTTTGTAAAGAAGTTTTGTCATTTTTCATTATAAATACTTCACTGTTCGAAGTATTAAGGGTTGATTTCCAAATGTAATTTCCTTCTGCATATTGTAATTTTCAAAGTACTGGAGCATCAATAATACAGGGACCTTTCACAGGATCCATGTGGTGTACTCAATGGTGATGTGTCTCTTCTATCTATTTGTTTAAACATTGTTTTTCCTTTCTCTGTCATTTTGAATATATGAATTAATCAACAGAAACTATGATTAATAGGATTTGTTATTTAGAGCACCCTATTTTGGCTGTTGTTAATTTTAATGTTTTCCACTAAATTTAGATCTAGGAATTCTTAACTGCTCCTTGATTTATACTGAACCTTACACTTCTGCTATTCCACAATTTCATTTAATTTTTGAAAAGATCCAATTAGTGCAACCTAGCTTTCCCTATGATAACTCCTCTAAAAATTGATGCAAAACTCCAGTTTAATTTATAGACTCCATAGCCCAATGGAATTGTAACACTCAATTAACCAAACCTTTCAAACGAAACAAACAAGTATAATCATAGCTAGCCTAAAGCTTACACTAAAACAAAGATAAATTAAATAGAGAGATCCCTCTCTGAATCTGGCAGGGCTAGATCCCAGCTTCCAAAGTGGTTTTAATTTTGTCCTATGTGTTTACTCCCTCAACCTCAAAAATACAGAACGACAACACCTACCACAAGACACCAAGTTTGTTTTGTAGTCTTGGAGCATTTGACTCATGCACCTATCTCCAAGACCCTATTCTAAGCTAGTGTTGGTGTACTACGACTAAAATGAAAAGGATGAGTCTAGTTGATTCTATTATCGCGTTAATTTTAAGTGGTTGTTGTTTACATAGTTGGGATGTGGCGTGAAACTTATATGGTGTGAATGACTCTTTGTTAGTAACCCTGATGCAGCGATATGCAAATTTTGTTTTTCACTTTCATGAATTCTAACTACATGAGGGTAAGAGTTCTTTCACAACACACCAATGCCTATGATAATGCACCTCTCCCTAAATTTTAAATGCAACAAACCCCAAATTTATAAATATTTGACCCAAAAACCAAACCAAAAGAGAAAATAATTGATAAGAGGCCAAAATAAAGTCCCCAAGCTAGAACGCAAAGCACTTCAAAAGCATTAAATCTAGGAAAACAAAAACCAAAGAAGAAAAAACACAAGAGATAAAAAAGAGACACAAAGGTGCATAAAGGAAGGCAATGTCAACAAGCTAGGGATGTAGCACAATGGATCAACAAAGACCAATTTTCTACAAAGCTCAAAACCAAACCCTAGAGGTAGGAAGGCCTGAACAAGATCAAATGAGAGTGATAAAAAGAAATGTAAACACACTCACATGAAACTTTCTAGATGACAATGTAGAAAATCCTGTAGATTCACAAGCTAATGAAATTTGCTAAAGCAAGAGACAAGAACCTACTTCTACTCTTTACTGCAGAAGCCCATAAACATTGAGAAAACAATAATCAATAATGGAAGGGAATCAAAGGCACATAACCCAATAAATATCAGGGGAAAGCCATAGCTCAAAACCCCACTATCTGTTTTGTATTAATTGGGAAAATCAAGATGAAATTACAATGCTTGTTCTCTCTAGAATAATCTCAGCACTCAACAAATTCAATCTTCAACTCATAAGCAAGCTCAAGGCCAAAGCTTAGCCTCTTCACAACCTCTCCAAGTCTCTATGCCAATGTGTAATTCCTATGAAGGATAGCTTATATTTAAAGGGAAATAAAGCCTCTAAAAATAGTGCAATCCCTCAAGGATCAATTCTTGATTGCATGCATTATCAATGCAACTCAGAAAAATCTAAAACAAATAGTACATTGTCCCTGTACTCTAGTATCAACTGGGTCTTTCTCAGAATCGACATGCGTGAGTTTTTTATGAGTAAATATTCAGTTAACTAGAGTAGCACTGGTGGAGTTCATTAGTGTCTCCACTAACTATTAACTCACTATTAGTTCTCTCAATCAGTTTGAGAACTAATTTAACTGAACTGACTCATGAAACTGAGTCTTCTATTTTACAACTCACAATTAACTCATACTGTAATCCTACAAAATAGGGAGAACATATACATGACTTCCAAAAGACTTCCAACTCGATTTTCCTAAGTTAAGTATGTTTAATAAACTTAATTTAACTATTTTAAGTTGCTATGAGAATAGAATTCGAATTTAATTCACAGTTTAATTCAAGGACAAATTAAACTGAAATTTATTGTTGTCATTTCTCAACACTCCCTCTCAACAAGAAAGGGATTAGATACTACCCCAATCTTGTCTCTGTGATACTTGAATTTACATCTTGACAATGCAATTGTCAAGGTATCAGCAACTTGGTCCTCCATGGGAATGTAATCTAACAACATGATCTGCCTCAATACACAATCTCTAAGATGATGATACCAGATATCGATATGCTTGGACCGATCATGAAAGATTGGATTTTCAGAGAGTTTGATAGAACTTTGATTATCATAATAAATCATTGTCGGATCCATCTGTTGACCAAACAAACCAACCAGGATCTTCCTCATCTAGATAGCCTCACATGTTGCCTGAATTGCAGCCATGTACTCTGCCTATGCCAAAATGAGTGCAACCGATCTCTTTTTCCTGTTGTACCAAGAAATTTCCACTGACCCAAAACTAAATATCCCTCTGAATGTGCTCTTCCTATTAGATGGAATCCCTACCCAATCTGCATCGGTGAAGCCTTAAAGCTTCACTCCCTCTGTCTTTCTGTACCATAACCCAAACTGAGTAGTGCCTCTAAGTATCTCAATACATGCTTTTCCTCCTTCCAATACAGCTTGGTAGGCATAACCATCACTTGAATAAGTTGGTTAACTTCATAGCACATATCTGGTTGTGTGTTCACCAAGTACATGAGTGAACCCATAACCTGCCTATAAACAATAGCTTCCACTACTTCCCCGGAAGTAGTATCCTCCTTCCTCTAGTTACTAGATGGAGGAGTCTCCATGGGTTTACTACTCTCCATGCGATATCTCTTGAGTATCTCATTGGCATACTTTCCCTGATATCCAAACAACTCCCCATCTCCCTGCCATACCTCCATGCCAAGAAAGTAATCCATGAGCCCCATGTCCTTCATCTAAAACTCTCTTCCAATGTCCTCCTTGCAAGATTTGACGAGCTTCTCATCACATGTTAGTATAAGATCATCTACATAAAGTACAATGGTCAACAACTTACCTTCCACCACTATGTGATACAAGTTCGCATCCGCTTCACTCTTCGTGAAGCCCAACCCAGTGAGGTAGCTATCTATCATGGTGTACTAAGCACGGGGTGCTTGCTTCAGACCATACAATGCTCTCTTGAGTCGGCACACATGTGACTCATGTTCTAAGGTTTCAAAACCTTCGGGTTGCTCTATGTACACCTCTTCCTCAACCATTCCATTGAGGAAGGAAGTCTTCACATTCATCTGATGGATCTTCCAACCCATCTGTGATGATAGTGCCAAAATAGATCTGATTGATGAGTACCTTGAAACAAAAGCAAAGGTCTCATCATAGTCAATCCCCTCTACCTGTCAAAATCCACGAGCCACAAATCTGGCCTTATGATTCTCCACACTACCATCTACAACTCGCTTTACGTTGTAAATCCAACGGGAGCTCACAACTGACTTGTCCTCTGGTCTTGGGACCACATCCCAAACACTGTTTCAAACTATGGAGTCATACTCTTCCATCATTGTATCAACCCAAATCGGTTGTTGCACTGCTTCTTGAAATGAATATGGCTCTGTCACAGCACATGCACCCATAAGTGCCATGTATCGAGTGTACCTCTTTAGTGACCTCCTCTGTTTGCACTAAGAAGAGGGTGCTCCCACATTCTCCTGTGCATCATCCAACAATCTGTCAGCCTCTCTAGTGTGATTTCTTCCCTCTCTGGAAGACTCTACCTGAGTTGATGTCTCCACTCTATGAACCTCTGCATGTGGCTGCTCCTCATCAATTTGAGGCCCCTCAACCTTAGGAGCTAAAATCTCCTCATCCTCATGTAGCTCAAGCTCCCTCTCAAGGGATACTCGCATGGCCTTCTCCTCATCAAACTTGATATCCCTACGAAACACTATCATCCAACTAGACAACAGGTACACTTGATAGTTGTGGGGTGTATTAGTGTACCCCATAAAGATCCCCAACTCCGTTGTTGGCTCAAGCTTCTTCCGTGCATATTTGGTCACATGGAAATAAACCGATGACCCAAAAATCCTGAAGTGACCAACATCTGGCCTCTTACCAGAATAAGCCTCCTCTGGTGTCTTCATCTCAAGTATCCACTGTGAGCTATGGTTTTGAACATAAACCGTTGTGTTGCATGCCTCAACCCACAAGTGTAGTAGGAGGCCCTCATCATGCAACATCACCCTTGTTACCCCTACTATGCTCTTGTTCTTCCTCTTGGCAACCCCATTCTTTTGAGGGTTATGGGGTGTCATCAAATCTCGTTTAATCCCTTCTGCTGCACCACCATTATCACTTCATAGAGATTTAACCTTCTTACCAGACTCTTTCTCTACCAATTCTTTGAACTCACAAAACTTTGTGAAAGTTTGATCCTTTTTCTACACAAAAAATACCCAACATTTACAAGAATGGTCATTAACAAATATAACAGAATACTTGTGTTTTTCCATGGATGTTGTCGAGAATGTTCCACACACATCTAAATGGACTCTCTCCAAAATAGACTCTGCTCGACTATCTTTGTCTCCAAAGGAAGACTTGGTGTATTTTCCCAAAGTACAACCCTTGCATGTATCAAATTTCTCAAGCGTACCTTTGGGAAGACCGGTAGAGATTTGCTACAATATCTTCAAAGCCCCATGATGCAAGTGGCCCAATCGCCTATGCCACAACTCGCCAATGTCTCATCTCAACATCTTTTCCACTTTTGAACTCAAAGTAACACAATCCTCTACCTCTATCTTATAGAGATTCTGAACTCGAATCCCTATCTTCTTTACTTGACCCATGGCTATGTGTCAAAGGAACGCCTTTCCTTTCAAAAATATCACATCATAGCCTCTATCCTCAAGCATGGAAACGGATACCAAGTTCTTCGTCAGTCTGGGTACATGCATAACATTCTTCAAGGTGAGTGGAGCTGCATGATCCCTCTGAAAAGTAATAGTTCCCACATAAGTAACATTATACTTACCGTCATCACCCATATTGATATGAATCTTGAGATATTTCTCCTCTAGTTCACTGAATAACTCTTTGTTGCCAGTCATGTGGAAAGAAGCTCCATTGTCTAAGTACCAGACACTTCCCATCATTGAAGACACCATGCATGCAATGAGGGAAAAGTCCAATTCGAATTTGGAGGCCAAAGCCTCACACACCGCTCCTCCTGAGGGCTTCTCCTTGGACTTATTCAATGGAAAATTTGTAGAAAAGTGACCCATATTGTGACAATGAAAGCATTTAACTTTTGTCATGTCCTTCTTCTTACCTCCATGATAAGAATCTGATTTGGAATGAGAAATTTTACCTTTCCCCTTCCTCACCCTTAATCGCTAAGTCACAATTCTCTTCATCATCATTCTTTGATGAAGAGACATCCCTGGTGTTCCTCTTGATCTCATCCTACATCAAATCTGACCATAGTCGTTCCCAATCTGGCAACTTCTCCCAACCATTGACAGAGTCCTAATAACTATGCAAACTCTTTGGGAGTCTAGGAAGAGCAAGGCTCACCATATCCTCCTCGGAAATCATGATTCCAACACTTCCAAGTTCCTCCCAACATTGAGTAAACTTGGTCAAGTACTTTGGAATCGTCTCGCCTTTCTCCATCTTGATTTTATGAAGCTTATCATTCAGTGCCAACTTCCTTTGATCACTGCTATTCTAGTACAAGTCCATCAATGTTTTCCACATAGCATGTGGGGTTTCCTTTCCATGGAGACATGAGACAATATGATCTCGAACTCCCTGAAGGATTATCCACCTTGCCTTTGCCACACACTTCTTCCACTCGGACAATTTTTGTGCATCAGTAGTTGTTGGTTTAGGAATCGATTGTTCAACAAATTCCTTCAAGCCATTGTCCTCTAGCACAACTTCCATCCTGTCCCTCCAAGCTATGAAATTCAAGATGCCTTCCAAGGCATACTTAAGCCTCAACCCATGGAATGCCATCTGCTAATCCTGAAGTATGTATGCAAATTCGACTTTCACCTATAACCCAAAAACTAAAAACTTCGAAATCACCTATAACCCTCATCTAAACTTCGATTCAGACGATTTTTTTTTGAATTTGGGTATCTTTTCCCAAGGAATCCAGATCTGCAATTTTTTGTTGAAAATTATGCACAGAAATTTTCAAATCTGCTCTGCAAACTCTCGGCCCAAAAAACAATCTTGCTCTGATGTCATGTAGCATATCCTGTAGATTCACAAGCTAATGCAATTTGCTAAATCAAGAGACAAGAATATACTTCTACTCTTTACAAAGGAAGCCCATAAACATCGAGCAAAAAAATAATCAATAGAGGAAGAGAATCAAAGGCACATAACACAATAAATATCTGGGGAAAGCCACAACTCAAAACCCCACTATCTGTTTTGTATTAATTCGAAAAATCAAGATGAAATTACAATGCTTGTTGTCTCTAGAACAATCCTAGCACTCAAAAAATTCAATCTCCAACTCATAAGCAAGCTCAAGGCCAAAGCTTAGCCTCTTCACAAGCTCTCCAAGTCTCTATTCCAATGTGTAATTCCTATGAAGGATAGCTTGTATTTAAAGGGAAATAAAGACTCTAAAAATAGCGCAATCCCTCAAGGATCAGTTCCTGATTGCATACACTATCAGTGCAACTCAGAAAAATTTAAAACAAATAGTACACTTTCCCTGCACTATAGTATCAACTGGGTCTTTCTCAGAATCGACATGCATGAGTTTCTGATGAGTAAATATTCAGTTAACTAGAGTAGCACTGGTGGAGTTCATTAGTGTCACCACTAGCTGTTAACTCACTATTAGTTCTCTCAATCAGTTTGATAACTAATGAACTGATTCATGAAATTAAGTCTTCTATTTTACAACCCACAATTAACTCACACTAGACTCCTACAAAGTAGGGAGAACATATACATGACTTCCAAAAGACTTACAACACGAATTTCCTAAGTTAAGTAAGTTTAATAAACTTAATTTAACTATTCTAAGTTGCTATGAGAATAGAATTTGAATTTAATTCATAGTTTAATTCAAGGACAAATTAAATTGGAATTTCTTGTTGCCATTTCTCAACAGACAATTGCACAAATAGTCACAACACCACCAATTGTGACAAAAATAAAAAGGATAAGAAAGAGATCACTTAGAAACATGTTAAAAAACCACACAAAGGCTAAAAAGGATCAAAAGGTAGGCTACAAAATAGATCTAAACAGTCATTGAAAGCAGCCAAATAGATCTAACAATGAGATCTAGAGACAAGAATATCAGCCTCAACCAAAGCACGAAAATATCTTCAAGAGAACCATGAAAGACACTAACTATGGAAGACCTCAAAAAAACCAATTAGAAAATGGATTAGACCAACGGAAGCCAACAGTTAATCAACAACAGAAATCATAGATCCAATAGAAATAAGAGGATAAATTCCCAAAACAAGGAAAAAACCTATCTCAACAAAACAAATTCAATCCAAGGAAATTAGGCACCAAAAGACAGATCTAGACCATAACTAGTCAGCAGATAGAAATTTGACATAGATCCTTTTTTGAGAGTAAATTTGAATTTTCAAGGCGAGAAGGTCGGTCGCACAGGTGAGTTGTGCAAAAATTGTTCAGTCGCTTGGTTGTAACAGTAAGATATCAGCCTACAAGACACATTCGAAATAAGGCAGTGTTATGCCAACAACCAGAGGAAAAATATTTGACTAACAAACTTCAATCGACCATAAAATATTCATACGAAGTCCTTTTTAAGTGTTTTTTTTTGGATGAAATTCTAAGAGGAATTCAAATATGTGGTCATTTCAATCATATTTTGTATAGAAAATTCCATAATTTTAATTTAAACACACGATCTGTTATTCTTTTATATAAAAAACAAAAACAAAAATCTAGAACAAAGATCAGTTTAGATATGAAGCATGTAAAACCAATGGAGATAAAAATGAATCCAAAAAACCATAGAGAACTCCATGGAAGACAAAAAAAACAAATCCAAAGCTAAAGAGAAGACCTAATGACAAACAGCGTAAACTCTTATTGAAAGCACCACTTCTATTGCAATGAATTTTACATGCAAGGAGTTATTGCTCCGTGATCCTCTATCCAAAAAGGATCACTAGACAACAAAAGGAAAAATGGCTAATAGATATATAGATCAATCTCCAACCCAATGCTCACACATGTAACATACAAGCAGTTCTAGATGCTATAAAGAAAATAGCATGCACCCAGCCTCCTCGCAGGTCGATGAAGGGATTTGAGTTCCTTGCAAAATCCCAACGCTACACTCAAACAATCTACTTCATCGACATTTGATCCCAACACCTACACATAACCATCAACACTCAAGGATGACAAGTGATATTCCTCAAAATATCATCAGCTCAAAACACCATATAAACAATATATTTAATTGTTGCAAACATGTAATGATAGGGAAGGAACATGTATTTCTATTAATCCAAAATCAAGATACAAATATACCTTCGCTCCAAGTCTCCTCTCCAAGATCTGGAAGAGTCTCACCACTATAATGAGAACTATCCATGGAAAATAAGGGCTCTAGTAGCATAAACCTCACAAACTTTGTTTCTCACAACATAAATATAATGTTAAAGCATAAACTCTGGATCCCAAAATATTCAACTAACCTCACCCTCTCAAGTGTTCCAGTATAAATAGGATGAAGAGAACTCCTAAGAGGGTGAATGTAGACGCTTAGGATAACAAGGAGTTATGGAAGCTTCTCAATGATAAGCCATGGCTAGCTCGAATAGTTGATGAGATGAACTGGTCTCCTAAGAACCATGAGACTCTTGAAGGATTCCTTAGTCGTAGGCACAAAACAGGAAGAAAAATACTACAGTCACACTGATAAGGAAATCTACCAGGGAATGAAAGGTTCTAGTTACTCTGATAAGCCATGATCCATGCGACTGGGTGTCATGACTCAAAAAAATAAGGTCTCAGGCCCATAAAAAGGTCAATTAACATGATTTCTCAGAGGCACTAACACTAGGGAGCAATAAGTTGATAACAGATAAACTTCGAAATGTCAAGATGCAGAAGAATGAGACTATTCTGCAATATTTGAGCATGTTCACACAATTTCTTGATGAACTTGGAGATGCTAGTCTTAATGTTGTAGAAGATGAATTGGTAAGCCTATACCTTCTAGGCCTTCCCAAGAGTTGGCATAGCTACCAACATTCGGTGAACGAGAGGGAGAAACTACATAATTGGGAAAGCTTATGTTCTGATTTGGTATAGGAGGAAATAAGGTAGAATGCGAGAGGTGGGACTTCGAACAAAACTTTACATTTGTTGGAAAGGGAAAGAAGGGAAAAGGGAATAAATCTCAATCCAAACCAGAGTCCAATGAAGGGGGCAAGAGAAACATTTGTCTAGAATTATATGCTTCAATTTTCATGAATTTCGATGCTATGCCATGAAGTTCCCACACAAAAAGGCAAGAAAGAAGACTTCACGAGGAGGAGTAGGTGAAGCTTTGGCTTCACATTTCAAGCTTGACTTTACCCTTATTGCATGCATGGCAAGAATTGTGTTGGGGAGCGTGGTACTTGGACTCAGGTGCATCATTCCACATGATAAAGTGTAGAGAGTTTTTCAGTGATCTGGAGGAGAAATATTTGCAAATGTACATCGAGTTAGGGGATGACAGAAGGTATAATGCAATCGAGGTTGGTATAGCCACCTTTCAGAGGGAGTTGGAATCCCCTCTCATACTCAAATATGTCATGTTCATTCAAGGCGTAAAGAAAAATATAATCTTTGTTATAGTTTTGGAAGACATAAGTTATGATGTGATCTTCAACAAAGCAAAAGAATTCTTGAGACACTTAGCCATGGTATAGGTAAAGCAGATTTGGGTTCATGTGAATAACCTGTATAAGCTAGATGTGGAAGATTGTGCTGCATCAAGCAATAAGGTGGAGAAAGTGTTGTGTTGCGATGTAGGAGAACTTTGGCATAGAAAACTTGGCCATTTACATCATTGTTCCTTGAAAACTATGCAGAAAATAACCATTGGCCTCCCTATAGGAGCACTTGAGAAACAAGATGTATGCAAAGGATGTACAATGGGGAAGCACACAAAATCCACATTCCATGATTGGGACAACAAATCACATGCAGCCTTGGAAAGGATCCACTCTGATGTTTTTGGACCTTTCTCGACAACCTCCACTTCCATACACAAATATTATGTCATTTTTATTGATGACTTCTCACGAAAGTGATGGATCACCTTCATGCAGAAGAAAGATGAGACATTCTCCAAGTTTGTAGAATTCAAGGCACTGGTTGAGAAAGTATCAGCAATAAGGTGAAGGCTCCTAGGAGATATAATGGAGGTGAGTATGTGTCAAATGAATTCAAAAATTTATGTGCCAAAGAAGGCATTCAATTAGAGTTGACAACATCCTACAACCCATAGCAAAATGGGGTGGCTGAGAGAAAGAATTGTAGCATTGTGGGAGTTGTGAGGGCTATGTTGCATGACCAAAGCCTACCACTGCATTTGTGGGAAGAACCATGCAACACAATAGTCTATTTTCAGAACCAAAGTCCTCATCAGATTTTGGGCATGATTACACCGGAGGAAGCTTTCTTGGGGAGAAAGTTAGATGTGTCACACTTCAGGATTTTTGGAGCCTCTGTTTACTACCATGTCTCTAAACAATCAAGGAACAATCTTGAATGGAAAACAGAATTGGGGGTATTTTTGGGTTACACAGAAACTCCTTGCAACTACCGTGCATACTTTCCATGCCTCAGAATGACAGTTATGTGAAGGGATGTAAAATTTTATGAGGAGAAAGCGAGGTGGTGCTCTCTTGAGAGGGAGCTTCAGATCCCACCAAAAGAGGATCTTTTAGCTCCAAAGGAGGAGCCTCAGGAAGTTTTGGAGCAACCACAAATTGAGGATAAGAGAGTGGATACATCCACTCAAGCACAACCATCTAGAGAAGGCAGAAAAAGGATGAGGGAAGATGATAGACTTGTGCAGGATCTAAGGGAGAATGTGGGAGCTCCTTCAAATTTGTGCAGTTAGAGAAGGTCACCTGAATGGTACACTGGATACATGGCTCTAATGAATGAGCTTGTAGAGATTGAGCCATCCTCTTTCGAGGAAACCTGTATGGGTTGATGAAATGGTGGAAGAGTATGAATCCATTGTAAAGAACAGTGTTTTGGAAGTGGTCCCAAGATAGGAAGATAAATTAGCTGTGGGTTCGAGATGGATCTTCAAGGTTAAGCAGGGAACAAATGGAAGCATGGAGAAGTATACGGCCAGATTTGTGGCCAAGACATACCATCAAATTGAGGGAATTTATTATGAGGAGACCTTTGCTCCCATAGCAAGGTACTCATCCATTAGATCAATTCCTTCACTAGTTTCACATATGGGGTGGAAGATCCACCAGATGGATGTAAAATAGCATTTCTCATGGGGTTATTTGGGAAGAGGTGTAAATCAAGAAATTAGAAGGTTTTGATACATTTGATCAGAATTCTCATGTGTACATACTCAAGCAAGCACTGTACGGTCTCAAACAAGCACCCTTTGCTTGGTACACCAGGATTGATAGCTATGTCATTGGTTTGGGCTTCACCAAAAGTGAAGCGGATGCAAACCTATATCACATCTTGGTATAAGGTAAATTTATTATTATTGTATTATATGTTGATGATTTTATTTTGATCGGTGATGAAAAACTGATCAGAAATTGTAGGAGGACCTTGTAATGGGAATTTGAAATGAAAGACATGGGTCTCATGCACTACTTCCTCACGTTGGAAGTATGGCAATGCGATGGGGAACTATTTGTGTCTCAAGGAAAGTATGCAAATGAGATACTACAGAGATTCCGCATGGAGAGTTGTAAACCCATGGAGACACCTATAGAAACCAACTGGAGGAAGGACGATACCACTTTAGGTGAAGAAGTGGATGATACCATTTATCAACAGTTAGTGGGTTCACTAATGTATCTTGTGAACACACGGCCAGATATGTGCTATGCAGTCAACCAGGTGAGCCAAGTTATGGTTAGGTAGACCAAATTGTTTTGGAAGGTATCTAAGCATGTTTTACAGTACCTCAGAGGAACTACCTAGTTTGGACTATGGTACAGACAGACAGAGAGAGTGAAGTTGCGTGGCTTCACAGATGCAGATTGGGCGGGGAGTGCATCAGGCTGAAAGAGTACATCAGGGGGAATTTTCAGTGTTGGTTTCACAGTTTTTTCCTGGTATAGGAAGCAAATATTTGTGGTGCTCAGCTTGGCAGAAGCATAATACATGGTTGTCAGTCAAGCAACATGTGAGGCAATCTGGACGAGAAAGATACTTGTGGGATTGTTTGGTCAGGTGATGGATCCAACTATGATATTTTGTGATAATTAGAGTTGCATCAAGCTCTCTGAGAATCTTGTATTTCATGATCGATCCAAGCATATAGATATTTGGTATCACCATTTACAAGACTATGTGCAGAGGTAGATAATGTTTCTACAATACCTTCCAATAGAGTAAGATGATGACATTTTGACAAAGGCTTGTAAAGAGGGAAGTTCGAGTTCCACAGGTGCAAGTTAGGGGTGGTTGATAACCCCTTTCTTGCTGAGAGGGAGTGTTGAAAAATGCAGCAAGAAATTCTCAATTTGATTTTGCCTTTGTCAAATTGGGAAAATTCGAATTTCCACATCAGCAAACAACTTAGATGTAGTTAACTGAGGTGACATGGATCTTGTCACTCAGTTAGCTCAGTAAATTTGAGTTAGAGGAGTTATAGTTTAGTTAAGCATGTGTGATTGCTAATTTGTAGCAATCAAGGTCAATTATTTCAAGTTGTTTTCAGTTAAACTAGTTCTAACTGTTGGAGGAACTAGGGGAGGGTCAGTTGTGCAGTGGGACTTTAGTCAAACTCAGTGATCATCCAGTTAACTAATCAATCAGCCCAAATAACTAGTTCATGCAAAGAATTCAAGCTCCCTAGTTATGGTGGAGATTTCAAGACAGTGTAACATCAGTTGTAGAGTACTCCTGAGTGTACAGGTGTCGCATGTAGTCAAATGATAAACCTTGGGAATTGCACAATAAATTTGAGGAATTTCCTAAATAATAGGGGCCTAATTTATCAAGGAATTGTGCAAGGAAATAGGGGCTCAAGTAGAGGTAGAAATTGACTCAGTCTGGGTTAGAGCTTCTCAATGAGTAGAGGGATATGCTATTCACTTGCAGGTTGAGCTCAGATTGAGCTATCAATTGTAATACATCTATATTCATCAGATTAATGTAAGCAGGCAACGGGGTTTTTAGCAGTTGATTTCCCCTGGAAAAATATTGTGTGCATGTGTGTTATTTTCTATTGCATGTTTTTGATTAATGTTCTAAATTGTGAATTAAATTCTACAGAGCAATAGAGTAGGTTTGTGTCTTGTGATTTTGATAAAAACTTCATGAGCAGTTGGAAATATACATAATAATTTATACATTCCCAATGCGGGAGGTTGGGATCAGTGATATTTTAGGTTTTTTTCAATAGGGAAGGGCTTGGAGGGCTGACCTATGACTCCAACCAATTGAAATAGTGTAAACTAGTTGTTGGTCAAGTTAATATCACCGTGCAATGCATATTACACGACACATCCCTTGTGGTATATATCTGATATGATCAACATATTATCAAGCAATGCAATGACAATGATTAATACGACCTTCCCCTATATACAGTCCATCCACCACAAAATAATAATCATAACGATTAAGGAATGACGGTATATACACCGCGTCTTCAAGTGCATTTCATTTCCTCCAACCTATGGTTATAAAATGAAGGAGTTCAAGTGTGGCTTTGTGTAGAATGCAACACAATACCATGTCATTGCAATTACCTTAAAACTACAATTCTCAAGAGGTATTTTAAGCATAGAGAACATCGATATAATAAAGTAAGTCATTGGGATTATTTATTACAGTGATTAAATTGAAAGGCTTTTTCTACGGTTATAATTGACAATCACTTCCTCATCTCCAAACCTTTCAATATCAAGGGTTGGTTACTGCATAGTAAATTTTTTCCAACTCCTAGAGTCCAATTTAAATAAAATGAGACTAGCCTCCAAATTTTGGGGCTAGGGAGGAAGAATAATAACAGAGATTGTTAATGGTATGAGGGCCAATAGTAACCTTCTGTAAAGGATATGATTGTTGTGGGTGGAAAATCCACACAATCATTCATATAAAATATTCCATTAACATTATATATGTAATGATGTTCTCTCATTATATCTTAGGTGATATAATGAGTGATTTTTCCTCTCAAAACTCAACTCGTTAATGTGACTAATATATTGAAATAGCCAACCTGCTTAAAACAAAGAGTCTATCAAGGATTATCAACCCATATTTCATATTCATCACAACATAGAGAATAATATAAAGAAGTACATATTCATGAGGAAACAAATTCCCATCATGCTTATGGAATAAAAATAGTATCATACCAAATCCAAGAAGCATAAAATCAAGCTATCCAAGCTTATGATACAATGCCATAAACAATTGTTAGCATCAACATTGTTTGGTTGGAATTGATGTCAACCTTGTAGCATGTGTTTTATTGGTTGAAGGTGTTTGGCCATGCAATGTTGAGTGTGTTCGATTCGTTGCATGTGTTTGGATAAAATTACTAAGGATTTTTACCATGCTATTTGGTTTGAGAGCTTAAGGGTTAATTAATTTCATTTTATTTGATAAGGACACTATGAGGAATGAAAGGTAATAAATGTTTGGATTTGGTCCATTGTGATGAGAAGAAAATTATAAATGTGTTATGCTAGCATTGGAGGAAGGGTGAGGGAGAGATAGCTACAGTGCATAGTGATGTTTCTTATATTCTTGTAGTATTGATCAGGAGAGTTTCAGAGAACGATTTGTAGACTTGATATGTTGTTGTTGCATGCATGTTGAGGAGATCATATTGGGCCCAAACTAAAAATTTTGAAATGAGGTCTGCATAGAGGTTGAGGAGGTTGGGGCTTCTCGCAAGTAGTGGCTTGCCAAGATAGGAGTATGGCTTCTTGCTGGTAGTGTCCATCAAATAATTGATAGAAATTGGAGGCTTTTAACTACTGGTGGCCAAAAAAATGGAGTTTGGGTCATATGTCCTAGCTAGGAGTGGCCAGTTGATCTATGTAAATATTTGCTTGACAAATAATAGAAAATCAAAGCGGTGCAACAACAACAGGGTGATTTTTCTCCACTTGAGGGTTTCCACTAGAAAACTTTGTGTCTCCTTGTGCATGATTTTATTATGGCGTTTGTTTGTTAAATTTGCGTATTTAGATTTGTTTTGATATATTAGGTTAATTTAACATACTAGTAAAAAAATAAATATAAACCCTAGCACTACAAATTCACCCCCCCAAGTAGTGATTTGATTTCCATAAAGTGGTATCAGAGTGGGTTCATTTTGTTGCATCTTCATCACTAGAAGGTGGATCTGGAAAAATCATGGGTTATCAAGATGCTCCACTACTCAATTTCACAAATTTTTTAACATGGAAAGAGAAGGTAAAGTCAGGAATCTCTACTCGAGGATCTAAAGTTAGGAAAATGGTGATAAATGGTTATGACGATAAACCTTTTTCACAACAAGATCATAAATTAGATTCACAAGAGAGATGTGTAATGTATGATAATATTCACGATTGGGACATTGAGAGAATCATGGATCTCAATACTGAAAGAGAAATATCGGATAGGTTGCATGCATTGCATGGAGAAGAAATATGGAGAAAATGAGAAATCAATTGAAGATCAAGGTCAACTTAGCTCAGTATTAGTAGAAATAGAGCAGCTCTCACTAGAGAATAGAAATCTAAAAATGATTCTCCAAATAATTAAAGGGAGAGTACAATTTCAAGAAAAAAAATTGTGGATCTAAAAACCTAGTTAGAGGAAGCAAGGAGAACTGAAGAAGAGATTAGGAGTGAGCTCAGAGATGGAATCAGCCATTATGAAAAATTAAAGGATGAAGTGGTTTCAGCTAGAGAAGAGTTTTAAAAGAGTAGATATAGCTAAAAGGGAGTTAATGAAGAAACAATTGAAAAGCCTAAAGCAAAATCTTGTAGCAATAAGAAAGGGAACCAACATCAAAACAGGGATCCAAAGAGTGTGTCAAGTAAAAGTATTACATGTTTTAGTTGTCAAAAACATGGACACATTTCAGTTTATTGAAAAGGTAAAAAGATCAAATCTTCCCAAAAAAACAAGAAGTTGAATAAGGAGCATTCTCGAAGATCAGTCTCATCAACTTTCAGGTATAAAAATCTCTTTAATGGCTATTGTTATTCTTGTAATGATTTTTGCATAAAGCTATGAATTACAGGGTTAATGCAAAAGTGAAGAAAATGAATAGAAAGTTGATCAACAAAAGATCTCAACATTTTCCACCATTTCTTGGTCACATTAGACGCTTTGCATGTGACAATCTTGGCCATATGAGCAAAGATTGGAAGTTGCACACAAATCTTAAGGAATTTAGTCAAAAGAAGAAGCTTATTCAAAGAAGAATTTGGAGAAGAAAATAAAAATTGAGAAGAGATCAAACCTTAAAACAACATATAAGACTATGAAAGAAAAATATATATCAAGAAACCCCAAAGAAAAATTGAGGGTCGCCTGAGCCTTAGGGGGAGCATGTAATAAAAGATACATGGAATCTGGGGAGCTCCTTGTTGTGGGGAAAAATGCCTATGCAGGACGATCCTAACCACCTACGGTGTGACAGTGCCTTAGCAACAAACAGAGACAACTATTCTAGTATTCTTCCTTTATGAATTAAGAATGAAGAGAGATGAATGGACTAACCGGTGTCTTTCGTTTGTCCCTCGATCCAGATCCTCTTCTCTTTGGGTGTTCACAGCTACTTGCCTTCTCGCTCGCCCAGCTTCAACAGGTTCTTGCAAGATCACAAGAGAACAGCTACTTGCGACAAGAGAACAGCTACTTGCGACAAGAGAAGAACACTACACAAAGACAGATATTCACATTCATAACTGATTCAGGATTAGAAATAAACCAAATACACTAATGCAATCATACATCAAAAATACATCAGCATATAGGAGAAACCAAGATAGCTTTATTGATGAATAACAAGGTTCAGGAAGAGATACAACCCAGAGAGGTCCAATCCAGCATCTCCTTCCCAGCAAATGGAATTCCTATCTTCACCCCCTTCAAAGCATTAAGCACCCAATGATTCCAATCTCAAACCAACAGCAATTCTTTGTAATAACAAAATTCCAGCCTCTAGATCTCATGGAGGAGAGATCCATATATAGATGTTTGGAGAGAGGATGAGTCAGCTTGAGATCTGACTAGTGTCCTCTCCCTCTGTCAGTTCTTGATTCCACTTGGAGGTTCTTGCTTCCACTTGGAGATTTGGAACCTCTTACTCATCACTAGTCGAATTCCCTGAGGCAAGTGTCATTTTGGAAGCTTCCTGGGTTTTGACACCTTGAGAAATGAACTTGCCACATGTCCACTCTCGCTCAGCGCAAGTAGCCAGTGTTGGCTTTGACATTCAGCGCAGGTAGCCAGTGGAGCCATTGACATTCAGCGCAGACAGCCAGTGGAGCCATTGACATGATCCTGAATTGACTTGTTTTTGAGCAGTTTCAGGTGGAAAACTTCTGTGAATTGCTGTGGTTTGTTAGCCTTGTTCCTCTAGGGGTAGGAACAACATGTTTAGGGACTTTGGATCCCTTAGATTATGGACATTTCATGCTCAATGCTGTAAGGCACAAAAATGTCTATAACAGTTGCCCCCTAAAGTATGAGGTTGTTTATTGGGTGAAATACTTTATCAGGGGGATCCGAAGTTCATCCAATGCTGGGAGGAGACCTGTAATACAATACAATACAATACATTATTTTTCATACTGCTTTCATGATCTAGCTGAGGCGGGCATTCCCATGCTCAGCTTTATAAATTCATTTTTCTGTACATAGAACAGACAATCGTCTGATGGTAGACTGATAATTTTGACAAAATTATCATCCTTTGAGTAGGATGATTATCTGCTGCAATGATGTACATGTCAATGTCTTTATCTTTCCTAAATATATATCGCAGCCCGGATGGATGATACTAGATCCGGGGTCTTCAAACTCGTTCGATCTTCACTCTAAGTACAAGTCGATCCATGTGAGAATTGTTCTGAAGTCGAACATGGAAAGACATTGCTTGATTACCAGTCAATGATGTAAACCGTTAACAAGCGCGAGAGGAATCACCGATAATGATAATGACCCTCAAGGTACTGCAGTACAATTCACGTGGTGTGAATAAAGGACTTGGCGTCGAACACCACGCAAAATCTTTCAGTCGGAGGCCATTGATGTATACCTATCGCCGGAAGTGAGAAACTTGCCATTGAGGCATGCAAGCTTCAAAGTACTGAAGGGGTTGTTCCTAGATCAACTTCTTGGATAATGAGCTGATGTCGACAAGAAGCGATCCGTCAAAGGAGGGCCTTAATGAATCCCACATCAGTGACACGGAACGGAGCTAATGATTTTGATGGAGGTGAAAACGATCTGTGACATATGATTCAGGGTGGCGGTCATGAAAGGATGAAGGATAATGTATGGCAGTGGATGGGACACGGTTGAATTTTCTGAACGACTTCTCTTGAACATGTGGCGACACTGATGCGATGGATCAGTAGCATTACCCCAAATATGGATGGTATGGCGAGACCATGGATGTGACCGGTGAATGAAACAACCCAACCCGATTGTGGTACGGAGGAAAAGTGTCATGTTCAAGAGCGACTTGCTACCATCAAAGTTTTCTTTAGTTTCTCCCAATTTTTCCCCAGTCATTGCTGACCAGTACCTCTTTATTTTTGTCAAGCTTGAGGAGGATAACATATGCTTGTTCTATAACCTGCCCTTCGGGCAAGCCCATCGCTATGTTTTTACGAGCCTAGCGACAGTGAAACTCGTTCTCGTCTAAAGACAAGTTTGTCGCTATTTAATGATTTTAACGAGTCTAACGACAAGGATAACTCGGTCCTTTTCATTTTTAGAGAGTCTGAAAAGGTACATAAAGTTAACTCCAAAAGTCCTTTTTCGTCATCTAATCCCTTAAGTCCGAAAAAGTATAAAACAATACAGAAGGGATGAGTTTTCGATAGTTTTAACGAGCCGAACAAAACAAGCGCTCGATCTTTTTGTGCAATAATCCCTCAGGTCCAAAAAAGATTAAAATCTAGAGGAGGGATAGCTCTTCCGGTCGCTTTAACGAGCTGGAAGGCCAAAACTCGGCAATATTTTCATATTTTACGAGTCAGATGAAAAGAGCTTAAAGAAGACTCGTCTTTTGAGGAACGAGTGATAAACAGGGTTAGCAGCTGATTCCAGGTACAAGTTGGAATTTTCCAATCACGGCAGTGTCACAAGGATGGCTAGGTGAAATCACTCTTCGCAGCTGTTCCTCAAAATGGGTAAACAATCATATGGAGGTGAACGATCGGCCAATGAAAAGTGGAGGTGATGGGCAAACACGACCAAGGCTTTAATGGCTGATGATATTACATTCACAGTGGTTATTTACCGGGATAGTTCATTTTTTAACGAGCTTAAACGCGGGTGGAAACATTTGCTCGATCTTATGTTTATTTTTTAACGAGCATGAACTATGTGCTAAAACTGCTCGGATCTTGCGTTTATTTTTTAACGAGCATGAACTGTGTGCTAAAACTGCTCGATTACCCAGTCATATGATAAGAATGTCTCATTAAGATTCTATTTTTTATGGAGCTTCATCTTACAAAGCTATGCCCCGCATCCTTTCTTTATGCAAGTTAGGAAACGGCTAACCCAAAAAACAGATAAATAACTGCTCTTTGCTTGCACTCCAAAAGGTTTGCATGCCCCCAGGTATAAAGTACGATTTCAAGGTTACCTCTACTTCTTTTCCGTCAAAACAATTGTTTTAACGAGAGAGGCTTACCTCTTTCAGGTTACCCAAAGATTGTCTCGTTAATCCTTCAAACAAAACACTTCCTCGGCAATGTCTACCGAAATAGACAAAGGTGAGTGACGGGGCCCGTCAAATCACATAACTTTGACAAAAGAATCTTATTCTAGAATAACCCTCTTCCAGCATGGGCGGGGTACAGACTAGTCAAATTCTCCCGCGGAAACCTACCCTATACCCAAAGTTTTCCTGCCGAAGCAGGCCAGGACGCATGCCCCCTGGGTTCCAGTCATATCCTCCCAGATTACCCGCGCTCATCAGGAGGACGGACCGTGGGTTGAGACATTTCTTGCATGAAGAGACCATTTAGGGATGGTATATGACTATTTGCGATGCGCGATCCGGGAAATGAAAGTTGGTCCACGAGCTTGACCACTCTTCCTTCATGTGGAAAACACATTACTCTAAAGAGTGAGGAGACGATGGCTCCCATGCAATATATATAGTCTCGTCCAAGGAGTAGGTTATAATCCAAGGGTCCTTGAACGACCATCACGTTCATTTGAACGGTCTTCCCTTTCAATGTTATGGGCACATTGGGGAGGATCCCTAAAGGTCGACTGGTTCCTTTATCAAAGCCTGATAGATTTCTCATTTCAGGCAAAAGCGCTGGCGAACCAAGCGCTTTCCAAGCAATAGAGGAAAGGATACTCACAGATGCCCCCTCATCAATGATAGTGCCAACCATTACCATTCTGTATATTTGAACGATAATTCCAAATGGTATGCTAGCTGGCAAGCGGGGTCTGCCTAGTTGGTTCCAGTCGAACGAGACAACTAGGTTGCTTGGTGGTGGGACCGAATAGACGGCCGGATATGACTCTGACGAAGTTCCTTCCTGCGATAAAGGAATGGGCAAATTGCCCCCTTGTTCGTCGGAGTCTGTGTTGATGAAGAGAATTTGGACGGTGTCGTCTTTATTCTCCTCTGTGATGGTATCATTCGAAGATAGAGCCTCTGAAGGCAAAATCGGGTCAACTGCCGCCTCAACCTTTTGACTTTCGTCAGGCATGGATCCAGACGGTTCATCTTCAATGATAGGTGCTTCGGCTGACCACCTGGGCGGACCAGCCGGGTTCTCAACTAGTGAAGGACTTGGCAGGAGTTTTTGATATCCAGGAGGAAGTTGCACTGGTAAAACCGGGCGATCTTCCAAAACTCTTTTAGCCTCGTCTGAGAAGGGACAATGGTGGATGGCATGGTCGCCTTCACACAGTTTGCAGGGAAATCTAGCTTTCCCTCTCTGTCCTGTGACTTCACTTTCACTAGTTGACGGTGAGCAGTCAACATGGCTATCAGAGGTTGATGCTACCGAATTGTGCAAACGGGGAGACCAGTCCCTTAGTATCCGAGGAATGCAGGGACAATCTCTGTGGAAGTGGTCTCCCTTGCATATGACACATGGCGATTTAGGCCTTGTCAGTGCTGTGTGTGGATTTTTGTCAGACGACACTCGTTTGCCCCCAGTCGCTTTTGGCTCCTTCTTCTTCTTCTCTTTCTTCTTCTTTTCCTTCTTCTCCTTAGGAACTTGGTTTTTTGTTTTACCAGTTCCGTCAAGCGAAGAGGAAGGAGGAGAGGAAGATGAAGTAGAAGGCTGGTGGGTAACTCTGGCCTGGTCTAACTGTTGACTCGACTGTTCAGGAATAGTGGTGTTCTGAACGACATTGGTTGAAAAGAGCCAGACCGGCAGGCCAATTATCAGTCCTGGAAGCGACAATGTGGCCATATGGGGCGCACCAACATCTCCCCAAGAGGAGAAGGGACTAGGATTTCCACCAAGGGGAATTCCTTGGTTGGTGTGCTCCATTTTTTCAACCTAAAGATCAACGTAGGAAAAAGGGGTGATTGTTCCGTTTAAAATAAATTTTAACGACGCTTTAGACACAACTTGCTTTTTCAATTTTAAAGAGTCGAGAAAAAGCTAAAGATGACTCTAGTCTCCTTCGATATTTTAACGAGCCCAAAGTGACAAATGCTCGGATGGACTTTTTCCATTATAGAGTCTGAAAAAGGCCAAAAGGAACTGCTCTGGAGTTCTAGGCAGAGGGTGTGCCAAACTTTTCGCAAAACCGCAGAATACTTTTTAGGGTACGGGCGGTCGATCTTCCTGAATGCTGTGTTCAGTGCATTGCGATCAGTAGGGCGGCCGACACGGCTTCCTAAGGATAAAGGTTTTATGCCTATAGTGGTCTCCCAATATATACGCGACGGTACGTGGGAGCACAATCCGTACTGGCGCTATCGTCCCTCAGGAGGAATCGCCCACCTTCAACGAGATCGACAGTCACCAGGCTTTACGACGCCGGAACACGTCTCTAGCCTAGACCTCTATGTTGTGCGTTATGTTGCAAAGCGTTGTTAAGTTCATTCAGTTTATTTTAAGTTGATCTTTTTAGAAGTTTGCCTTTCTGGATCACCACGAGATGTATGATACAAATTCCTAAATGCAGTCTAAAGATGATAAGCAAGCTTTATATCTTTTCAACTTTGAAAATCCTAGCTACTAAGGGAAAAGAAAGACACCATCTTTTCTCAGAGAGCAATCAGCACACTCTAATGCACTTTTCCTAAATCAGACATGCAAACTATCAAGATGCAAATGCACAATGCAGGTGTTTGTTTTCCGCTTTCTTAGTATTGATGCCTACAAAGAAAGCTTTTTGTACAACTTTGAATTTGCTTTTAAATGACCAATACAAACAAGTTTACTTTTCCGAAATCAGAGAGGGTAGAAGAGATTACAACACTTAACGATTTTCGAAATGAATACTTGTTTCGACACTTAAAAGAGACAAACTCAAACCAAATGCAAAAGTAAATGTATAATCAACTGCAAATAGCCAATGAACTCTCTCCTAAGATCACAATCAACAGATCTGAATCAAGGGCTACAGGATGATTATTTCACTCATGCAAAGGAAAACTGCAAATGACACCACAAACACATAAAAACACTCACAGTATTTTTGTACAAAAGGAGGTGGAATCTAAGCAGAGAAAAGGAGTTATCAAACTGGTACCTATGCTGGTTACAGGCTGCAAAAATCAGAGATCAAAACAAGGCAAAACAGAGCGGAGAACCCCAGCTGCACAAGGGAAAACTGGTTCAGCGCAACCTCAACACAGGGGTTTTGACATTCAACGCAGGTAGCCTTCACGGGAACTGTGTTGAAATGCAGAATCCCTTCACTGGGTCTGCGCTAAAGGAGAAACTCTCGTTTCCCACAGGTTCTGAGTCACAGATTGCTATTTAATTCACTATTTTAGGCCAAATAAAAGCAACAAGCAAGGTACAATCAAAGGGATGCTTTGAGGGGGTACTAAGATCTATCACAAAGGATCATCAAATCATTTGTGAGTCCATCGTTCAGATCATAAACAAGTCCAGTGATTGGATCAAGGCAGCAACTGTCTACTTTGCATCTGGGAATAGCAGATGCAGTTCGATTGTTGCTGTCAAGTCTATGAAACAAACAATGATAGAAACACAAATAAAATGACTAAACAGATCTCCCCAGTGGTTTCGCCAATTTGTTGTGGGGAAAAATGCCTATGCAGGACGATCCTATCCACCTAAGGTGTGACAGTGCCTTAGCAACAAACAGAGACAGCTATTCTAGTATTCTTCCTTTATGAATTAAGAATGAAGAGAGATGAATGGACTAACCGGTGTCTTCCGTTTGTCCCTCGATCCAGATCCTCTTCTCTTTGGGTGTTCACAGCTACTTGCCTTCTCGCTCGCCCAGCTTCAACAGGTTCCTGCAAGATCACAAGAGAACAGCTACTTGCGACAAGAGAACAACTACTTGCGACAAGAGAAGAACACTACACAAAGACAGATATTCACATTCATAACTGATTCAGGATTAGAAATAAACCAAATACACTAATGCAATCATACATCAAAAATACATCAGCATATAGGAGAAACCAAGATAGCTTTATTGATGAATAACAAGGTTCAGGAAGAGATACAACCCAGAGAGGTCCAATCCAGCATCTCCTTCCCAGCAAATGGAATTCCTATCTTCATCCCCTTCAAAGCATTAAGCACCCAATGATTCCAATCTCAAACCAATAGCAATTCTTTGTAATAACAAAATTCTAGCCTCTAGATCTCATGGAGGAGAGATCCATATATAGATGTTTGGAGAGAGGATGAGTCAGCTTGAGATCTGACTAGTGTCCTCTCCCTCTGTCAGTTCTTGATTCCACTTGGAGGTTCTTGCTTCCACTTGGAGATTTGGAACCTCTTACTCATCACCAGTCGAATTCCCTGATGCAAGTGTCATTTTGGAAGCTTCCTGGGTTTTGACACCTTGAGAAATGAACTTGCCACATGTCCACTCTCGCTCAGCGCAAGTAGCCAGTGTTGGCTTTGACATTCAACGCAGGTAGCCAGTGGAGCCATTGACATTCAGCGCAGACAGCCAGTGGAGCCATTGACATGATCCTGAATTGACTTGTTTTTGAGCAGTTTCAGGTGGAGAACTTCTGTGAATTGCTGTGGTTTGTTAGCCTTGTTCCTCTAGGGGTAGGAACAACATGTTTAGGGACTTTGGATCCCTTAGATTATGGACATTTCATGCTCAATGCTGTAAGGCACAAAAGTGTCTATAACACTCCTCCAAGGGGATCTCCTCCAAGAAAAGAAGGTTCATTCGGTGTTGATAACAATGGAAAATATCTGTCTTAGTTTCAGTTTTATTGTTTGAATTGAGTTGTAGTATGTTTGAATGTCTTCTTTCTGATACTGTGTGAGAGTATGTAGTGCTATGATATGGTATATCTCTTAAAAGATGTTTTTAATAATTGTTTTTTATGTTATCTAGAACAATTTGAGACTAATGACAGTCTAGAGCAAAATCTTGTTGAAAGCCCAATGAGTGAACTTGAAGTTGAACACACTAAGAGTGGTGAGGGTTAAAACAAATAATAAGAAAAAATAAATAAAAAATAAAAATGAAGAAATGGTGCATTTTGATAGCTGGGTAATTAGTTTTTAAATTGGCTTCATGTGAATTGTTGAGTTATGGGTCAATCTAGATCAGTGTTGTGTTAATGGCTCAATTTAGTTTGCATGCAGTGTATCATTGATATGGTCTGATCTAGAAACCTTAAAAAAATTAATATGTCCATCACCAAAGGTATGAATGCATTTAATTTAATCATGGTGTTAGTGGATTGGTGTAGTTGTGGTGTGGGAAGCAATTTGTTTGTAAATCAAATACTTGTTAAATGGTCAACTTCAATTGCAGTTGCATGGATCTGGTGAGTGTGAAATAATCAAACTCTTATGGTTGGTCAATGTTATTAATTTGTTATTTGATAGTTTTGTATGTGCACTTTGTGGATGCTTATTTGAACCAAGAAAAAATGTGTGTATCCCTTGAAATGGGGAGTAAGAGGTTGTTGCGATCCTGGTCCAAAAATCGTATTGATTGGGTCCTCCAAATAGGCGTGAACACATTTATGGTGATTTCATTAGGTCGTTGGAGTAGCATGGATAGAGTCCATTTTAATTTGATCAATTAAAATGAAATATTCCATGCATTGCATTATTGCCCGCTTCAATTACAATGTATACGTTTGGAGTATTGTATGTCGATCATGGAAAAATTGAGTGCAAAGATTGAGCAATAAATAAGAGTCGATGCCCATAGCAGCTGGTGTTTAGAGTGCCCATCTATATAGCAAAAATCATTGTTTACACAGGTTTGATTGGATATGCTTTTAGAATCACCAAATATACCTGTTTGCGCATGCCAAGAGAGTATGGATATATATAAAAAAAATTGGAATGCACCAAAATATATATATATATATATATATATCGCAGTACGTATGACCATGTAGTGCGATGGGATCTGGAAAGTTCAATGGTAGCTCCTCCTATACAATCTGGTTATGGAAGCTATGTCGGCCACACAATTCAAGCAAGTGGTAGTTCCAATTGGTGCATGGAGAGTGTTGCCACACATATAAGCTCCACTGTTCGAATTTTTATTTCTTTTTTCTCTTGGCGTTGGGTTGCCTTACGTGCTTGTTCCAACATGGTATTAGATTTCTAGGTTTTTGGATCGTTCAAATATTATATTTAACATTTAAGGTGTAACAAAGAGGTTATAAAGGCGAGCCATTATTGGGTGATAAGCCAAAGGAAGCACGAAAAACATTATGCACTAGGCCTTGAAGATATATGTAGATCTCTCTCTGCTAAACCCTCCCATTCTGGTATATATGTAGTATATTCATTAAACATGGAGGTTTCTCTAAAGAAATATTTTGGATACTCTTTTTCGACCACATCAAAAAGAGTCCTTAGAACAAATACTAAGGAGGAGAGACTCTCTTATTGTTATGGCTACTGGAAGTGGGAAATCCATGTGTTATCAGATACCTGCTTTAGTCACTCAAAATACTGCCATAGTAATCATCCCTCTGATAATCCTCATGCAGGATCAGGTAATGAGCCTACTACAATGGGGCGTTAAAGCTCAATACTTGTCTAGTGCTTAAAAGAGTCATACTGCAAGTTCAAATGCTGAGAAAGGGGAGTTTCACATTATATACATGACCCCAGAGTGAGCTTGCTCTATTACTAACAGGGAAGCATATAAGCAACTGGATAAATTGCGCCAATTTCTTCCAAATGCGCCATTTGTTTCCTCGACAACAAATCTGAATAAGATGTGATCTTTAAAGCTAAACAATCCATATGTAAATATTGGTTCTTTTGATCGACCAAATCTTTATTATGATGTGAAAACTTTGAATTGGACAAGCTTGTCCAGAGACGGGTTGGCATGTGAAATTTCAAAATATGTGAAGGGCGATGCATCAACTATTGTGTATTGCAATTCTATTAAAGATGCTGAAGAGGTATCAAAGTCTCTACAACAAGCACGCGTTGAGGTTTGGTTTTGGCATGGTCAAATGTCAAGTGGTGCTCGAGAGCCTATACATAGATTTTTTTGTCAAAGATGAACTACAGAATGTTGTGGCAACCGTTTCCTTTGGCGTGGGCATTGACAAGGCTAACATAATATTTTTACACATCGAACGCGTGCACTGGAGCCAGGCGGAAGGAAGTGATGGATTCTCTTCTAGCAGCACAAAAATATTGTATCCTTACAACATGCCGCAGAAAATGTCTTTTGGAGTACTTTGGCTAGAATGTTACTTTTGACAATTGTGGTAATTGTGACAATACTATAACATCAAATGGGTCAAAGTTCAACGGATTATATATTCCTTTGAAGGAGTAAAAATGGTGTAAAATATCAGTTGAACTAGCCCATCATATAGAAACAACAGAGTCTAGATGGTCTTGCTGTGACAACTTAGACAAGGATTTTGTTGATTGTTCTGTACCACAAGAAAAGTCCAATGTTGAAATCAATGCAGAACTCAATGTTTCTAAGATTTCCAACCATGAAAAAAATGATAATACACATGGTCAGGAAATATCATGAAGTGCATCAGCAAAGAAATATCATGAAGTGCATCAGCAAAATGTATGGACACTTATTTCTTGTAGCATTTATAAAAACAGGAGCCTTAAGACTCAACCTATGGACGAGATATTAGTTTGTCAATGCAAGCCTTCTGAAGATGGTAGACCTAGTTGTGGGGATGGATGCTTGAACTGTTTATTGAATATTGAATCTATTCCTGTACATGTCATTGTGGAGAGCAATGTTCTAATAAACCGTTTCAAAAGAAGTCTTGGATATGAAGGAAAACAATGCACATCAACAACACCCAGTGTACATTGCAAAATACTGTGATGGCAAAGATGTATTGTGACAACTTCACACGAAGGGAGCAGAGACTGCAGAGATCGTGAGGCAGTGAACAAAGCACATATTAGAATGGTTTTGGACAGTGAATATTGATAGTACAGTTGTGTGTGGAAGGCATGTGATTTGGAATTTGAGATGCACATGTAGCTGAGCATGCCCTTGTTAGTAGTATGATTGTTGTGTTTTATATAACTGATATCGTTTTTGCAGGTGTTAGTGGGAAAAGTGAGAGTATGTGATTGGGAGTGTGTTTATATGGTTTTTGTAGTCATAGGTGTGCTTGTATTTCTATCATAAAATTGTATTAAAGCTGGGCCCTGTATAAGTGATTGTGAAATCATAAGTTATGTATGTTGCTATAGTATTGAAGTGTATGTTATGGGTTTGATGAGAAGTGTCTAGTTGTGGGTTTGTGTCAAAATCTCATGGGATGAACTGTATGAACATTGTGTCTATGGATAATTTCAAACCAATGTAATGATGTCAAAGCTTTCTAAAAGTGTTGTATGAACATTGTGTCCATGAATAATTTCAAACCAATGTAATGACATCAAAGCCTTGTAAAAGTGTGTGTGTGGTGGAGTATGTCATGATAATGCTGAGTCATAGTGAGTTTCTCCTTGTACTCAACTCATCTATGGCTAAGCTTATAAGAAGAGTATGTGGTTGTGTTATGTATGGCAGAGTGTCTTTTTATTATGTATTTCTAAAAGTACTCTCATTGTATTGCCATGAGGTGCTACTAGGGTGCTGTTGAGATTGCAACAAGATGATGGGGCTTAGTGGAAAGGAGTCGCCTTCACTAAGTGGGCCCACAGGCCAAGTATGGTGCAAAGTCTATTTTTGGATCACAGTAGGAGTGATCACAGCAGAGGTGATCAAAGTCTATTTTTAGACTGGCAGCCAAAAAATAGAAAAGTCAAATATTATTGTCTCATAATAATATTTAGACTATAAACTTTATCTTATTCTCTTGGAGCACTTCAGTTTGAGCTACAGATGTGGCACATGCAGCTGTCAGAAGGAAATACGCTTTCTTTGTGGGTCAGTTGAGTTGTTGCATGCATGACTTCAGTTAAAACTCAAGCAGTTGAGTTTGGTGGAGTTGATTGTGGAGTTGATGGAGTTGTGTTCAGTTTGACTTGGTTAAACTAGTTGTAATTAGTCTAACTGCAAATAGACTAATGATGAGTTGTTAAACTAATTATTAACTCATAATGCAACTAAAGAATACATCAGTTAACTCAGTTGCATGTCAGTGCATGTTCAGTTCAACAGGGACAGGTGTTAGAGGATGAGATTGCTATCAGTTGTGACTATAGCTGTGCATGAGGATTTGCACAAGCAATGTATTGAGTATGCCAATGAGTATTGCGTTGCTTTGCCTAGTAGAATAGCCTGTGTTCACATGATTTCCAGTGTGAGTGATTCTCAGCAGGTTTATGCAATAGAGGCAGGCAAAGCAGTGGAGCAGATTTGAACTTGTGACTTGTTTGAGTCTGAGCTGGTTTGTGTGTAACAGGTGGAGATAGTGCTGGATACTTGTGAGGAGTATTGACTATTGTAATGTTACATGTTCTCAATCATTAATATACAGATAGTGTGGGGTTTTCAGCTGTAAGCTTTCCCCGGGTTACATACTGTGTTAATGTGTGCATGCTATTGATGTTTTATTGTTATTGATGCTGCTAAATTGATGATCAACGTAGAGGAGCTTATGTATTGTGTATGTATTCCACAATAGTACATGATCAGGATAATCTCCATTGAATATGTGTTTATTATTCAAAATTTCTACATGTGCTACTAGGGTTGGCGACCTATTATCATGTGCATATCATGCCTAGATACTTGAGCAAAGAAAGGGTGACTTTGCATTACTAGTCATTAGCTTAGCATTGTTATATATATTGTCAACATCTTGTCTTGAGATGTTATCTTGTTCCAGGAAGTATTATTATTTTCAGATCAAAGGACTGCTTGCATATGGAGTCACAGATGAGAGAGTATGCGTCATATTATTGGTGTTGTAGAGTCAAATATGTTATTTCTGCTTGAGATGCATATGTGTTGTTGCTGCTATGATGAGAGCATTGTTGTGTTGATGGCATGTATGTCTTGTAATATGTTGTTGATATCTTGAGTAGAGCTAATTTTGTTGCTACTACTACCAATGAGAGTGTTTCTATGAAATGATGAGGATAATATTATTGACCAAAGTTTGTTTTTGTTGCTTAATGGACCAAGTATTACTTGTTGCCATGTGTATGTTGGGCATATATTGTTGTATATGCTATGGAGAGAAAATGTTTGGGCATGTCATCTTTTTCAGAGTTAGCATATGTCCAAGGGGAGTATATTGCACATGTTCATCATCTATGTCATTAGTGGATGATTGTTTGCACAGTTGACATTGATATCATCTTTTTAGCTATAGCCCTTTGCCATTGATGTCAAAGGAGGAGAGTTACACAACCATTTGAGTTTGAAGTGGTTGTGGGTTGACATCAATGCCAAAGGGGGAAATTATTGGCACTGACAATGTTTGGTTGGCAATAATGTCGACCTTGTAGCATGTGTTTGATTGGTTGCACGTGTTTAGCCATGCATTGTTGAGTGTGTTCGATTGGTTGCATGTGTTTGGCTAAAATTACTAAGTATGTTTCCCATGGTATTTGGTGTGAGAGATTAATGGTTAATTAATTTTATTTTATCTAATATATTCATTATGAAAAATGGAAGGTATTAATGTTTTGATTTGATCAATTGTGATGAGAAGAAAATTATAAATGTATTATGCTAGCATTGGAGGAAGGGTGAGGGAGAGAGAGCTACAATGCATAATGATGTTTCTTGTATACTTGTAGATTGTTCAACATAGTTTCAAAGATTAATTTGTAGACTTTAGATATTGTTGTTGAATGCATGTTGAGTAGATCATATTAGGCCCAGTGTAAAAATTTTGAAATGAGGTAGGCATAGAGGTTGAGGAGGATGGGGCCTACCCCAAGTGGTGGCTTTCCAAGATAGGAGTATGGCTTCTTGCTAATATTGGCCAGCAAACAATTGACAAATTTTTTTGGTTATATGTCCTAGCTGATAGTGGTCAGTGGATCTATGTAAATATTTTCTTGCCAAGTAATAGAAAATCAGAGGAGTGCAATAGCAACAGGGTGGTTTTTCTCCCCTTGAGGCACTAGGGAGGTTTTTCTCCCCTTGAGGGTTTCCACCAGAAAACTTTATGTGTCTTTGTGCATGATTTTATTATGGTGTTTATTTGTTAAATTTACATATTCAGATTTGTTTTGATATGTTGGGTTACTAATAATTTATAGTTTTGGTAAAAAGTTTTTAAATTAGTATAAACCCTAGCACTATTGATTCACCTCCCCTCTAAGTAGCTAATTGATTTCCAACAACAACACAAAAATATAAGCCCTATCTAGGCAAGAACATTGAGAAAGCGGAACCAACACTCTGAGCACAAGTTACTGGAAATTTTATGAAGCAATAGACATCAATGGGACCATTTCACAGTAGAAATGTAAATGTACATGTATTTTCATTGTTTATGAAGACCATGAGAAATACTTATCTCAAAACTATTGGGAAACTGATATTGGGATAATAACCACCCAACCATAGACAAACTGCAGCCAATGCTCACTTGAAGTTGTCACCGACCAGATTTTAGAGATTGAGCTGGTCTGATATATGTTTGGAAATTACTAGGAGGGTGGATCAATAATTTTAAGCTTCAATTTTTTCTCAACTTAAATTTATTCTTATGCAACTAATAACTTATGTATATGCTCAATTATTAATGGTTTCCTTTTGTAGTAGAAACATTTGCATATATACTTATTCATAATTCAAGAGCATTCGCACAACATTCAATAAACAACACATGAAGACACCAGATATAAGTGGAAAACCATAAGGGAGAAAACCACTAAATTTTGGCTTAGGCAAGCTCTTACTTACCAATTACATCATATTTTTGTAGGCTCCAACCTACAAGAGGCTGCTACCTCAAGGAAACTCCAACTCCCACAAAGCAGAAGCTCCTACAACTTGTTCTTTATTAAGCTACAACTTGAAAAGAGACTGCAATCTCCCAATCACAAAACAAAGTCAAGTTTTCTAGTTACATGATATCAATTTCTGTCCTCAAGTATGTTGCTCATCTTCTCTCCTCTTCTTCAATTTTATTCATTTTCTACTACTCTTCACTTCTCCTAATAAAAATACTGCACATGGACCCTCTCATACAAACTTCTTCACATCCAAAAGTTATTTTCTCATTCAACAATGTATCTTTTATAAACATAGCTTATTGACAAGAAATTAGGAGTTGTATATTGGTCTTCTAAAGTTGTTCACAATCTACCTCTTCGTTTTCAAATCTGAAAATCAAACAATTTTAAAATAAAAAAGCTGAAATAATATAACTCACGATAACAAGAAACAAATCTTTGAAAAAAATTCAGATTCCTATTGGCTATATTTTTCAAATTTATAACATAATTTTTTTTTCAATGAAAGCATACCATTTTCAGCTTATGTCTCAATATATCACACTGTATATAACGATTGTTTAAGGCAGCATTGCAGGCTGTGTTCAAAGCAACCTTCTAGGCATTCCAAGTCCATATGTCCAGAGCCCTACAGAGCTCTAATTAGGTAAAAAAAAACTTTTTATATCTGTACATCAATAATTAAAACAGTGCAAATATATTCTGCAATCTCAACAGTGCAATCTTAATATGATGTATGGAAGAATCAGGGATGGGAATGCATTGGAGGACGAAACACACATTGGAGAAATCGCATTGAATAAAATATATTCAATCTCGATGGAACCTTAGGCTACTTCAAGAATAAAATTGTTCTTTCAAAAATGCTCTAATATAAACGTTGCCTCACAAGAATAAAAATGCCCATTCAAAGTTGTCCAAGTTAACACTATCCATATATTGTATACATATATCATTGTCCAACATTCAAAATCAAATTAACATTGTCCAATAACGCTCTCCATATTAGAATAATGTTGTCCATTAAAATAACTCTCTCCATAACTCCATTAAAATAACTCTCTCCCTATTAATATAATGTTATCCATAATATTGTATATATTAATCCCATGTTGAAACATTTCAACGTTAAAATAATAGGCAGCATACAAGGCGTTTAAGGCAGCATTCCAACTTATAGGCATCGTTCCATCGTTAAGCAACGTTTTATTTGATCCAACTCTCAAATAATTAGGGCACAAAAACTATGGTTGTATTTACAATGGAGCTCTGAATTAATAATGCAAAGGCAACTCATTCAATAGACTATTAACAACGCAACCTCAATTTTAATAATAAGTATGCCTCGCACATATGTATGTTGTGCAAGTTAAAGTATCCATAAAACAAAATATGTTACTTTTGCTGTATATTGTTCAACCCTTGCATATCTTTAAAAATGAAGATAGTGGCGCAATTTCAAATGCTCATTTAAAATATATATATTTGTAGTGATGCTTCCCTATTAGTTTCTAATAATGTTTCAATAACATAAAGCCAAACATTTTACAACACATTGCTAAGATATAAGGTTCATTAATAAATGTACTAACATTATTCATTACAACACGTAGCTTAGCTAAGATATAAGGCTCATTAATGAATGTACTAACACTATTTATTCATTATTTGTGCTACCGTCATTGGCCTCTCTTTTTTTCGCCCTCTCTGTTTTTATCAATTTTGCATAGTAAATAATTATAGCTCTATTCTTTGTGTTACTTTCTACCTTTGCCTCTATCATGTTTTTCATTATCAGCGCATTGACACCCATTCTCTAGGTTTCATCCTAGGGAATTCTTCTTGTATATATATGCACATTCTCTTGGTTCTTTCCTTCTCTTTAGAACATAGATTTTTTTTTTCATTGTGTCTGGATGCATGTGAAAGCTTCATTCTGAGGCTTTAGTCTTAGTCTTAGAGGTTTGTGCCAAAAAAACTCTATCAAGGCCATTCAGAATCTATTGTTTTTTGTTTGTGATTGATTCACACAAGAAGGATCTGGATCTTTATTTTTAGGGTTCTTCCTCATTTACTTCATTTTCATTTGTAGCATTTCAATGTATGCACTTATTCAATATATCAATGTTGGTGATGTTTCTTTTAATGGCATGGGCTAGTGAAATTTTTGTTACCCTTTTCTTTTCATTTTCTACATGTACTCTCCTTTGCTAGTGAAATGCCCCTTCAATAGTAGTATTGCTTTGAATTTTGCTTCACTATTTGCCTAAATTTTTGCACTAGCTTATTGATTGTCATTTGCATTTAGATCTTTATTTTTCTTTTCAAATGCTTTGTTTTTTTTTTTCTTCAGTGACTTACACAAAACATTGTGTCAAAGATAGTCCTATTCCATAGATATGGAGAATGGCCTCTACATATGATGGTATTTTTTCTTCTGCAAATGAACTCTATATTGCAAAAGGGCTTCAAGGAATTTCTACTTTAATACTTCAAGCATTAATCATTTGTATACATTCAAATCCAGCTTTCAAATATAGAATAACATACAAATATTTTCTTTCATAACACAAAGCAGGGGAATTTAGAGGAATCCTAGTGATGCAATGAAATTTAGCATTGTAACTTAATCACTTTTTGGCCTTCTGGTCATAGAACCATTTTCATGGTTTTTTATTATTATTAGGAGTGTTTTGCAATCATAGAAGATATTTGCATCAAATGATTCTTTACCAATACTATGATAGATTAGTTGTTGGAATAGATATCTTCATATAGAACTTGCAAATAGTATGGTGCAGGCATTGATTGTTTCATGATGAATGCTTCTAGAAACCAAACATAAAAATGTATAGGATCTCCTCTAGGCTTGATGGTAGCACCTTTTCTTTGCTTTCACACACACACACACACACACACACACACACACACACACATATATGAAGATATCTTAGTTTTTATTTCTTAGTAGATCAAATGTAAGTTGAATAAATCAGTTATCATAATGTACTTTTATGCATGCCATATACATATTTAGATTCATCAGAAGTTGAAGAGAAAATTATGATGATGCCAATATACATTGAGCTAGGCTTATCTTTAATATGTTTGGACTAGATATGTAAATGTCTAAATGGACTATGTACATTTGAAAATATTTATTTACACGCTTATATGCAAAATATATACATATGTACACCTTTTTTTATATACAATTTTGTCTTAAAAATGAACCTGTGAATGATGAACCTGATTGATGTTGCCTATTCATGAATAAGATTACTTGATCTTACAATTTTAAGATGGCCCTTTGTTCTTGCTTCTTTTTTACTTCTTCAAAATCTTGACACAATCATATGCTTCTTGTTCATCTTCTTTACTCCTTCGTGCTCTTGTAGTATGCCCCGTAGATAGTGTATTCAATTTTATATTCTCTATAATTTTTTAGGCTCTTCTTTTGAACTCAGATTAATGAGAAGAGTTTGTTGTAACTATCCCTAATTTGTTTCTCACATATTCAAATGGTTCTCTAGCAAGTGGCTTTGTAAATATATATGTTATTTATTCTTTTGTGGGTATTTATTCCATATTCAATTTTTGCTCAGCCACTTGTTATGTGACAAAGTGGTACTTTATAGGGATATGTTTAGTATTTGAGTGAAGCAAAAGGTTTTTCAAAATACTTGTTGCACTCATATTGTTGCAGTTAATAGATATAGGTTAACTAAAATTTACATTCATATCTTGTAGAGTTTGTTTCATCCACAACACTTGTGTGCAATACGAAGCAGTTACTATGTATTCAAAATATGTTGTAGATAGAGATAATGCCAAAGACTCTCCTAAGTAGAATGCATTGCCACTTGTACTTTTCATGTCATCCACACAACTAGCCTAGCTTGAACCTATGTATGTTGTCAATGTAAAGTTCTTACCATTCCGGTACCATAGTCCATAGTGTGTAGTCCCTTTCAATTATCTAAATATTCTCTTTGTTGCTAATAGATGACTATGTTTAAGTGTTGATTGATATATTGCCACTAATTGACTCCCAACATTATATCTAGTCTAGAGGTTGTTAGGCATAACAAAATTCCTATCATAGATATGTAAAGCTTCTCATCAACATCAGGGGATTCATCATATGTAGGTAAATTGCATCCAATTTCTATGGGGGTTGAGACAAGTTTACAGCCCTTAGTTTCGAATTTTTTCAACATATCTTTTAGGTATTTCTCTTGGGAAAGGAATATGCCTCCTAACTTTTGTCGGATTTACAGCCCTAAGTAAAAGGTAAGTTCTCCAATAATTGACATCTTGAATTCATACTTCATATCTTCATAAAACCATTTTACTAGATGATCTTTATTGTTGTCAAACATAATATCATCCACATACACCACCACAATTAGTAATTCATCTCCATCGACCTTTATGTAAATATTATGATCACCTCCTCCTCTCTTGAAGCCCTTTTTTTGAAGATACTTGTCCAGCCTAGAGTACCATGCTATTGGTGCTTATTTAAGTCCATCTAATGCCTTCTTTAGCCTGCAAACATAGTTAGGATTATTTGATAATAAAAATCCTCCATGTTGTTCCATATAGACCTCTTCCTCAAGTTCTCCATTCAAGAAATCATATTTCATATTCATTTGGTATACTCTGAATTCATTATAACAATCAAAAGACAAAAAACCTAGATTGCTTCCAATCTTGCCAATGGTGCAAAAGTTTCTTCATAGTCAAGACCTTCTACTTGTGAGTAAGGCTTGCATACTAGTTTTGATTTGTTTCTAACAATTTTCCCATGTTCATTCATCTTATGTTTGAATACCCATTTTGTGCCAATGTTATTATTGGTCTTGGTGTAAGTTCCCAAGTCTTGTTCTTTTCAATTTAGTCTAACTCCTTGTTCATTGAATCTATCTAGTTTTTGTCTTTTCTTACTTCATAAAAGTTCTTTGGTTCAATGTGTGACAACATAACAATATGAGCTTAGTCTATTTCTATGCAAGTTGTCTCCTTATTTTCACTCCTTCACTTTTATCTCCAATAATTTGACTTTGAGGGTGATTCTTTTGTGTATGACATAAGGGGCCTTTTGTATGAGTCTCTGTATTTTCTAATTTTTCATCATATACTTCATTTTCTTTACTGTCATGATGATGATCTAGAGGATTGATAAAACTTGCACCCTTGCTCATATCAGGCAATTCTTCATCAAACTTTACATTTATGCAATCCACAATTTTGTGCAACCTTTTGTTATAGCACTTATATCCCTTGTTTTTTACAAATATCACAAAAATATTCCTTCATATGATCAAGCCTCAAAATTTCCTAAATTCTCATCATTATTTTTGATATAGCATTTACTTCCAAATAATTTAAAATGTTTGATTGAAGTTGGCTTACTGTGCCACAATTCATAAGGTGTCTTGTCACAGTTTGGTCTGAGATGTGCCTTATTGAGAATATTCATTTTTGTGTGTACCTCTTCTGCACAATTGGTTTGAGGAATGTTTCTTTCTTGCTTTATGTCTCTGGCCATTTATTGAAGATATATGTTTTGAATATCTGTAACTCCATTCTATTGTGGTGTGTCTGCAATAGTATACTGCATTTTTATTCCAAGTTCATCACACAAATCTGTAAACTCATCTAAGGTGAATTCACCACCTCAGTTTGACCTATATTGCATCATGTTTTATTTTCTACTAGTGCCTTGAATATTTTGAACTTCTCAAATGCTTCTGACTTATTGTCATCAATTACCAACATAAAATATTTTTCTCCTCCTAGTGCTTTTGTTCTAGAATGACCACACAAATCCATATGCACTAACTTCAAAGGCTTACTACTTGACAATTTATCCTTTATTTTGAATAAGCCTGAGTTTGTTTGGTCATTTGACATGACTTGCAAGAAGGATTTTGAGGTTTATTTATCTTTAGTAGATCTCTTACTAAGCTTGATGATGTGATCAAAATTGAGGTGCCCTAATCTCCTATGCCATAGACAAGCCTCATCATGTTTGTTGATTTAGCATTCTTCATTATCTTCCTTCAAAATATATACATTATTTTCTGTTCAGACTCCTTTAGCCAAAACCTTCCCAGTAGTTGTTGATATGATTTTGAAGAGAACATCACAGCCTTTGTCACACATCTGACTTACACTCGACAAATTATGTTTCAGCCCATCTACAAACAACACATCATGAGCCTTTCATCTTCCATTATTCGGACTAACTATGCCTTTTCCTCTAATTCTTCCTGCTTCATCATTTCCAAATGTGACATTTCCAGTTTTATGTTCATTAAGGGATACAAACTTGCTTTTATCTCCTGTCATATGTCTAGAGCATCCATTTTCCACATACCATTTATTGTTTTGGTCTTCAACATATATAACTAAGCCACACCTATCAGCTTTCTTTTCTTCCTTCTTCTTTCTCCATTGCATACATTCATTTGTTCTACAATGTTTCTGAGATAGTGATCTATTGGCTTTAAGCTGACATTCTTGTGACTTATGCCCAAAATTATGATAGTAGAAACACTCAATGATATCAAAGAGAGGAGAAAATGGGTTTTTGTCTAGATTTATGCTTGCTTTGATGTTTGTGAATCTATTGTTAACCTAACTTCTCTTAGGATTCCTCAAACCATTTCTTCTGACATAAGCTATGCATTTTATAGCTTTATGTCCAAAATTTTTCTAGCAGTAATAGTACCCATAGAAAACGTTTTTGTACCTGCAAGTGGATGAAATTTGAGCACATAGCCATCTTGACATTTGATAATCTTGTCTCCTTAAGAAATATGGTCTTTGATAGTTTTTTGTTTGATTTTCCACTCCTTTTGTTTGTAGCTCTTTATTGGTAGTGCTTCTTTGTTGCTACTCATTTGATGTTGAAGTGCTGCTTAAATTTGTGTTCTCATATTGATGTGAAATGTCATTGTCTCCCTTGATAGATTTTACAAAAGTAATTGTCTTTTTTGTCCTTTGTCTTAGCTTCAATGGATTCTACTTCATAGCGTGACCCGAACTTCATGAGTGGAGACCTCTTAGCATTTAATATCACTTCTAGTTTTTCAAATCCTTTTATATGTTGAATATTCATGTTCAAATCAGTTTTTGTATTTTCTAGCCTTTTCTTCAAGGTTACCACCTCTTCTTCCAATCTTTCACACTCTTGATTTTTCTCCTTTATTTGTTGCATCATAATATCTTCCACCTTATTTTCTTCTTCAATTTCAACCTTCAACTTGATAATTTCCTTTGAATTTGATTATTCTTTAACATATTTCAATAAAATCTCTTTCTTCTTCTTATTCTTCTATTTAAGTCTAAGCACTGATCAACTCCCCATCAAGGTCTACCTCACCTTCATATTCTTTTTCATATTCCTTGCATTATTTTTCCAGATCTTCTAAATCCATCAACATGAATTCACTTGTTCCATCTTCACTAGAGGATCCAATAGAGCTCTCAGATTCATTACTATCTTCTTGAGCATAGAAGCTTTTTCCTCTTACACTTTTTCCCTTTCTACATTTTATTAGACTTATTCTTTTCTTTCCCTCTAGATTGATTTTATTCTTTCTTATAAGGACATTTGGAGGAATAATTCCCCACTCTTCCACAATTGAAACACTTAAATGGGATTTTTTCTTTATACTTACATGTACCCTTCTTTAATCTTTTGACAAATTTTGCCTCTTCTTCCTCAAAATCTGAACATGAACATTCCTTGTCTTTTGTAAGTTTGTTTGCCTTAAAGGCTGCATCTCTGGTAGTTGGATTTTATTTTGAAATTCTCATTTCGTATGTTGTCAAGGAACCAAGTAGTTAATCTTTGTTTAGAGTCTCAATGTCAGTTGTCTCTTATATAGCAGAAACCTTAAGATTAAACTTTGAAGGTAATGACCTCAGTATTTTTTGAACTATTACACTTTCTTTGATTATCTCTCCTAGACCCATCATGAAATTAAAAACTTCATCTACTCTTAGAAAGAACTTAGCAATATCTTCATCTTCATTCATTTTTAATTTCTCAAACTGCATTCTATATACTTGTAATTTGGCTAGATTTACTTTGTCATCTCCTTCAAGGATATTTTACAGTTTACCCCAAATTTATTTAGCTATTTTAAAATGCATTATCTTAGTAAATTTTGGTTCACTTAATCCACTCATAAATTATTTCATCGCTTTTGCATTAGCTGTAAATTCCAGTTTGGAATATTTGTCACTAGTCGTTTCCTTTGGTTCTGTTAGGGCCTAAATCTACCTCAGGCTAAGAAAGATAGGATCTAGGGTAACATCAAACCACGCTTAACCTGGTAGCTAGCCCTACCAGGTCGAGAGAGGGCTCTCTCCTTGTCAATCTCAGCAAAATATGATCAATGAGGGCTTGAGATGACTGATATGAGTACTGATCTTAGGCTAGGTATGTGTGCAAAAGAGTTTCATTGAATTTGAAGATGTTTTGTTGGCTCAAATGGAAAGGCAAATTTTGGATCTTGGGAATGAGGCTCAGTTTTGCAGAGGTCTCAATGGGGCAAGGTAGGCAAGTGATTTGATACTTCAAATTGAATGAAATGGAGAGATTTAGATAGGTGAGGGGTTGAAGAGGGCAAAAAAACCTCATGGATCCTCTTCAAACAGCTGAAAACATCAATAACTAAGCAAACCCTAGGTAGAGCACTGCAATTTCAATGGATTCTACCTTTATCCTTGTTTGTTTTAGTTAAGAAGAAGCAAGAGAGATAATGGCATACATAAAACACATATAAACTTACATTTACAGAAGGAAACACAATATCAAAGCAACATGCCACATGAATCCCATAGAGTGCTGCAAACCCTGGTCTATTCCTTAGCCAAAACTGCTGAGAAAATGTATACAATGAAGCTCCAAGCTTTCTCAAAAGTCCAACCATGCTAATGACTGAAAAATTACAAGATATAGGCAACCAACAACTCATCCTAGCCTCTAGGGGTCGAGCTCATAAGATTAGGAGTTGTTCCAACAAAATCTAAACTGAGAACTAAAAAGTAGGCAATGGAACAGCTTGCCTCTAGAAACTAGGAAACTAATTCATTTAGTTGCAAACTACCTTTTGATGGATGAATCTACCTCTAAAAGTGAAAATGTAGCATAATTACATCAAAATCCATCAATTCATATTAAATTACATCATGAGTTTGACATCTAGAAGAAGAAAAGTCAAACTGTCAAGAAACTAGGCGAAAAACAGAGTATTTTTGGTCAAACTGAGCAAAATTCCTCCAATGCACCGCGCTGATTTCCCTATGCATAGCGCCTTTTTGCAGCTGATTTTGGAGGCCTTCTCGGTGTCCAAATTTTCTCCAAGTGGTCTTTTTGGAAAGGTCTACCTGTCTACTTTCCAGCACAAGTGGAATTTTTGAATTTTGCCTCCATTTGCCCCTCCAAAACTGAGTTTTCCCAAGACTTCTTCCTGTGTGTCAAAAAAGGGGCAGAAAGGTCATTTTTGGGGTGTTTTTGACCTTTTTGGAAGCCCAAAACTTGTCAAAATTTCTTGGCCATTTGTGAGCATGCATATTTTTTCATAAAAAATCCAAATATGTTGAGTTTTCCTCAAAAGGATGTCCCCATCAAAAGCGAGCACCAGGTGTCGCGACGCATTGGGCAGAAAAGTCTGTTTTTTAAGGCAAAATTTCCAAAATTACAAAAAGTGTCCCAAATTTTTTGAAATTTTGGCTGAGTGTCCTCCATTAAGTGCTATGTTGGGCTAAGGAAGCCTCAGCCAAGATCTAAATTTTATCTTGCTCTTTTCGCTTCCTCGATGCCTTCTTCAACTTGGCCTTCAAGTTCTTGATTCTAACTTGGCACACTTTGTTTCTCACCAGGTAGTGGTAGGCCATGTGCCTCAACATAGTTTTCTCATTGTTGGCCTTCTCCAACATCTTCTCCAAGTGCAATTTTGTTCTCTCAAGCTAAGATTCATGATCAGCTTGGATTTCTTGTTCAAGTGTTGTCAACTGGGTTTTCCTCTTCTTGGCAGCTTGTCGTTTTGCCTTCATGTTTTGGAGCTCCATGATGATTTGTTGATCTTCCAGTTGTTTGTTCCTCTACTCCAAATAGTTAATTATCCACTTGGCTCTTTCTAGATTGAGAGACAAATGATGAATGTCATCTTGCTACTCCTAAATGACTTCTTTGAGCTTTGAGCTTTGTGAGCCCAAATCTGTGTCATCATCCTGAATGAGGATGAAATCTGCCTCTTGACCTCTTGACGGTCCCTCATCATGCAAGGGCTTCTTACCCTTGTCTTGTACCTGCTCTACTGATGGCGAAAACGAGACCCCTTCCACCCCGGGTGGAGATAGTACTCGTTTTGTTGCTGCTGCAACTCGGCAAGTGAAGTGGGCTCCTCTCGTATATGTTTACCACCCTTGTGAGGTCTCCTTGGTGCATGCATTTCTCTAGGAGAATCACTGAGTGTTTCCTCATCTCGGTCATAGGAAGGATCAGACTCCATGTTTGCCAATGTTTGAGTTTTCTTGATGAGTATGAAGAGATTTATGGTGTCTTTAGATTTTTGCTGCCAAGGATGAGAATGTATGAGGGACTGTGAAGGGGAAAGTGCATGAGGGGTTTTGGGAATGTTTTTGACAAGTTTTTTGGGAAATAGGGGGTTTAGGGAATAGTAATTAGGTTCTTGGGACAGCAATTAGGGTTTGGGGATCTTTAGCTAGGGTTTGGGATAGCAATTAGGGTCTTAGAATTAGTAGACTTAGGGATATGGGGATTTGGGGAATGGTTTGATAAAATGTAATGAGAGAGTGAAAGAGTGAGGGAGTGAGAAATTTTGTGGAGTTGGCAACAAAAAACACAAGTGCAAACCCTAGACAATTGTTTTTGAGCAAAAATTTCAAGGAGGTAGGGTTTGAGTTTTGTCTCACTAAAACACCATAAATTTTAAGAAAAACTCATTCACTAGCAAGGGAAGAAATCTTGACTTAATTGCACAGCATAGGATTGAGCAAATTTTGAAATTTGAGAGAGTTTATGGGTGAAATGGGGCTTACAACTCTATGCGTCGCGCCACAAACCCAACGCGCCGCGCCTGCTCTATGCGTGGCACCTGTTCAAAATTTACACTATAGGGCACTGTCTAGTGTGCCGCACCATTTCAATGCACCGTGCTCCAAACCCAACTTGAATTTCTCAATTTGGAGTTCATTTGCCCTGTCAAAAGTCAAATCTCCCAAGATTGGTAAAAATGTGCAAAATGAGGCTGCTTCAAGGCAGAGTGTTATTGCAATCAACTTTTGAAGGTCTTCCTCAACTCCAAATTGATCTCATGATAGCTCATTGGAAATCTCTTTGTGTCTAGTTATCATTTGACTCATCAAGCAAGTCATTTGGCCAACCAAGCTAGGAGAAAACTTGATTTTCCCAAGGTCACTTCAAAGGTGCATCAATTCTCCTGAGGAAACTGTAATTTTGACATTTCTCTAAAACCATGATACCTGTGTAAAACGTGAAGGAATTTTTTCTTCCTTGGCCTATTTTGGACAAAAACCTCTCTCAGTTTTCCCAAATTCATCTTTTCTTGCTCAGAAACATCATTGAAGTAAAACCTATCCCAATGTGTGGAACAAGGGATTTGTCGAAATGAAGCGAAATGAAGGGGATAAGGGGCTTCTAAATTCTTGAGAAAATTTTTGGAAGTAGGGAGGGATGTTAGGAAGTAGGGGAAAGTGGAATTTCAAAGATTGAGTGAGGGGAAGGGGTCCAAAAGGAAAAAACACAGGCCTAGCCTAGAAAATTGCCAAATTGTAGCAAGAAACTAGGGTTTGTGCAAAAATGAGGAATTTGAGGGATATCAGTGATGGGAACTTTTTAATAGGGTACATTAAGGATAGGGAAAGGTGTATGAACATCAGGATATAAGTTTTGTTGATGATTTGACCATCCAAGAGAAATTACCTTCAAAACCCTAGGAGAGGGAAATGAACCCTACCTAAGCACAACTGAAGCATGAACAAGGTGTAAAATGACCCATTGGATCCTGACATGATGATGACAACCCTTTGAATTATGGTACACTCAGCTAAATGGTGACATGGACCGACATTTGGACAAATTTTGAAAGGAGTAAAAGAAAACCCTAGACCTAATACCTAGTGACCAAATTTTGCTTGAAGACTCACTGAAACGACAAAATTTGACCTTGACATCTTAAAATCACTTTGTAAGAGCATGTTTGATCACTGGAGGAAGGCTGCAAAGACTGACACTAACAGGTTCTCCATACCCTACCATCACAGCAACCCAAACTTCTACTATAAGAGACATTAAATATGTCTTTATTGTCACTTTCCAGAAGGTATAATTTGTACCAATAAACAACGAGGGTTTATTTGTTGAGAATCCTTCTTGACTATCCATTCTATGGATTTAGGACCTCCTTCTAGTTGTTAGACTAATACTAAAGGATCTTTGCTCTTATACTAATTGATATATGTTTGGAAATTACTAAGATGGGGGGTGAATCAGTAATTCTAAGATTCAAGTTGTTTTGCTCAACTTAAATTTATTCTTATGCAATTAATGACTTATGTATATGCTCAATTATTAATGGTTTCCTTTTTCAATTATCGAAGAGAGAGACATTTTCAGATATAATTATTTAGAATTCAATATTATTCACACAACATTCAAGAAACAGCACATGGAGACACCAAATATAAGTGGAAACCCATAAGGGAGAAAACCACGAATTTTTGGTTGAAAGTGATGTGAAGGCAAGCTCCTACTTCCCAATTATGTCATATTATTGTAGGCTCCAGCCTACAAGAGGTCGATACATAAGGAAGCTCCAACTCCCACAAAAATTCTTGCATGCTACAACCCACAGGAGGCTCATACCTCAATAGGCTACAACATGTTATGTATCAAGCTACAACTTGGAAGGAGACTGCAATCTCCCAAACACAAAACAAAGTCAAGTTTTTTGGTTACCTGATATCCTTTTCTACCCTCAAGTATGTTGCTCATCTTCTCTACTTCTCTTCTTTAGTTTTGTTCATTTTCTTCTACTCTTCACTTCTTCTCCTAACAATAATATTGCACATGGATCCTCTCATACAAATTTCTTCACCTCCAAAGGTTCTTTTCTCATTCAACAATGTATCTTTTATAAGCATAGCTTATTGATTATTTGTATTCTATGCAGGAATATGAAATGAGGAGTTGTCTCTTGGTCTTCTAAAGCTGAAATAATATAGCTCAACAATGATGATTGCAAGAGACAAATCTTTGAAAAAAATTCAGATTTGTATTGGCTACACTTTTCAAATTTGTACCATACATTTTTTTGTTCAATGAAATCATACATTTTCATGTGTCTCAATATATCATGTGTCATTCTTATTTTAAATGCAATACATACTTCAATATAACAAATCAACATATTTAATAATCAACCTTCACAATGATTAGCATGGTTAGAAATGATCATCCTTTTCACTTTACATCACTTATCAACCTTTGCACTTGTAACAATGACATTTAACATAAATTAGCCCTTAACACAATCAACACTAATCATATGAATGACATCAAGCTTCCTCAACATGATTGTTTGACATCAACGCCAACATTACCAACATGATCTTGATCAAGGGAATATACACCAACTACTAGCTGAAACAGGGACTTTGGAGGTCCTCCTTCCTCCGCCCACCAGCTACCCAACAATCAACCAATGCACAAGGGATCTAGAGGCTTTCTTCCTCCACCCTTCAGCTATTGAATAACCACACACACACTCGAGGGAATCTAGAGGCTTCACCTCCACCTTAGCAGTATGAAATATAGTGGTTCCACCCAATGAGGGGAATCCAATAATCATTGTTTGAACCAAATGAAAAACAAGTAATTGAGACTCCAAAGCTTCCCCAATCAGGAATCTGTTGTATTGGCTACAACCACCCTCCAAAAATTTTGCCTTAGCTTTGTTTTGGGGCCTCTCTACCAACCATCCTTAGCAACATGTCTTGCACTGTCAAGTACATAGGCTTCAGCTGACTTTTAGTGGCTTGTCAGCCTGTGCATGTCAGTTTGCTTCACTCCCTTCACAGGGTGCCATCCCGGAATTAGGTTATTTGTTGGCTGAGCAGCTTCCCTAGAAAATTACGCAATTTTGGAGGGGAACTAGCCTTCGCTATAGAAATTGAGAAAATCTGTTGGGATACCTGTTGACCTCCAGAATTGCGCAGAATAGTCAAATAGGCCTACCACAGAAAATTGCACAATCTGGCCTGGCATTGGGCCTCATCCAAGAAATTGCACAATTCTGGGAGCCAGCCGCCTACTAACCCCATAAATTGTATAACCCCTCAAGGAAATCCAGCCCAGAAACTGAGTAAATCCCTCTCCCAGGCTTGCAAGTTGTTCCATGTGCCTTTAGGTTGACCAGTTCCCTTCGGGACCCAGCTAACTTGATTTGCATGCATGGGCTTCTTTTCCCGAAATAGCTAAAAGAAACATGTAAAAAGCATCCCTAGATTTTAGGGATCTATTTTTAGCAGCTGGAGATTACATGAAAATATCGTTTTAGAAACTTCCCTCCAAGTGTCGCTTTTTCCTAGATTTGTGACATGCACATCATGAGCCTCAAAATTATTTATTCAATGTTGTAGAGCTCATTCTTCACATCGATCTTGGAGCTTTGACATCCCACATCACATCTAGGATTCATCAGCATGTTCAGCTTAGTTTTCTTTGGGTAAGTCTGCTTCACATGTCTTATGCAACATTTCTGTCACTTTTTGTGTTTTGGCTTGTGTGAGTGTTGTCTGCTTGATTTCAATGAACGCTTGCTGTCATTTGCATGCATGTTAGCCTGTACAAGCACTATTTTAGTTTTTGTTTGCATCTCACTCCTGTTGCATGCATGACATTGCTTTTGCACCAACGGTCGTTGTTGCGGCGACCTGTTTCACACGCATGCATGTTTTCCCATTTTCTAAATCTTGCATTCGTTGTTTGCATGCATGATCATTCACTCTTGCTTACATTCATTTTCACCATGCATTTGAAGCTTCATATGTTTTTAGTCGCCCGTCAGCAGGTCTCGGCTACCATGGCCCGGGCCTTGCCTTGCCCAGACAACATTGCGCATTTCTGAGAAGGAAGGCTCCACCTTCCTCCCAGAAAATGTGCAAAACTAGCCAGACACTGTCCTCTGGGCCTTATCTACACAAATCTGAGAGGCATTGCTTTGCTAGCCCAGAAAATTGCGCAATACAGTCCCGGGGCCTGCATGCCTTGCTGACTGAAATTACGCATTGCGTAATCTCAGCCCCCAGTAGATCATCCTGGATTGTGCATTGGGCAATTCCAGTAGCTATTCAGCCTCCCAATAGTCTAGACTATGCTTTGCACAAGTCCAGCAATCAGTCTCCCGGCCTCCCAATGAAAATTGCGTAATCTTCACTACGAATCTCTTAGGTATGTTGCATGTCAGTCCTCAAGTTTGCTTTGGTTTTCAACTGACAGAATGCTTTCCATGAATGTTGCCATGTCTCCAGGTATTTCAAGTGTTCTCTTGTCTCTTAGGAGTGCAGGTTAAAAGGGCCTCCAAAAGATCAAGGTCAAAGGACACCATCAGAAGTGCAACTGGAGATGCAGTTGATCAAGTGCTTATGAGTTTGCTGATTTACGAAGACACTAAGTTTCCCATATACAAATACATTAAGTTGAAATGATAGGACATCAATGATACATTCTCAAGCACATTTGGGGAAGATCTAGAAGACCGCAGGGTCTATGTGAACATTCACAACTTTGTCTTATACCGGATTGCATCCATGTATCCTGCATTTCCATGCGCGGACATGATACATTAGATCATCACGCACACTGATCCCAAGACTGTGGTGTTAAGAAGTGCGAGTGGGATAGAGATTTCTACCTTTAGGGCGAAGGACTTTCAGCAGATGTACCACTTTCCACAGTCAGCGATCACAATGGAAACACCCTTGAGCAAACCCAACAGTACTACAAACTCCAAAGATATCTTGAAGAGCTGGGTGAAAGAGCCAGCCAAATTTAGGATGACACCCAACTAGGTTTACAAGACGAAGATACTGCAGAAGGCATATCAATACTTGGTCATCTTTACAGGCCGCTTGTACGACCAAGACAGCACAGAGACCTTCCCGCAGATTTGGGTGATCGCGTTCGACCAACTGGCCAGTGAAGGCAGACCAAGCAACTGGTCCGACATGTTGGCTCACAAGATGAAGGAACAGGTAACAGAAGCCTGACAGCTGCCCAAAGGTTAGCAAGTAGAGATATACATGTCCGCATACATTCTGGATGATATTTGTGCTTGTCATTAGTTCCCAGGCTTGACTTGGGCATGGACATCAGTGGAAACCTCTCTACACACTTACTGTAGATTATTTTCTGAATGTAGCTTTTGCAGAGTCATAACACAGTTGTCAAACCACTTTGTCACCCCGATGTACAAAATGATATTTGAGCAGGATCCACCTTGCATGTGTTAAGTTATGGTATGTTCTATGCTTATAACAGTTTACTTCTTTTTCTTATTATATTCCACCGATTAGCAATCACATGTACATAAAGTAAAGTGCAGATAGAACATTAAACGATCGACAGAAAACAAGCCAAGACAAGAGACACAAGATGTGGCGGCTAGCCAAGGACAAACCCCACAATGTGTGGGGAAACCCTTTGATCAAATCTTCTTTTATCTTCAATAATTCAGCAGAGAGAAATAGTACAATAAATCTGATTCATATCAGCAGTAGCAAACCCTAGATCAGTAGCATCAGCATTAGCGGCTTCATTATCAAACTAGGGCAGACCATATCTCACAAACCGACAGTCGGATTGACTTCATTCCACCACCAAAAGTTTCGGCTTCCAGAGGAGGTTGAGATGAACCTACAGTGCAATTCAGATGAGGAGATCTTCTAGGCCACGCAAGTCAATCTTTACTTCTGCAGTTGCAGCTTCAATTTCAGCAATTTCCGGCTTCAAACTAGGGCAGTCGATATCTTGCAAACCGTTCGTCGGATTGACTTCATTCCACCACCAAAAGTTGTGGCTTTCAAAGGAGGTTCAGATGAACCTACAGTGCAGTTCCAAGGAGGAGATCTTCTAGGCCACGCAAGTCAATCTTTACTTCTGCAGTTGCAGCTTCAAATTCAACAGCTTTCGGCTTCACATGTGTGAGAGAGAGAGACCCATTTCAGCGCAGTAGAGAAGAGACTCATATATGCACAGTAGAGAGAGAGAGATGATGAGATGAGTGAGTACAAATGAGGAAAAGTCCTCTTATATTTATACACAACGTTGGTGGGTGAATAGATGCGACTGTTGGGCTTCTGAGCCTACATGAGTTGTAGGTCGACTTGATAATAATTCCATAATCAAAATAAATTCATATCTCCATGAATACTTATCGGAATTGGATGATCTTTATATCAATCCTACACCTCTCGAGAGAGGAATCTAATAAAAATATTATTAGCCATGAATAAGATGACCCACATGAAGTTTTTCCCTGGTTGCCAATTTTAACACTCCCTCTCAACCATGGAGAACTTCATCTGCAATCTGTCTATCGGTCGTTACTATTCATCCATCAAATGCATTGCCTTGTACAGCCTGACCCTTGCCCTGCTCTGCTCTATTTTTCCTGTTCTGCTTTGTCTTGATCTGCCCTGCACTGATCTGTATTGTTTTGTTCTGTTCTGCTCTGCTCTTGCATTGTTCTGTTCTACTCTGCTTTTGTCCGAACTATGAAGAAGAAGAAATGATCGAGGATGTATCATACTAACTCAAAGTCAGTCTCAGAGTATGTACCACTGGTCCCAGACCAGTCTCAACCAACCCAAAGTCAGCGTCATAGTGAGTACAACTCCAATGGTCCCAGACCAATATCATCCTCCACTGACTCAAAGTCAGTCTCAGAGTATGTACCACTGATCCCAGACCAGTCTCAACCGACCCGAAGTCAGCGTCATAGTATGGTACAACTCCTACCACTAGTCCCAGACCAGTATCATTGATCCCAGATCAATGGAGGTCATCCTAGCGTAGGGAGTACGGTAGTTACAACGATGCGTCCATCGGTACTACTATGGTCCCTAACTTCATTTCCCTGCTCATTGATCAGATGAGAGGTACTTCCCATGAGTCCCAGACTGCATGGGTAGGATGCCTCGACAGGAGAACTAATCAATCCTGTCCTCACAGCAGAACACATCAATCCTGCTACAATTGCCATGGAGAACACATCAATCCAGGCTTCCATGGAGAACACATCAATCCAGGCCTCAAAGGAGAACACATCAATCCTGCTACAATCGCCATGGAGAGCGAATCATCCTGTTCCACAAGAGAGCGAATCATCTTGTCCCACAAGAGAGCGAATCATCTTGTTCCAGTGTGCACCACCAGGGGAGGGTGAGTCACCCTGTGGTCGTATGTTGCTCCAGTAATAACCGCAAGCCCTCAAAGCTCCCAGAGCTCAATGTATGCAACATGCAGGACCCTTGTACAAGGGTTTCTTACCGACTCCAAGTCGTTTGGGAAAATCACAGATTGGATCTTTCCTCGGGGCTTTGACAAGGTGTATCAACCTGTACATCATCTTAATGTGATGGAGCCTCCTTGCTCATCAACTTACCATATCCAAGATGATGTTTATCTGCTAGAGCAATTGATGAATATGGGATTCCTCAATAATCGAATCCCACCTCTGGTTGTTACAGAGAATCACAGTGGTATCCAATGCAAATCCAAACAGCTCACTAAAGAGCTTTCGCAACCAGACTGCCTCACACGAGGTTATGCTAGCAACAATATATCTTGCTTCGGCGGTGCTCAAAGCCACCGACTTCTGCTTCCTGCTCATCCAGGATATCGAAGCAGATCCCAAGGTGAAACAGTACCCGAAAGTGCTCTTACGGTCCACCACACTGCCTGCCCAATCAACATCAATATATCCAAGTAGTCTCACATCTCCGGAAGTGTATCTTAATCCATGAGAGATTGTGTCCTGAAGACATCTCAGAAGATTCTTGGCATCAATCCAGTGAGTCTCAACCAAATATGAGCTCACAATGCTAACTGCAAAACATATGTTCGGATGGAGGTTCACCAAGAACATCAATGCGAATGAGTTTTTGAAACTCAGAGGCATTTCCAAGTCTGGTCCGACATCACTACCATATAACTTCTAAAAGTTAAGATCCTCGAGGTAGTCACAGGCTTGCAGTCCATCATACCAAATCTTTCCAATATATTTACCACATATTTTCCTTGAGATAGGAAAATTTCCCTTGGCTTCTGCCACACTTCAAGTCCTTGGTCCTTCATTTCAAATTCAGAGGCCAGCTCCCTCTTACATTTGTGAATGAGAGGGTCTGCACCTGTTAGAAAGAGGTCATCCACATACAACACCAGTATGAGAGGCTTGTCATCTTCAACCTTAAAGTAAAGGTTAGGATCGACTTCACTCCTAGTGAATCCCAGCTTCATCAAGTAGCTATCGATCCTCTCATACCATGCTCGGGGTGCTTGCTTCAGCCCATAGAGAGCTTTCTTCAACCTGCATACATGATATTTTCGATCATAAATCTCAAATCTTCGGGTTGCTCCACGTAGACCTCTTCTTTGATCGAGCCATGCAAGAACGCAGTCTTGACATCCATCTGATGTAGGTTCCATCCTTGTGAAGCGGCAAGGGCTATGATCGAGCGGATGGTCGTATATCTGGCAACAGGTGCAAATATCTCATCATAGTCTATACCTTCCTTTTGGGAGAAACCTCGAGCAACAAAACGAGCCTTATACTTTTCCGTGCTTCCATCTGCTGCATGCTTTATCTTGTAAAGCCATTTGGAAGTAACAACAGTCTTGTCCTGGGGTCTGGGAACTACTTCCCAAACATCATTCTTTATGATAGACTCATATTCTTCGGTCATAGCATCCTTCCATACTTGATGCTTGACGGCATCTGAGAATGACGAAGGCTCATTTTGTATGATCGTGCTCATGATGGTCATGTATCCTTGATACCTATTAGGTTTCTTACTTTCACGAAAGATTCCTCGGGGTGCAGCATGTCCTTCAGCATCATCAAGTAACCCCTTAAGCCATGAAGGCCTCTTCCTAGAAGAGGAAGGCTCATATGGAGGAGGATCAATCGGATCCATGGGTTCTTCTACATTAGGCATTGATTCATCATCCTTTTCTTTCGGTTCCCTGGTGTCGGCTTCTTGAGAGCTCCTCAAAGTCGGAAGATTGATCACCTTGCTGAGAGCCATATCTTCGTCAAAGGTGACATCATGACTAATTATGACTTCCCTTTGACCGGCTACATAGATTCTATAGCCTTTAGTATTTTCACCATAGCCCACGAAAATTCCCTTCTTTCCAGATGCTCCCAATTTATTTCTTTTCTCTTTCGGCACATGAAAGTATACAGGGCTTCCAAAAATTTTAAAATGAGAAACATCAGGTTTCTTACCGGTGAATTTTTCTTCAGGAGTCTTGGAACCCAATGCTTGATGAGGGCATCGATTTTGTACATATACGGCAGTGTTTGCAGTTTCAGCCCATAGAAACTTTGGAAGTCTTTGATCATGTAGCATGGCCTGGACAGCTTCCATCATCATGTGGTTCTTCCTTTCTGCCACACCATTTTGTTCAGGAGTATATGGTGTAGTAGTCTCCCTCTTGATGCCAGCCTCTTTACAAAAATCATAGAACTCATTAGATTCATATTCAGTCCCATTGTCAGTTCTTAAGATCTTGATCTTCTTTTCGGTTTGATTCTCGATTAGGGCTTTGAAGTGTCGGAACCAAGGGAACACTTCATCCTTCTTTTTCAAGAAGTATATCCAGGTCTTTCGAGAATGGTCATCTGTAAAAGTGACATAATATGAGTGTCCTCCCAAGAAGTTCACAGGCATCATACCTGATATGTCTGAGTGAACTAGTTGTAATATATCAGAGGTCTTGCTTTGACTTGAAGGGGGGTCCATTTAATATCCGAAGGCATTGATCGACATTGCAGAGTGGTATGCCTCACCACTTGGCACCTTCATATGGATGTATAACACGAAGAATCCTCCGCATGTTTTTCTGAATTTATCCATGGACAAGCTCGTCATGCAAGAAGTGTTGTATCACATATCGACAAGGTTGTCAGCTAGACTGCATAGGAAGAAGAAGGCACCTTGGCCCGCTCTTCCTTTGCGGATCGGGTTATACGAGATACAGAATATCAAGCATGCTGATGCCGAGACGGAGGAGTTCAAAAGATTCACTTTTAGCACCAGAAGTTTCAATCCATATGACCCGCATTTCTTTGTAAAGGACCATTATACAAGAGTGCAATTTCCATGGATACACGGGGTGTGTCATTGGCCTAAGGAAGACCCATGGAGATATTGTCACAGCTTCTCCAGGCTCAATGAACCATCCAGCATAGCTGTGGAATGGTTAGCAAAGCTGCGTGAAGCAGCATCTCAGAGAGAACCATCATCAGCAGCAGCAGAGGGCAATAGACCTACGCATGACAAAGGAAAGAGGAAGGTTGATGATAGCACAGAGGTAGAACAAAGCCGCAAGTTCAAAGAATATCCACTCGTGATGAAAGCATCTTTGGAGATAAAGGTGAAGCGGCGACAACGCGACAAGAGGAACGTGCAAAGGCAGAGAGAGAAATAGAGGATGGAGAAAACAATGGAGTTGCAAGAGTTGAAGATAAAACTATGAGAAGAATAAGAGTTGTGCAGACAGGAGTAGGAAGCGCAATAAGGACAAACACATCAAGAGGTGCAGCATACACAGATTGATGAAAATGCGCCCATATAGGTTGTAGACTCATCCGAGAAGCTAGCACAAAGAAGACAGGGTGAGTAGTCGCAGGAGTAGGACTTCGCTCAAGAGATTGAACAGATACTTGAGCAGATGGATATGGAGATGGAGCAGCCAGAGTCAGAATAGGATATTGACCTCATGCCTTACAACCAAGAGTTCAACCCACCGGCTTCATCAGAACCAGAAGCAGAGCAAGTCCTGAGTGATCAAGGTGATATTGAGATCCTTGAAGACAACCTAGAAGCAGAGATGCACAACATACCATTCAACGATTCGTAACATAGAGTTGTGCAATAGCACAAAGTGACTTCTCCAGATGTCCACACATTTCCTGCGTAGTTTGAAGAATGAGTGATCATATCTGACGTGCGCAAGCATCCAACAACATTGACCGATGCTACAAGAGCATATGTCGAAGCCACCAGCTCGAGTGTTCGCTTCTTGACAGCAAAGAAAAAATGAATGACTAAGGAGTTACAGACGACCAAGTAGGGAGGAGAACAAGTTACAACATCTTCTAGAGCAGAGTTGAAGAGGGCAATACTAAATGAGGTATCGTCTCTCGAGACAGTCATGCGGATGTTGTATTCCAGATTTGTCACCATTCATAAGTCAGTTTTCCATCTCAATGGTTGGCAGCAACATTGTGCTAGGAGAGCACGCATCTTGTCAGATTTTCACATTACCATCGACCACATGCAAACATGGACAATGAGATAAAATGGAGCCCCGTTACACTTTCCCAAGTTGATGAAGCCCAAGTTGGTAGAGTTGAAGGCAAGCATTTGGAGTCAGATCCAGAACTATGAAGAACTCCTGTAGCTCATCACTAGTTTGCGGGCTTCACATGCACAGGTGTTTAGAAGCATGGATGTTGTGCATGCGCATGTGATCCCACCATTGGGACACTCATCAAGGCAAAGACAAAGAATCAAGTCTCACTAGAGTTGGACATATACTTTGATGAGTTGATGCGCATAGCCACTGATGCAGACTTGGCAATCAACGCAGACACTACGCATCAGTATGTCATTGGTTCGGCCGCACTCAAGACGATGATGCACATGTTATCAGACGAACTGGGTAGAGGAGAAAAATCAGTGTACCCAGATGCAATAGAGGCATGAGTTCATTTCTAGAAAGATAACACCACAGAGTACACAGACACCATCACGAACTACCAAGTTTGGCATCAGTTCGCCACTGTCGATTATCCCAAGGATGTCAAAGAGTTGGTCTTCCCATAGTTGTCCGAGTCTTAGTGCTAAATTTCATGGCTTGCTCAAGCCTATTTTGTCTCACATGGGTACATGTGCAGATTGTATGTAACGTCTTGCAAAGTGAAAGTCCAAGTGTTGATAATTGAATGTAACAGTCATGTAGTAGTTGAAGAGTCAAAAGGGGAATGTCAAGGGTCACCCCACCCTTTTTTATTTATAGAACCTCATAACTCATTGTAGAGGCTTTTGGGCACCAAGCTTCCTATAGGCGTATCTTGTAAAAAGCATGGAGTGTATTGTAACAAACCTTGACTTCTCCACAGTGCAAAGCTAGTACATCTCTTTGGAGGAGCCAGTGGCAGTGACTATAATGTTCTGTTATCAGGACTAGTGATTGGTCATGGTTGTATTATATGATTGGAACTTTCACTTCTTAATATAACAAAGCCAACATGTTTCATGCATATGTTGTTATTGTATTTCAATTATCTTGGTTACTCTAATGATATATGTAGTTGTTTGCTTACACATGTATGTATAGAATCTTTTTGTATATGTATGTATGAATCTTACTGAGATGTGTTGTTGGTTTAACCATCACTTTGGATTGTTGGTTCACCTACCTTCTAGTTTGTGATGCATCTTTGCTCATGTGTTCCCTTCCAAGCCATGTGTTTCCACAGGTTTCCAAGGGGTGCACTCACCCCACTTTCCGTGTGTTAGAACCATTCATGCACCTTCCTTGGCTCATTACGCATGTCACACCCTTGCTACCAACAAGGAAATCCTACTTACCTCTGCCCGCAACCACGGTCAAGGCGATATCGTATGAACCACTGCTGGGACTCCTACACCAAACGGTTTGAGGTCTAGTTGGCACTTCTTATCGGGGACATCCCCTGACATGTTGGCGGGTCCAGTACCGTCAACAAAATCCAAGGCCTAAGTATCTACCTTAGGCTATCAAGGGAATCTATAGAATTTCATCTACACCATTCAACCCCTCAAGGCATCCTAAGACTAAACCTCACCTAAATGAACTCTGTTTTTGCTCCTATTGCTCAACCAAAAGTGTGAATATCTTCTAAGAGTGGTGATTGAGCCAAATCTCCTCCACATTGTTGTAAGTATCGTTGGTTATTTTATAAATAAAAAATTCTCCATACCTATGTTGTTCTTGACAAAACACCTTTTATATTTTTTTTATTTTTGGATGAGCTTGTCAAATTCTTCACAGGTGCTCATGACAACTCTTGTGTGTGCAGCCGAACAAAAACCTTTCACTCTCCCTTTTTCCTGAGTTTTTTTTTTGCTCAATTTTTCTTCCAAATCTCCTCTGTGTGTGTGCTCTTTCACTGTTCACACTCATCTCCATGTTCGATTTTTCTTTCCCATAGTTTGAATGAGCTTGCTGCTCCCTCTGTTGCATTGTTTCTAGTACTTCCAAATCCTCTCTTTCCTTCTTTTTGCGCTCTCCCTAGTAGTTCAAATGAGCTTTCCATTCCAAATATTATGTTATGCCAAGTGCTTCCAAATCCTCTCTTTCCTTTCTATTGCACTCTTCCCTTCATTTCGAATGAGCTTGCTTCTCCCTTTGTTGTATTATTCCCAGCACTTCCAAATCCTCTCTTGCCTTTCTGCTACGTTCTTCCCAACAGTTTGAATGAGCTTGCTACTCCCTCTGCTGTGATGTGCCTAGTGTTTCCAAATCCTCTCTTGCCTTTGTATTGCACTCTTCCTTGAAGTTTGAATGAGCTTGATACGCCCTCTGTTGCATTGTGCCTAGCGCTTCGAAAGACTCTCTTGCATTAGGGGATTTTTGAGGTCTAAAATGGGCCTCCTAAGGAAATTATAAAATAATAGTGGAAATAATAAAATAAGATTAGATTACATCATCAAATTTTAAAGGGAAAAAAGATAAAACTATTTTTTCAACTCGTATTTTCAACTTATCTCTGTATGGGTTTACTCAAATTTCAAGCGGAAACACTAGTTGGATGCAAAATTTGATTCCTCATCCAAGGAGTACCCATGCTGCATACTTTCGATGGACCCTACTACATGAAAAATGAGAAATACATGAAAAAACGTGATTGCAATGACGTTTTTTCATGTATTTTTCATTTTTCGTGTAGTAGGGTCCATCGAAAGTATGCAGCATTGGTACTTCTTGGATGAGGAATTGAATTTTGCATCCAATGAGTACTCCCACTTGAACTTTGAGTAAAACCTTAGGGAGATAAGTTGAAAATACGAGTTGAAAAAAGTAGTTTTATTATTTTATTATTTTTAAATCTTTGTATTTTTTTACTCCAAAAATGGTGAATCATCCCCCATGGTTGACATCATCATCTTGAATCCTATTGGTTCTTATAAAGTTTATTTTGGTTGTACATTTTTCTTAGGAGGCCCATTTTAGACCTCAAAAATCCCCTAATGCCTTTATGTTGTGCTCTTCCTAGTAGTTCAAATGAGCTTGCTTCTCCCTTTATTGTGTTGTTCCCAATGCTTCAAAATCCACTCTTACCTCAACACACGATTTCCCCCTCCACAATTTGAATCACCTCTCTTATCCCTTGCATTGTATTTTGTTTGAGTGAGTTTCCCTCTATGTTGTGTTGTTCCCAGCCGCTCCAATACCCTCTAAACAATGAGTTATGTATTCTAGAGTATTTTAAACCTATAGGAAGGGTGCCAACTATCTAGTTATTCCCCAGATAATTTTTTTCCTGTAGCTTATTGTAGTGGATGGCTAGTGCTATGTGGAAAATTCTCTTCTACAAACAAAAGGGAACTCCCTAGATCTAGTGGCCTGATCTAGAAACAACAAGGGAAAAAATATCTATGTTTTCCTTAGAGAAATTAGAATACGAAATAAAGACCTACCTAGAATTTGTAGTAATCCCTCCTCTTCCCCTTGCTTGTAAGCTCCAACTCTAGCACCAAGTGCTATAAATAGAACCTGCAAAATGACCAAAAAAAGCAAGAGAACTACAATATCCACATAGCATAAATTAATGTCTCTATTCAATTAGTCAAAAGGTATTGAAATTCATAAGAATCAACATGACACAAGTATAGGAAAACATAGTTCTTTTTGTATTAATAAATGAAGTAGAGAGAAACAACCATTTATAGATGTTTGACTTTGTAAATGTCTCCCCAATTGTCTTGTTCTTCCTTGTCACAAAGAAGACATTCAACCTCAACCCTAATGCATCAATGGATGATGATTTCTTAATCTCAAAGTAGCAACATGAGGGCACTAGTAATCTCCAAAGTCAACCTAGACTCTACGGGAGGTAGTGAATTTAAAGGGTAAAAGTGGTAGTTTAGGATTTACCAATATAGGCTTGAGATAAAACCTCTAGAGTAGGAATTTGAGATATCAATCAATAGTAAATGGTTAAAACCACCTTAAAATCTTCTGGAAGGAGAATTTTTGTAAATATTTTTTATTTTTCCCAAAATTCTAGAACCAAAGCACCTGCAAAGGAGAGAAACATGCACTGGTTAGTACAGGTGCTCAGTTATTCAACTTGCAACCATTGCAGGTGGAATGAAGTGCACGGTGCTCCGGGTCCAAAAACATGGTTTTTGAACTGATTAACCAATAAACTAAGACTTTTTTTAGAGGTAATTCTTAGAGATTTGCAGAGGGATAATGACAAGGGGTTAAGGATGTTGATTGATCCCGTTTTCAGGCCTTTTGAGTGAATGAAACAAAATGACCTGTAATAGCCAGAACACCTCATGAGATGGCATCCTACCCTTGCTCTTTATTTTTTTTGGTCCTTAATGCCTTGTCCAACATTCCAAGCCCAGATGTCCCTCGTCCTTTCTCTTGCAAGTCCATAAATTTTGAAATACCAGGCGATTAAATTTCACCATCCAGCCTTCAAGAATTGACATGAACAATTCATATTTTCATTCTTGCAGCAAGGAAATATTCACATTCCAAGAAAGTAACCTTCCTAGTCCCTGAAATCCATGTCCCTACTCAACCCCAATTTGTCAAATATTTACATAAAATATTACAACGCATTTCACACATGGAAAAATAACTGGGGTTGTCACATAGTCTCCCTTACCAAGGGGTCCCAAACGAAAATTATAGCTCAATCTAGGGCCTTGGGAGTAGGCATCTAAATAATCTCCCCTGGATTTTTACATATAAGACATAGAGACTAACTTTGTAGGCAACTTAAAATCTTCCATAATCCAGTGTCAAAATTCAGTGGTGAGTAGAAAGCCATGAAGGTGGTAAGATTTAGACCAAGGATTATCACGGGCCTCCTTAAGTCTCCAAGCTCTTGATAGGGGTTATGGATACATGGTTGAGACCCAAAAATTGAGATTCATTCACCCCTAATGGATAGAGGTAACTTAGTGGCCAAGTCCTAAAGCATCTTACCCTATAGGTGGCAAATATGACATCACTTGCACCTGGAGATAATTTTAAATGGTTGCTAGAAGCATCGTCAGTTTCTTTGGCACATGGAATTAGTAGCCCTCATTATAACCCTCCTACCATACCCTCATTTTTTTTCGACTAGTGGCTTGAGACCCCACTTTCATAAAACTTTCGGATGACCCAGTGACTAATTGAGTGGACACTAGGTTTATAGGATTTTTTCACATGAAAAGAACCCCCATTCCAATGTTAGAGTGTTTTCACACACTAAGCATATTTTAAGGGAATTAACTTGTGTTTTCATTTTGTTTTATGTGTGTTTACTTTAGTTGTACATAAATCCCCTTCACAAATCACACACTCAGTAGGGAACCATAGGGGACCACATAGTACTTCACCACTCTTGACACCTGCGAAACCTCCCACATTTGGTTGGAGGACTTCATGGTCTTGGACCATCAACTACTCGACATGCAACTCAAAGATCTCGTATTGATCCCACTTTTCTAGGCTCATCCATTCTCAGTGCTACATTGTTAGGAAACTCCTCTTCTCAATGTAACATTTCATCTTAGTCAGGCCACATCATGATGGTCAAGACCACACCTACCATGACTTTCTTAGCTTCACTAAATCTTCTCAATTTTTCAAATCTTAAAAATGATATGATAGCCCACAAAGCTACATGGTCACCTATGCCAACTAAACTGCCATCAGATATCCCTAAGTTCGAAGGTAAGCCAAGTAAAGACCTTGCAAAACACATAATGTCATTCCACCTTTGATGTTCCTCCAACAACATCATTGAAGACTCAATTTTCCTAAGACTCTTTCAACACACTCTCAATGGCCCCACAATGAAGTGGTATGTCAATGAGAAATCAAGAGAACATGGCACCTTCTAGTCCATAGCTTCATCATTTCTCACCTTCTTCCATATTCTAGTTTTCCATGACACCGAATTCAAATTATTAACTCAATTTCAATATAACTCCTTAACTCACATTGCCAACCACATCCATGAGTGGCCCAAACACTCTAGCATTTTTAAGGTTTAGGTCCTAGGAAACCTACTCCTATATTTTTTCCTCCAATCACTTTTTCTCAACATAGAAAAATATGTCGCTTATGCCTTTCCAAAAAATGAGGAAGAATGCATATCTAAAGCTCAATAATTAGAGCTTATTTATGCGATCAGAGTACCTCTACTCCATGATACTCAATGCTCCACATATATAACCTTTCAATAGGGAGAATTTGTGGGAATCTACATGTTCCTTCTCCTTCATTCCCTCAATTCATAGGTACATCTTCAGCGATAGTAGTACCTAAAGTTGGTTATTACCAAAACCCCACTAGTCACCCCCTACTCACCACTTGCAAGGCAAACAATACCCATAGTGCACCTTTAATGGAATGTCTACATCCTAACCTTCTTTCAGAAATACTCCATAAGGAAATCTATATCTCTCTTTTCTAAGTCCTCAACAGGCTAATCCCATAGCTTCGTAGGCAATGGGAGTCAAATTCACTCAACCCACTTTCCTCTAGAAATAGAAAATATTTGAGAAGATAAAAACTACCAATCCACCCAATCCTAATAATAAGGGAAGACTCAAATAAAAGGGGAATCAAGGATAGGCTGGGAACCAACAAAGACCTAATGTGAAAACTATGGGGACCCCTATTAGAACCAAAATATGAATTAGGGTACAAAAAATCCACATAAACAAGCCAAATATAGTGGTTTTCAGACTAAACATCCTTGTGCCCTCTCTGGATAATTTGTGCATTACTCATCACTACCCACAAATCCTTAAGCTAAAACGCATGCAAGAGACTTTGGGACAACCACACACTCAAGCTGGGGGAAATAGAAAACCCACAATACTATGAAATACCTTCCCTCATCAAGGGACTATAGCCACTCAACAAGAGGTTGTAGCCCCATAGTATCAAAACCAAATTGGGGGCAGTTGATCCTCATAAACTTCCCATCGAGATATCCACATGAATACAATAGAAATTTTACTACAAACTCATCGTCGAGATTACGGTTCCCCTCAAGAACCTAATCCCTCGTCAACAGAGGCAATTCCAACTACCTCTACTCCACCCCTCATGATCCAACAACCACCCATAGAACCACTTTCTAAGGTAGTCAAAGGAAACTTATGACGTACATCACACGATACAAAAGCCACTTATAGTTATAGAATTGTTTATGACTTAGCATAATCTCCATATGCTATGTTAGCATTATAAGTTATTCAAACTTGTCCACTCAACAAAAGGATTTTTTTTTTCCATGCTTAGGGGCATAGACCCATATTATTCTCGAATAATAACACTTTATTTGGAAAATTTGGAGCCTCAGTTACCATCTCTATTTGTGTTTCAGATCCTAGTGATGATCTATAATTTCACCATTCATCAATAAATCATCGATGAGGGGGAATCCACTTGCATCATGTCCAAGACATTCTCGAAAAGCTTGGATCCCCTTAACTCACAACTTTCGTTACATTAAAGGCATATGATGGCCACCCCTCGCAACTAATAGCACTCTTTCAAAATGTTCTGATAGAACTCACTGGTAAAATTGTTCTTATCGATATCGAAGTCCTAGGTGCCTTCTTAGATTATAATATTTTATTTGGAAGAATTTATATGTACACCATGAAGGTTGTGGCATCATCAATCTTATGTACTATGAGTTTTCCCCATATTGGGAAAATCGTCATTATTGGCCAAGTAACACACTATGAAATGAGAACATCTCCTTCACTTGATAATGTGTTACCCCTTGTAGGGTCTCAACAATAATTGGTCCCTAGCTTGACATAGGTCATACTTACCCTAGAGATCCCCCAGACATAACTTCTCCATCCACAACCGTTGTATGCGTGATAACCACTTCTTCTGGTGAATCCTATTAGGGAAATCAATCAGAACAAATAGAACCAGAGAATCTTATGAAAAACAATACCTCTTTCTTACCATGTGCTATCATTCAAACTCCTTTACTTTATCATCCGCCAATTTATGTGTCTTAGCAAGTAATGACAACTCTTGCCTTACCCAATATGGTTTTAGTTATACTTGTATGGTATCTCACTCCCTCTGTCTCATCAACAACATCAATGGTGGCTCCCATCGGAAAAAATCTGCCAAGTTATCCCCCAGAGGTTTTACCACCTACATGTATGCCATTACCTTCAAATCCATTTGAGGGTACCACAAGAAAGGAGAAGAAGTCAAAGAAGAAAGACCCTAAAACCACACCTGCTTCTAATGTGACTCCTCCATGCATCCTATGCAATGTGGCAAGACATCCTACCAACCATTAGCCAACATTTAGTGATCTAAAGGATATTCTTCACACCTCCTAGGAACCTACCCCCCTTCCCCCACCATCTAGGAAAAAGGCTAGTTCATCGTGAAACAAAGGTTTACGCACCAACCACCCATGTGCCAATTTTTCACAACATGGGAATATACTCATTACTATCCCAACCTCCTTAGGTATTGGGATGCATTAATTTCCTTATAGCATGTTTACATGGTGGCACCTCCTTTTCCATCCATGCCCATTGCGAAAGATGCCCCTCACACTATTTATTATGTCTCATTTTTGGATATTTGATGCCAAGTAGATCCATGTTCTCTTTGTGCTGACACCAATCATCAAACACATCTATGGCACTGCATTATTACATGTCAATGTAATCCACTTCCCACGATGGCACAACATGCATCACCAAAGAACACTTCTTCATTAAGAGAATGCACTAGGAAAAATCCGTCATATTCTCATAGGCACAAAGACTCATTTGAAGTCAATATGCACCCATAAGCACCTCCCTTGAGGCCTCTTATCTACCACTCAGTGAAAGTGATTCCTATGGCTCAGTCTCCATGGAACTAGTGCAATAATTGGAGCTCTTACATAAATCACCAACTATGATAAAACAAGATATTTTTTCACCCCATAATAAAAATGACACACATGAAAATATCTATTATATTTCTTCATCCATAGGAACAATGATTTCATTCATCTACTCATCGCTCCACGGTGTTGAGAATGCTTTGACCACAACGAAGGTAGCACAATCAATGCAACATAGATGTCTCCTATCTATGCATTGTCCATATCTCTTGGTCCTACAATATCTAGTATAATATCATTATCATGCACGTCCATTAGTACTTCCATGTTCCAATTTCTACTTCACAACCCCATGACACCATCCTCTCCTTTGTTAGCCATATTCCATAAACAAAGACAACATGGAGACCACGATAGGACTAGAATGTCCATGGGAGGCCACGCATTACCGCTCTTTCTTCCTCCCTAAAAAATATTTTGAACCATCCTCAAGTAATGTGTATGCAGTGGAAACAAAGGATTTCATTCCTACAGGACATGCCAGTTGGTTCAAAAACCATATTCCAACACCAAATGTTTTCGAAGAAAGAAACATTGAAAACATTTAACCTACCATTAAGGTGAATATCTCAACCAAACCTGGCATTGTTGAAGAAATGTCATTGGTGGTAGCATGTTATCTAGAAGAAGTAGTTGTGTATAAATCCTTATTCCCAGAATACTGGGACATCTTTACTTGGTCATACTTAGAAATGCTCGGTATCATTCCTACCACTATCAAACACTATATTGATACATGGAAAAATGCCTCGCCAATAAGATAGAAGCAACAACCTCTGCACCCATCCAAAGTTGGAGCTATTAAACATGAAATTGATAAGTTGAATACAGTGGGGTGATGCAAATGTGAATTTACGATTTTGTTGTTGGTTCACAACTTTGGCATAATTTTTTAATGATAACTAGTCCTTTTTCCTATAATTACTTTACCATTTTTCCAAAAGAACTTTTATTACCGCTTTTCTATATCTTCTACAACATATAACTAATTAGGAGTAATTAAGGTAAAAAGGGTTGTTTTGTTACCATTTTCTTAGATTTTAATAGCTTAAAGAATGCCAAAAGATTAATTACAAGCTATATAATGACATCCACTTCAATATTTTTGTAAACTTGTAGCAGTTATTGGAACCTCTAGTAGTGTAGTATAAAAGTGAAAATGAATAGGTTGAGGACATTCCAAGTTTTGAGTAGATGGTCTAGTGTGCTCCAAATGCTAATAAATTGCATACTTCATGGTCATCCCAAAAAATAAAGTATATATTTCAAGCAAAAAGCATATCATGGGGTCAGTATAGTAGAATGAGACTCCAACAATCGAAATTCTAGCAGATCAAATTACAAATTGCATATAGATTCACCAATGAGTTCCATATCTAGTGTAGACCTACCAACAAACTATAAATTGTTGATCTAGGAACATAACAATAGAAAGGGATCCATGACACAATTTGAATAAATTTAACAATTTATAGAAGCCATGTGACCTAATAGATCATGGGCATTCAATTGTGAATTGTAATAAATAATTGAACCGTGGATCTAATTTTCTCTCTTTTGTAAAAAAACTCCATATACTTATAAATACAATGTTGTAGTATGTAAAGAGGGTATGAAGTACTAATTTTGTAAGATGTTGTTGATAATTGTTCCAAACTTCATTTATATATTTTGACCTTAGTTTTGGTGTGGAGTTAATTTCTTCAGTATCTATTTGAATTTCACCAACCTATTATAAAAGAGGCAAGGACCCCTATTTTGGTAATGTTCCCATCACATTTATCAATTTTCATATTTTTTTTTATCAATTTTTTATTTCTATTTAATGAGTAATATACAACTTTAAGATTTACCTTCCGTTAATGTGTGGTATGCAAAGTCCATATTACATTTCATAACTTACAAATTAAACATTTACCCATTGAGTTATATATTGAACCAACCAAAATACAGTATTAGGAAGGATTATGTTATGGTCCAAATACATTGGTACGTGCAAATCATATGTCCTGAATAATGATTGGAGACATCAAAAATTGGCTAACACAATTTCTTATGTCTTCTCAACATAATTTCCTTCTTTCATCATAATTAAATAATTTTTAATGATTTTTAGTATAAATTCTTTTAAACATTAATTAAAGTATTCTTATTATTTAATTATATCCTTCTTAAACATAATAATTAAATATTATTTTATAATATTTTCCCTCTATTCTCTTACTTAAATAATTTTTAACATTTAATTAATTCTTATTATTCTAGTCTCCTATAATTAAATAATTATTTTAATTATTTAATTTGTTAACTAAGTCTTATATAATTGAATATATAAAATATTTATTGTATTTATCATTATCCTCCCATGCACACAATTAAATGATTTATATTTTTCTAGTCCACTTCCAATTCTTAACTGCAACTCGCTCAAAGTTATCTAATCATGTAATCAGTTAACTATATCATATAATTTATAACCTTCCTTAATTACTTTAAATTCTTCCAAATAATTTTTTTGTAGGTTGAAAATTGTATTTCCTTAAAAACTAGAGTTCACAAAATAAACCGAGATCTTAAGATCAATCTCTCACTAGGGAAACCTCACCAAGGCCAAAAATTTATTCTCTGTATATAGGAGAGGGCCAACCGAATACTAGTAGAGACCAAAATAAACAAAAAAAACTGAAATATTATCTTAACAAACTATGCAGAAACATGTCTACAACTTAGGAAGCATAGAACACACATAAAAATAACTAGGTAGAGTTATTAGAATCTGAAACTGTGACCTGGATGGGCTCTTTAGTGTCTCCAAATGTTTTCCCTAATGAGGGGGGGATGCAAAGATGTTGTTCAATTCACTCCATCCTTTGATTTAGGTCCCTCAAATGTCAATGAAGATGCTCAAGGGTGTGGATAATATCTACTCGATGCTCATGCTTGTCTAGGAGCGCACAACTGAGTAGAAACTTCATCTTCTAATATATTCCTATAGATTGCATATATTGGTTGAAGTGGCCTCCCATATGTCTAGTGTCTAGTATCCAATCTTCCCATTCAGTGAGAACCTCTACTTCTAAGAGGGATTGTCTCTATATTGTAGATTCCCCCTAAGCATGTGTGAGCTCTTCCTGATATGTCCTTATGTGGGTTCCTGTTAACGTGAAGAAAATCCCTCTAGGCGATGTTGCATATGGGTATGGGCCCACTCTTGGTAATATGTGGCACCCCTCCAAACTCTCACTCGCTAATGAGGCATGTTGGACAAGTCAGAACAATAGAAGCACCTAGGAAGAGACCAGGATAGTCTAAGGAAAATTGTTCAGATAGATAGGTGCCACGTCAAATGAGATCCAGATAAAAATATACCACCATCATAGGAGTCTCCCAAGATGTAATCTTGGAAAGTTAATTCAATAGGAGGGAGAGGAAATGATACAAACCCCATGCCACCAACCACCAAGAGATACCATAACAAAATCTTATGGAGAGAGATCAAGAAATCTTGAGCACAAATCAGGGAAAACCAGATGGAGGGGGGAGAAATCAAACAACTACGGAGATGGGAGGCTCAAGATAGGAGATATAGAGGGAAGCTCGAAATGAGTGGAAAGGAAGAAAAAGGGAGAAGAAAAGTTGTAAAATCATGCTTTTAAGTAAATCAAGCATTGACCAACCTATAGTGTAACAGAAGCAAAGAACAAAGACCAAATTTTAAATGGATGACAAAATTACAAAATCCAAATCAATGTAGTATATTGATAAGGAAAACAACGTCCTCATGAAAAGGAAATGACATCCTTGCAAGCTTATTTCCAGTAGTTAAAACCATGATTAAGTCAGCCTAGGTGAACTGTCATCTCAAACCCACAGCGTTTCTTGCAAGATCTAAAATCACTCACCCTTGTGAGGTTCTCTCCTTAGTAAACACCTCTCCAAATTGATGTATAATGAGCACCATGGGAGATATCATATCTCCCATTACCATCACATGATTGAGGAATTGAAAATCACATATCTCAAATGAATGACAACTTAGTTCCTTTAACATTATCATTGCGGGGTGGTAGGCCATAATGGTTTCCCTCCTGCCAAATCATTTCACCATTAAGACATTCTCGAGGGTGTGTTTTCATGTCCCCTAGTCCATTGGCCAGGTGGGATGACATCAACCGACCCACACCCCCACCCGCTATAACAACCCTGGGTTAAAAAAAATTGTAATAAAAGTTAATAAAGGAAAAATTTAAGACCATGATCAAGGGACACTTATTCCAAGTTGAATGTCGAGAAAAATATCCTAGTGGGCATCACTTGATGTGTTTATGGTGAAGGGGAAATTGGCAAAGGAAATGGAAAAGGCTTTGAAAAGAAAAAAAGGTATTTTTGGCATTTTATTTATGAAAAAAAGGAAATTGGGATAAAATGGAGGTGAAAGGTCATAGGTTGCATGTGAGGAGGAAACTGAAGGAAAATAATGGAAAATTGAATAAATTATAGGCATGAATACTAAAAAGACATCAGAGCATCAGTTGGTAGCTTTTTCTCAGTTTAGTTTTGGAATTAGTCTTCAGAGAGGAGAAGAGCACCAGGAGGAGAAGGAAAGTAAGAAAGAAAAGAAAGGACAAGGAAAGCTAAGGAAGGACAAGGAAAGCAAAGGAAAGCAAGGATCAAGTAGCTTCAACAAGAATACTTGTAGGTAACAGGTTACATGTATGATTTCCTAGTTGGTTTTGACATGCATGGTATGTACATGTTGGTATTTGGTTATTTTGTTTTCATTGGCATGGGCATTTTTTCAGGTTTTGACAATGGATCTTAGCCTAGCCTTTCCATTTCCGGATAGCCATGGTGTGATGGGGTTGTTCTTGGTTTGAGCCTTAGATTGTCGAAATATTTTGGATTCGGGTGAGGTGGTCTCAGGAAAATTCCCAAAGGCCTAGGAATCCCTTGACCAATAATGGTGGGATACACGTTAAAGCCTAAGGGTGGAGACGAGAAAATTCCTCAAGGTATTGGAGAAGACATTTTGAGGCAGCCAAGCTCGGTTTGGTTTTGTGATCTGGGTTCCAGTTTATGTGAGATCATAGTATGGTGAGGGTGGAGGTGGTTTAACCTTTGGATCCCCTTCGTTGTTTATGGATTGGTTTATCCCATGAGATCCCACATTCATGCTTGGAATATGACACAAGGGTGATTGGCTGAAAGAAATATTTGGTTCAGCCAATTTATGGTTGGGTGGTACGTGGAAATCTTGAACCTGGTTGGCTTTTGCTTATGTTTAATAAGAGCTAAGTTTTACTTGCTTTTGATGAGTAAATGTACTTTTTATTATGTGGTTTTAATGGTTGTTCTCTCATTTTTAGTTATCTGGTCATATGCTGGTTATAAGCATGGTTATATGACAACTCTTAGTCATGGATCTTCTCATGTTCTTATTTGTAACTAAATGAAAAATGAATGCAAGACCTAATTGGTGTTATAATAGCTAATGTGAGAAGGCAATGACCCTTCTTGTTAAACCTAAGATAAGTTTTCAGTCCCTTATGTTCAGACTTGCATTCATGACCTGTAGGTTGCATATTTACCAAGTGTTTGACAGAATGTTAGTCATGATTAGACCAAGGTAGGTCAAGTCTTTGATCAAGTTTGTTATCAAAAGAATTATCTTCATGTATGTTATGAGTTTTGAAAGTTTCATAGAGTTATGGGCAGAGGCTAAGCCCCAACCCTGGAAAATAGCCTTAAATCTCACAGTCGTTGGCATAGCACTAGCAGAAAAAGGCTACAATCGCACTTAGGAAGGCTCATGGGAGTGACTGGAGACCCGTATTCGCTTGGAGGCCTTGGCAAGGGAGCGAATGGGGCTCTAAGTCAGGAAGAAAGAGAGTTATCTCAGGGGTTGGACACCTGGAGGGGTTGGGTTGCTCCTAGAGGTCCTGTAGCACCTGAGGGAAGTCAATAAGGTCTTAAGTTGTCAACTCCATTTCCTTAAGGTCATATAGGAGGTTGAGTCTTATCATAGTGACCCTCAACTCATGTTTACCCTGGGAAAGCCGGTGAAAGTGGGTAAATGTGGGAGGAGGTGGTTACACCCGCATCCCCACCTTCCTACTTGTAATTCACCCCATCTAGATTTAAATTCTTCCAAACATTTATTAAATAATTATTTTCATTAATTAATTCCTTCTTACAAATGATAATTATATAATTTCTTTCAATCTTTTGGAATTGAATAAAAAAATCTTTATTTTATTTATTCACTTCCTAAATTCATTTCTTCTGAAAATTTAAATATTTTATTTTATCTTATTTATCCTTATCCTCTCATGCACACAATTTGATGATTTCTAATTTTCTCGTCCATTCCACCTCTTAATTGAAACTTACCTCGAATTCTATGATCATGCAATTATTTAAATATATCATATAATTGGTAACCTTCCTTAAATCAAATCTTCTCATTAAATCTTATACATTGATCTTCAATAGGTTGCATGTAATCTCAATCATTGATCAACACCTAACAAGCCTATAAATATTACCTTCGTCTCACTATCTAGGGGTGGACATCTTATGTATTAGAGATATTGTCCTGCAACTTCGTAACCAAGTAATTTTGAGGTACTTTCAAGCATATTGAGCTACCCACACACTTATTATTCTAAGCACTCAAAGTGGAGCACAATTAGGTGAATTCTATGGGAAGGTATTGCATTTCTTAGATTTGATTTTCTCAATTGTTCACTTATAGATTCATTGTTGATTCAGGTAATTAAATTGTGTTTGATTTATATTTTGATTTCACTCATATATATTTTATTTTATACCCCAATCACAATGACTATATGATTTATATGTGGCCCCTTTCTTATTAGGTTGACCCTATTACATATACATTTACACATTACATGTATGTATAACCCCATATATGCCCCTCCTTTGGGTCATGCCATATACATTTAACCCCATGTATGTTATGCACCAAATACATAAAAAAACTAGAATCACACACCATGTACATAATGTGAGAATGTAGTATAACTCCAAGATAGATAAAAGAGAGATAAGTTACACAATAACTCCTTAAAGAATAGGAGAAAATCCTCCAAATACCCAAATAGATTCATATGTCTAAATCACATGTATTCAATAATGACTATATATATATATATATATATACATATACATATTCACACATTGCACTTGTTGCCCCTTTCTTATTAAGTCTCCCCTATTACATATGCATTTACACATGACGTATACGTTTAACCCCATATATGCTCTATTGTGGTCATATCACTCTTTTTAATTTCTCTTCAACACTTGAAGCTTCTTGTCTTTTCCTTTGAAATACCTTAATTTATAGGCACACACTTGCTTTAGTTATTGATATACTTCCTCAAAGCCCTTATGGTTGTATGTACCTCCCATATCAAACACCTCTACATGGACTTGGATAGCTTGGTTCAAATCTTGTAATTTTAATTTTAACTCATCCTAGGGGATTTTCATTAGGAAAAACACTTTGGAAGCTCAAAGGAGGCTCCATAAAAACTATGGAAAAGGGAGTATCATCCCCTATATATATTTCATTAGTTCATCTTCATAATAGTAGATATAGTATTTATTCATTATGTTACAAATATGTTTGTGTATTGGAGATTAGAGATTGGAGAAATTCATATATTATATGAATTTGGAAATGTGTAGGTCATAGTGGGACATGGTTCACTCTTGGAGGATTGTTACAACGTTCAACTTCATCCCATAGATCTGCACCAACTACAGTAATGAATTCTAAAAAATTTATCTTCCTAGTTCGCTTTACATTTTCAACATTAAGATTTCTAGCTCACTAATTTTCTTTGTTAATTTTTTGTTAATACCTAATCATATTATCCTAATCACCTTCAACCTTATATGATTAACAAGATCTTAAGTTTCTAATGGATCTAATGCCTTACCCTCTTATTCTTATCTTATTTTGTCTTCCCTAGGTTTTCTAGGTTTGACCATAAAACTAAGTGGTGGCATCACTCTTCTATTTTATCCTTTTGGTATTTTCTATGTGCCTAGGTTGTCTTCATCCCCTACCCTCACATTGCATGTGGTAGCATGAATCCATTTGTTTGATACAAATAGTTTACTGTCATTTTTCCCATCTACTCCTAAGTTAGTGATAGATTCTAGCCACTTTAGTGTGTGCATTGTTAGAGTATCACTCAAGTACTACAATTGAAATCTAATAAAATCATGGTGCTATTAATGAATTTAATAAAATGATATTTTCAATTTATTAATAATTGGTTATAATAACTAGGGGAAATAGGAATATGGGGAGTCATTTATGAATATATGGAAAATATAGAGATTGGATTTACTTAGTAATTGGATCAACCGTGAATAATAAAGCTAAGGCATAGGCTCTTTACAAAGGGGTCCTTGTTCAAAGATTAGAAAGCAAAGAAAATAACCATGGTAGGAAATTCCATGATAATCCTTTAAGCAATACAAAGAAAAGAAATATCAAACCACTCTCTTTTATATTGTCTAGTTCATCTCACTGAGCTCCTTGCTGCAAAACACCTCATATATTTTGCATTGGAAAAAAACTGCAGAGATTTACAATTATTTGGGGATTCTAAAATCATATGTGATCGGCTAAACAGGAAAACTAGATGTTCTACTTATACTTTGCATCACATATTGGATGAAACTTTGAGATTAATTTCATCTTTTGATTCTTTTAGATGTAACCATATTTACAGGGAGCAGAACAGGGTTGCTGACAACTTATCCAAAGAGGCTGCACTCGGAGAGGTAGGCATCTGGTTGATTAGAGAATACCATGAGGCAGCCTCCTACCAATACTACCATCGACAATTCATGGACTTTCCTGCTCAATTTCTGTTATATATTTGGTATTTGTTATGGACAACCACATAACATATTTTCTTGTATATATATATTGACGATTTTGAACAATTTGGATAAACAGCATGATACGGTTTGGCCTACAGCCTTATATATTGTTGCCTCCCTGCGTGGATCAAGGAAACAATTTTGTTTTTTTTGTCATGTTTGATTTGAATATGCTCTGCATCTACATAATGCAATTTCTTTATCTTAATGAAATTACGATTTTTCCTTACGGGGAAAAAAAATATTGTCTAGTTCAAAGGCTCTCACGTGAAATAAACGATTTTGATAGTAAGCATTCTTCCATGTGATTTATCCTTAGAATCAATTAGAAAATGATCAAGCAAGAAGATTTACAAAGCTACACTTAGGGTCATTTGTGTTAAATGGAGGTACATTGTTCAATATTCACCTATATGAATTATGACCACCTTATGCATGGGAATCATGTTTGATGTCATAATAAGGTCTCCTCTACTAGTGTTTATGAAGCAATGATGCATGATTATTCTCTCCACCCTCTCTAACATATGAATTATTTTTTATAGTGGGTGATAAAATATGGTTGATAAATGTGATTTCAAGGTTCAAGGTATGGACATATTCTATAATTTTCTATGGTTTTAAAGCTTTTTCTAGTTGGAGCTTTCCTCTAGTTGTTAGGAAATGGGTAGTTTTTAGGGGTGAATTTCACCAATTGGCTATTTTTTGTCCGCACACACACACACACACATATAAAGCATTTTCCCTTTAAGAAATTGCTTTCATTTTTACATAAAATATGTTTAAATTGATAATATTAACCAAAATTTAAAAGTTTTAATATTAGATGATATGGTTTAATGAATATACACACGTGCACATATATGTATAATTTTTTCAATTTGAAATAGTTTCCTAGAATATTATAGTTGGGCATAACATTTGAATCCATAAAAAATACCCAAGAAGTTGGATGGCTTGGAGCCTAAAGATTTTTTCAACCCTGGATTTAATTTTTCCCTTGATCTATCTTCATTTTTTTTTTTGCAATGGTGGGATATAATATTTCTTTGTTTCATTTTGGCTCTCACTCACATCTCTTGTCCTATGATTTCTAGTTTGTGGGTATATGTTCATAAGGATTGGATCTCAATATTTAAGTGCTCAATGATGAGGTAAGGTCATCTCTTTTGTTGAAGTTGGAAGTATTTCAAGTATGGTGCATAATGAGGGCAACAAATGTCTAGCATGTGAGATCAAGGATACAAAGAAGGCGATAAATATCGCATGAAGGGAGGTTATGTCAGCTCAGAACTAGTTTCTACCCTTTATTCCACTCGTTCCTCCAAGATGAGCTTCCTTTGTGTCCTTTTCATGCTTGTTAAAAATTGAAGGATACCGAGTATCCTTTTATCTCTTTTTTGGGCTTATTAGAATTGAATGAAAAAAAGAACTATTGAGCTTATTTATCTTATTTATCTTATCTTTCATGCTCATTAAACTATGAAGGAGACTAAAAAGAGAAAAGAGAGGGGATCCCATTTTCTTGAGTTATCAATCAAAATGGAAGCATATGTCGCATCACCCTTGAACATGGAACCTATTTGTGTCATTTCCTCACAGTTGGGTTTTAGCTTTCCTAAGATCCATATCATATATATGAGTTTGGTTACTCCTCTGGCTGGTTACTCTTTTGATCATTAAGCAGCGTGCTTTAATGCCTCCTATGTTGTTGCATGAGATCATGTGGCACTCATCAATCAATGCTACCAAGTCACTTTTGTGTCATGCCATTATATGTTTAAGGGAAGTCTCAGCCTCAATCGATCATTTGCAGTTCTTGTTGACCTTCTTGTCTTGACCATCCTTATGTTAGTTGTACTTCATGACTTCATCTACTACATCATTTCTCGATCTGTTTTGTGTTTATTGATGGAGGATACGTTAAGGTCCTCCTTCAATGGATACTCTCATGTCAACTTTAGCTCATTATCTAGGAGCTTAATCTAAGAACTATTAATATCTTGGAGTCTTTAGACCTTAGTGGTAGGCCTCCTCGTAATCAATAAGGGGTTTATGTCATTGGCTCCTGAATCGTCAAGTCCACGAGTGTTTGACGTCAACTCATTTATTCACACTGGTGGACTGTGCTGGTACCTTAGGGTCCATTTTCATCATTGATGAGTCCCCTTGTGTCTATTAATTATATACCTTAATGACCCATATGTAATCCTCATGGCCATGTCTTAGCATTTCAAGTCATGGATCCGTAGTGTATAGTTGGCGGCCATGTTCAGTTTCTCTTTATGACCGAGCATGGTTACGCTCGAATCGAGGATGATATAACCATGGTTGAGACTCCAGTATCTCAGTTGATCCACTTCAACTCATTAGTCTTGGATCCTTCTTTCCATTTTGAGCTTTATGTTTTTTGTAGTGCATTTCGGCCATTAGTTTCTCTTTTGACCTCATACATTATGGGGCATTTTTTGTAACCCTCTTTTCCACTCCTATAGTGAGAAAGACCCAAGTTCAACATACCTTAGTTGCTGGCCAAAATGCATCCCATTTCACCTTTACTTTTACTTACATGGATCTTACAAAAAAGTTGTTACATGCTAAATGGGTGAAATTACATAATTGAGTAAATTGTCATAATTATTTTGTCAAAATTTCATCATTATGAAATAATAATTATTTCATAATTGAGAAAAAGCTCATAATTGAGAAAAATGTTATAAATTTTGTCATTCCCAGGGACAACAACTTAACTTTCCTGTGTATGAGTTGGCTAGGGGTTCATTATTGTAAAAATTCCATAACTTCTCAAGTCCCTAGGTGTCCAAATACATTCTCCCAAAGGATAGAATGAACCTATATAATCTGACCCTATAAAGAGGAGAAGAGTTAAGGGAAGTCTCAACCTCAATCGACCATCTGCAGTTCTTGTTGACCTTTTTGTGTTGGCCATCCCTATGTTAGTTGTACTTCATGACTTCATCTATTCACATCATTTATCGATCTGTTTTGTGTTTATTGATGGAAATGGATATTCTCATGTCAACTTCAGCTCATTATCTAGGAGCTTTATCTAAGAACTATTAATACCTTGGAGTTTGTAGACCTTAGTGGTAGGCTTCCTCATAATCAATAAGGGGTTTACATCATTGGCTCCTGATCGGTCAAGTCCACAAGTGTTTGACGTCAGCTGGTGGACTGTGATGGTACCTTAGGGTCCATTTTCATCATTGATGAGTCCCTTCGTGTCTATTAATGGTATACCTTAATAACCCATAATCAGGTAGTTTCTACCATGCTCAACATCAGCTCATTCATTTGCATGATGTAGATTCATACCATCAGGGTTATGTAGAAGACCTTGGGTTGGGGACATCTCACTCGTATATGGCACCCTTCCCAAGCTACATTGGAGTTATGTATCATCGTTTGTAGTATGTACTTTAAGGACTACTTTGGGACACCTCTCTTCTATGTGCCCTTAGTCCTATTGATGTATCCTTTGACATAGATCCACATTGTATTTGTTGGTGGCTATGATCTTCTAATTTGTCACATGGATCCATTATGTATTCCTCATGGCCATGTCCTAACATTTCATGTCATGGATCTGCAGTGTATAGTTGGCAGCCATGTTCAGTTTCTCTTTATGACCGAGCATGGTTACGCTCGAATTAGGGATGATATAAGCATGGTTGAGACTCCACTATCTGAGTTGATCCACTTCAACTCATTAGTCTTGGATCCTTCTTTCCATTTTGAGATTTATGTTTTCTGTAGTGCATTTCAGCCACCTGTTTCTCTTTTGACCTCATACATTATGGGGCATCTATTGTAACCCTATTTGCCACTCCTATAGTGAGAAATACCCAAGTTCAACATACCTTAGTTGTTCGCCAGAATGCATCCCATTTCACCTTTACTTTTACTTACATGGATCTTACAAAAAAGTTGTTACAGGTTAAATGGGTGAAATCACATAATTGAGTAATATGTCATAATTATTTTGTCAAAATTTCATCATTATGAAGTAATAATTATTTCATAATTGAGAAAAAGTTCATAATTGAGAAAAATGTTATAGATTTTTTCATTCCCAAGGACAACAACTTAACTTGCTTGTGTATGAGTTGGCTAGGGGTTCATTATTGTAAAAATTTCATAACTTCTCAAGCCCCTAGGTGTCCAAATACATTCTCCCAAAGGATAGAACGAACCTATATAATCTGACCCTATAAAGAGGAGAAGAGTTAGTTCTAGATAGTCTGAGTGAGTCAAAATTAGTCTAAGAGAGAGAGTTATGCTATATTCCTGTGTGATGTGAGACTATCTATTATATAAGAAGTTGACAGGATTTTGGAGGCTAAGGAGGAATGATCAACACTAAAGGTATAATGCATTTATTTTGATTGTTCAATAAAAGTTGATTTCCCTTCCATATATTTTTTGTGTTTATACAATTATGGTTGATGCAATTATGGTTTATGTGTGCTAATCCACCCTCTGTAGAAGGCAAGTCTTTGATTGTTTCTTTGTGCTTGTGTGCAGGGATTTGGATAAGAGTGGTTAGGAGCGAGATCTTTGCATGGAAGCGGGTTTTCTAGCAATCAACTTAAGATCCAACAATTTTCACTGGCATATGGGGGTTTATGTACACATCTTTTGGCTTTCTAGTTAAAAGTTTATGCATGTGTATCATTTGCATCTAGAGAATTTTCACATTTTTCTCCACCCACCATTTGACAGATCCTGGGCAAGATCCGTGGAGCAACAACTCCTTCTGTCAAAACATTTCTTGGTACAAGGATTGGGTACTTTAGAAGATGTTAATTTCAATTACTTTACAAGTTGTTTTGGAGTTGTTGTTACAAATTTGTTTGCTTTAAAGATCGTCCATTTTTATTATTTTGAAATCTATATATATATATTATTTAAAAAAAATGTTTTACTTCTTTTCTTCTTTTTTTTAAAATAGATTTTAATATTATTAAAGATAAACCTTATGAATAATAGGAGTGAAAGCTTACGTCTTTACAGACTATTAGTAGGTAATTCCAAGTGGTTTGGTTTTCCTTGAATAGGAGGGATGAGTCACCCTGCGTTCTTAGAGACCACTAGTGGGTAATTCCAAGTGGTGTGATTTTCCTTGAATAAAGGTGATGAGTCAACCTGCATTCATAAATAACACCCAATAATAATTATCCTCCCTACAAATTTGATAAACAACTAAGATATTAAAAATTATATTTTCATAATTTAAAATTCAAGATAAATAAATAATCTTCACATTATACCATGAAAATTATTAATATTATGATTTTTATTTTATAACGAAAACCACTGGGATATTTTGGATTTTCTATACCCAAACCTCGGATCTGCACAAACTGTAATTAAATTCCTTGAAAAGCATGCCTTGGATTTGCTTCAGCACGACATGTCACTAAATTCCTTGAAAAAGTATAACTTGGAATCTGTTTACACATATAGGTATCAAATTCTTGAGAGATACCTACAGGTAGGTATTGACATTGCTTTAAGAAAAAATTATACTCCTCGGGGCACAACAAATTCGAGACTACACACTGAGATTGATCCCACCACAGATTGATGAGACTCATGAATTCAGCATCTCGGAAGAATTCAGCATTTCAAAAAACACTCTGTACATTTTAATTATACAATTTATTTACCTGATATCTAGAATTGATTCAAGTTTTGATTTTCTTTTTGAACTTTGCAGGATTCCTACGCTAAATTTTAAATAAACACCCTGTAACATATGTATGGAACTTTGATGATGAAAACTCTATCTAAAAGTAGAAAACGTAGTGTATTCTGCATGCAATCAAAGTTCATATTGAAGGACATTTTGCACAGTAGTCCGTCCTAAGAGTCAAATTTCATATTTACACAGTGGTCTGTGCTACAGAGTCGAAATTCATATTTAATGCCCGTTGGCACAATGGTTAATCACCTATGACCAAAGAGTAAGGCGTGCATGTTTATTCAAAACTGACATGCACATGCGTTGAAGATAATTTCAGTACATAAGTACTACAGGGTAACGACACTGAAGCATCATCTCTATCACCTCCTCACAATGCCACTCTCAGATCAAGGTGTAAACATTTATCCAGTGCTTTCTCCCATCCCAATCCACACGCCACGTTATAGGCACTGGATTTGTTTCTCAGATTGGTATATCTATTTTCTCTGGCACATTCAATGTATCCTTCTAAATACACTGTGAGCATGTTTTTGCTGTTACTGGTAAGAATTCATGGAGCAGCACGCCAGAAAAATCATGGAGGCCAGGCAGATTACCAGGTCTCCAACGCCAAAATGGATACTAAGGAAACAGAAGCTCTATTTGAAGTAATGGAATCTATGTCTGCAGATGCAAAATGGAGAAAAGCCTATCCACGTCCTTGTGTACAAGGAACGTGGCCGGGCCTGGAGTGCAAACAAGGGAATGACAAATTCTTGCATGTTTCCAGGCTTAATTTTGGGAACAAACCTAATCCTTCTTGCAAGAAAAATGCTCTGTTTCCAATTTCAATTTTCAAGCTCTCATACTTGCAGGCAATTTTTATGTTCCAGTGTTTCATGCATGACAACGTCACAATTCCTTTGGGTTTTCGTAAGCTGGCCCCCAGCTTGGAGCAGTTGAGTCTGCGTGCTAACAAGGGTCTGACTGGTGAAATTCCTAGGGATTTTGGCAGCTTGAGGGGATTACAGGTGTTGACACTCTCTCAGAACAACCTTCATGGGAGCATCCTACCAGATTTGGGGAGGCTAAATAGTCTCATGCATTTAGATTTGAGTTATAATTCTTTCAAGGGACAAATCCCTCAGGGAATGGGGAGTTTAAGCAACTTGTTGGGCCTTGATTTAAGTTACAACAATCTTAGAGGACCCATTCCGGAATCCCTTAGAAATCTGAGGACGTTGCAAAAGCTGGATTTGAGCTCTAATTCCCTCACAGGCCACATTCCTGCAACTCTTGTGAACCTGAAAAACTTGGAGTTCATAGCTCTCAGCAACAATAAGATTACAGGCAGATTCCCTCCTTCGCTGGGAAGTTTACAGAGCCTCCAGTACTTCATAATAGATAAGAATCCAATGTTTTCTCCATTGCCTGTTGAACTTGGAAAGCTCAGAAAGCTTAGGAGCTTAGGCTTGCTAGTTCTGGGTACTCGGGTTCAATACCTGTGGCTTATGGCAAACTTTTGAATCTAAGCTCTTTGAATTTGGAGAACAACAGGTTGTCAGGCAGGATTCCTTCCATTATAGGTAATCTTTCTCACATGTACCACCTTAATCTGAGTGGTAACATGCTGTCAGGGGCACTCCCTTTCTCTTCAGAGTTTTTGCACAGGTTAGGTAAGAACATAGACTTGAAGGGGAACTCGGGTTTGTGCATCAATGCCTCCCAGGTTATGCAAAGATCTCAGTACTTGGGTGTGGATGTATGTGGAGCTTTGCCCATCAAAGCAAAGGGAAAATCACCCAAGAAATCCATGGCAGTCTCACTCTATGGGTTGCATTGGAGAATCAATATGTACCTTATGGTAGGTTGGATAGTATGTGCTTTACTAACTTGACAAATATATCTTTCTCCCATTGAGATTCAGTTTTCTTTGAGCTTGGAGATGAAGAAGTTGGAGGGCTAAATGCATAGATTGAAAAAAAGCTCTGCAGAGATTAATGTCTTAGCTGGTTACTGAAATTCTTTGCTATGCTTCATTTCTGGACCAGAAGTGCGAAGCGTTTAAGAGTGTTTTACTAACAAATTTCTAGTTTACTTAGATTTCAGTGTTCTGAATAAAATTAGTGTAAACAACCTAGGTCATGCAATGTATGAGGCAGTAATCCGTTGAGTAGAAGATAGTACATTATGGATATTGTTGGATCAGATGCAAGCTTAATGTTTGATTGGCAAAGTGGGTTTGCTCTGGGCTGAGTAAGTTGTAGCAAAGGGATCAATGTTCTACTGGAGGCTGGGATCTATGAAATTCAAAGCCAGCCAGAGGCCTTGGCATTGAACTCAAGGCAATAGAAAAAGGTGTAGAGTCAAATCATATTATAATTAATTAGTAAATGAAAGGGTCCTTCTCTGGGCTTGATCATTTTTTTATGTTATTTCATTGTCAGATCCTCTGTTCATTTTTCTTTACTATTTGTATCTAATAGTTGAGACAATTCTCCTTCTGTATCTAGTACCAGGGTTTTCAGGTGTGTCACATCAACTGTTTTATGCACGTCATCATATTATTATTAATTTGGTGTTTGCATTTGCGGAATCTTATGAACTTAATTGAAATTGATCATCCTAAATGGAATCAGCAACAATTTGAATGTCCTGATCATATGCTGGTAAACTGTGCACGGTATTTTTTTGAGGTCATCTAGCTGTGCACGGTATTTTTTTGAGGTCATCTACAGAGGCGGTAAATTTGCTCAGACTAACAGTAGGAGTGTAAATCTTAAAGTTTGACAGCTGTAAATTGGATTTCAGACTAGCTATAGGAGCGTAAATCTTAAAATTTGACAGTTGTAAATTGGATTTACAAAATTTGCATAAATTTGCTCAGACTAGTGTAAATCTTAAAGTTTTAACACTTGTAAATTGGATTTACAAAATTTCCTACAAAAATTTATCAAAATCTTACCAGAATTTCCATAATTTTCCAAACAAATTTAAAAGCTAGTTAGACTACACCTTTGTTTTTATTTTCATACCTAAAATAATAATAACTATTTCAGTCAATAATAATAATATTCTCAGCCAAAAATCAGTGTTTATTTTTATTTTTTTGGTCAATCTAATTTTAAAGTTACACCAAGCTAGACCCACTGAACCAACCTCTAAATAAGGTTATTATACTTTACCCTGCGAATTTGAACTTGAAACAAAAAAACATCTCTAAATAAATGATATCAATGGTGCCATTCATATTCTTATACCATTACATATCAAGTGGAAATACTCCCAGAAAAGTTTGTAAAGAAGATGCAGGGCTAATCCAAGATAGATTCAGTTTTGCACTGAAATAGATTAGATCACTGTCTTATCGTAACCTTGCAATGTTTTCAGAATTATTCCCACTGTAACTAAAAGCGCACAAAATTTTTATTGATAACATCTTCTAAAGTATATGTTAAACCCGCCTGTTTTGCAAGGAACCTATGCCATTTATTTTCTCTGACAGCATGGAGGAGCGAGGTGCTGTTACAGCTCCAGTGGAAAGATCTATATTTTAACTTTGGATTATCTTAATTTTGAATTCAGGGTGAAGATTTTATGTTTGTTTGTTTGTTTTATGTTGGGGTGTCTTTCTTAACCATCACTGTAATTATTTGAATGTAGAATTTATCAAATGAAGAATTTAATTTTTTTATTATCCAATATGAAACGTTAGATATGATAAAGCATTAAAGATTAAGTATCAGGAGAGTGGATATTGATCTATTTTCATAAATTTTAAATACCAAGTGGTAGGGTGGATATTGGGCAATTTTAATAGAAAGCAAATAGAAAGCCCATATCTATCTTGTTATTTAATCTTTAATGTGAGGTGGGTAATATAGAGGTCATTTTGAAACCGAGTTGTTTTTAGTGTGTTTTTTTGGAAGTTTTTCAGGTGGGGTTTTTAAGTCTAATTTCTCTAAACTCAGAGGAATTTATTGAAATCACAAGCTTGATGGATAATTTCTACACAATTGATATGCCCTAGGATTTTTCAAAGCGCTGAATCCATAAATACAGTCAAAAAACCAGTTTAAATAACACAAATCAAAATTTCAATTCAATTTTTTTCCACCAAATTCAAACATTTTATATCTAAAAATTCACATTAAAAACATTTTTTTTAAAACCAACTCAAGTTTAACTCGCCACACATGAAAATCTGCACATTATAATGGTTATTATAAGCATCATAATGCTTACACGGCTTAGTATAATGCTTTATTAGGTCAAAGTTTCAAATTTAAGTTACAGGTAGGGTGGATATGTCCTGTCTTCCTAGATTTTAAAAGGTAACTAGTACGGTGGATATTGGTGGATGGCCAATAATCACCTGGTTACATAGTCTTCAATACTAGATAGGCGGTATGGAGATTATTTTGAAACCAATTCAAATGTAATAATTTTTATACCAATTGTCACAATATTAATTGTTATTTAATAAAATAAAAAACACTCAATCATGAGAATCCGTCAACCAAAATAAAAGATATTTAATCATGAAAATCCACTAACCTTATTAAAATTTTTAAAGGTAAAAGGGTACTGTTTTTGGCTTCGTTAGAGGTAGGTGAATAGTTTTAGCCGAGAAATTGTTTGGATGGCTAAAAATGATTAGAATTCGAAAAATCTTACAATAACAGTGTTAAATCATATTTTTGATCTTAAAAATAAATTCAGAACGGTCAAAAACATCAAAACCACTTAAAATTTTAAAATTTAACATTTTTAAACAAAATTAAACAAAAAAAAAAAACCACTAAATTTTATCAAAACATTACCTAAATTTCTATAAGATGACTGCCATCTTTTTTATCTTTATCTCTTTTCGTATATATTGTATTTACATACTCTACTAGATTCAGAGAAGGATATGGTGATTTCCGTATTTGAAGGCTCTGCCAATTTCAGACAGACAAGAAGCATACGGACACAATCACATCAATTTGTCTTCTAAGCTCGATTCTCTAAACCTTATTTTAATGGAAAATATAACTACTTATGTCGAATAGGTCGATGTTTTACTGTCGTGGGTTAATTAGTCAATATTTTTCAGTGTATTTTATTTGAAATCTAGTCGGAAAGTAGGGCATTCCTATAAATTAAATAATTAATAGATTTTATTGATATTTAAATATTTACGATTAAAATAATTTAAAAAAATTAATTAAATCATATTTTTTTTAATTATTATTATTATTAATTATATAAAAATTAATAGAAATTAAATATATATTAAAATATATATAATAAGATTTTTAATTTTAGATTAGAGGTTTTTGTGATTCATGATTTAAGAAAAAAAATTCAGATAAATCACATCAAGAATTTAGGGCGGGCATGTTTTTATTGAAGTTCAATAATTTAGGGCGATCCTATTTCTATTGAAGTTCATTATAGGATAAAGATGAACAGTGAGATCAACAAATCATATAATTATAGTAGAGATGCGAAGATAATATCCTAAGAGTCACTAAGATAAAGGAGTTGTTGTTTTTAGTGCCATTTTTTGGACTTTCGGTGCCAAAATCTGGTTGAAAAATTTGAGGTGAAATCTTGATTTGTGTTATTTAAACTGGTTTTTTGACTATATATATGGATTCAACACCTTGAAAAACCCCTAGGGCACTTGGATTGTGTAGGAGTTACCCATCAAACTTGTGATTTCAAAAAATTCCTGCCAGATTTTAGAGAAATTAGACCAGAAAAACCCACCAGAAAAGCTTCTGAAAAAGCCTCACAAAAGACAGCTCGCTAAGATAAATAATATAATAATAAAATGGTTAAATCTAAAAAATTATTAAATTAAACAATTGATTTACTTTTTTATTTATTTTTAAAGAAACTTTGAAAAACAATAATTATTATTATTATTATTATTATTATCATCTTAGTAAAATAATAAATAATATAATAATAAAATGGTTAAACCTAAAAAATTATTAAATTAAACAATTGATTTACTTTTTTATTTATTTTTAAAGAAACTTTGAGAAACAATTATTATTATTATTATTATCATCTTAGTAAAATAATAAATTAATTAATTAGAAATTGAATAAAAAAATAGTAAAAAAAAAAATTTAACCAAAATAACAAAAAAAAAATCAAAAAGTAATATAAATGTACATTTATACTCTTATAAATATTATTTTATTATGCCTTAGTCTTTAACGCGACTTTTTGAAAGCCTTTCCGGCGATTTTTTCCGGTGAAAATCCGGCAGTAATTTATTGAAATCGAAGTTTGATAACTAGTTTCTGCACAATGAAAGCCTCCCAGGGGTTTTTCAGGGTGCTGAATCCGAATATGCAGTTAAAAAACCATTTTAACTGCAACAAATCATGATTTCATCTCAATTTCTTCCGCCGGATTCCGTCACCGGAATCTCAAAAAGTCGCATTATAGACAACTCCTTTTATTATAATAAGATACTATAATCATTCTTATTTTAATAAATATTATAAAAAAAATTACAAAAATTCTTAATAAATAAGTGTAATATGCAACATTGTTGCTTAATAAAAAATTAATTGATAGCAATTATTGAATACATGAACAAATTCATAAATCTAATAATCAAAAACATTTAAATACGTCGGACGGAAGTAACAAAAGTAATTAATGGGCTAAATAACCTTGGAGCAAAATAGAGATATGTGCATAGATAATTTTAGATGAAACATTAGCCCCAATATTGTCGTTTGTTACAAAAGTTAAATGTTTATTGAAATCTACTTGTGCACATTTTATTCCATCTTTAGCTTATGTGACCAAATAAGGAGGAGAAAATACAATGTCTATATTTTTATATTAAATATGTATATATATGATATAAATAAAATAAATAATTTCTTAAAAAGCTAATTATCGTAAAAAACTATATATTTACTTCAAATTTATACTCATTTTAATTTAGTGGTAAATAAATAATCTATGGTAGAATTTCTATGTTGAATCAATCAAATTGATATGAAGTATGCATGGAAAAGAGTTCATATGTAATAAGATATCTAATAAAAAATTTAGTTACAAAAAAACTTAAGTGTGAGTGCAAAAGATTCCTATGAAATTTTTTTTTTTTCTAATTTATATTTTTAAATAATGATTACACAAAAGAAAAAATCTTATTTATTGTAGTGAATTATATTTTATTTTTTATATTGCATTTGAATTATGAAAATATATCATATAGGTAAGGTTTATTGAAAAAAATCAACAAGAGAAAATGAGCGTAATATGTAGCATTGTTGTTTTTGTTTTTAAACTAGTTTCCATGGTTAGTAAAAGCTCTAAACATAACTACAACTATTTTTTGGGAAAATAAAATATGAATTATGGAAAAATCTATAAAATTCTTTTTATTATTATTATTATTATTATTTATGTGGACGATTATGGGTTTTTTCTTATTTTTTTTATTAAAATAATTTTTAATTATAAAAAAAATGATTTTAAACCACATAAAATTAGTCATCCACCAACAAAAAATTAGAGATTCAAATTTTAAAAATTCAAAAATATTTTTCAATTTCTTAAAAAATTGTTTAATATTTAGTTTTACAAAAACTTTAGTAAACTTTGGAAATAGTTTCTAAAAAGTTGTGAATTAATTAAGAGTCAAAACATTTTGACTCAAACTCAGCAGGTATAATATTATTATATAAAAAAGAAAGCTAAAATATGAATAAAATAAATTATAAACAAATACATAATAGAAAAAACAAAAATTATAGTTAGAAAGTTAAAGGAGGAGGTTATCATTATTATAAAAAATATAAATAAATAAATAAAACCAAAAAAATATATACGAGGAACTTAATAATCTCAAATGGACGTTTTTGTGATTCAATATTAAATAAAACTCTTCTGGATAAATCACATCAAGTTTTAGGATCGACGTGGCCAAATCACATCAAGGTGGCCAACAAACTTGGTTTCCCCTGTGGGCAAGTTGAGGCCACTAAGATTTTGCATATGGAACAACTTGCTTTTATAAATAGAAGAAGAAGGAACTACCGTAGCTTGCAAAAAAAAAAGTTTTAAGATCGACGTGTTTTGAATCTCTACTGAATTTCATCATCTGGAAAAAAGTAGATAGCAAAATCAATAAATCACATACTTATAGTAGGGATGCAATGGTAATCTCCTAACGATTAAAAAATTAAATAATATTATAGTAAATGGAATGTTATATTAGATTTAATTTATCAAGAAAAGAGTTTCTAATATTATTAATATTTTTAGTTAAATAATGAATAAACTAATAAATCTTTCTAATTTTATTATTATTTTTAGATAAGTAAAGAATCGACAGAAAGACACGAGGAAACCAATTTGGGAAAAAAATGAAGGTGTCTAGGAATAAAAGGATGGGATCCATGAACTGTTTATCTTCCATCCATCATCCCTATTTAGCATATTAGATCTTTTCTCTATCTCAATGGCCTCCCTTAATTTACAGTGATGAAAATGATCAATCCTAGCAAGGACTTGGGAATTCTCTAAACATACGTGGTGTTTTATCTTTTTAGCATGTTCAATCAAAGCAAAGGAGTGGGTTCTACAGTGCCTTAAGCCAGCCACATGATCTTGAATCCTCTTATATATGGAACGTCCAGTTTCTCCAATGTAGGGGGTTCCACAAGAACAAGAAGATTTGATACCTTGGTATCTATTATAACCATTTTTTTTTTTTTTGAATAAGGCTACTTCTATATTAATACAAAAATATTTTACACCAAGGCCTTGACCTCGTAGAGCTAGCCCAAAATTGCGGCATGATTACAAGCATAGCATATCTGTATGCCAAAATCCAGTAGAGTATTGCCCTCAAGAACTGTAGAGAGCCTGTTCATGAGTAAGGCAAAAATACAGAAAACCCCATAGTTGTACTTGGAATTGAGAATTAAACCGGAGCTATACGACAACCAAAACAGTAAAACTAGACTTGGTAGCTGTGACCAGCTACACGACAACCCATAACTGAAAACAGAGGTAACTGTGACTGCGACCGAAACTGAAAACTGAAGGCTGGCAGAATGCCCCTTTCGTATGAAAAACTGGCAGTATGAGCTAATGCATTTGTCGACATATCTAGGACAGTGATGAGTGAACCTTCTCGAGCTGGCTGAAATCCAAGAAAACCAGAAAGAACCAACCTGTTTAAGCATCAGGAGAGGGATCAGGCGGCTCCTCGGTGATGCGGCATCCATACTTGTAATCATCATCGTCATCAGAGGAGCCCGCCTGATTCTTCATGCTTTGAGAAGCTTTGCCTTTGCCAGAGCCTGAAGCTTTGCTCTGATCGAGGTTTGTCTGGATGGGGCCTGGTTTGTCTTCTGCCGGCCTATCCGATGTCGCTCTAAGGGAACCAGCCCCTTGACCTGAATTGAGCTTGCTAAGCTCAATGGTGACTGTGGCCATAAAGGAAGAAGTGCCATGACTGCAGGGGAAACGTAACCGAGCGACGTTAGTCATGGATTGGAAGGAGCTCGGTGCTGTTATCTGTAATCCTCTGCCCCTACCCCGTCCACTTCGAGTAGCAGGGTACCTGTCTGAGCGAAGGTCCAGGCAGGAGGTTGAAGAGTCTGTCGTGGAGGAGGCAGCCTGGCGCCCAATTTTCCTGCGAGAGCTGCCCCTTCTGCAACTCATCCGCTATCGCAGTTTCAGCATAGCTGGAGGGGCGGGATGATCCGGGCTTCTTGGAAGACGAAGGAAGCAGTGAAGGATAAAAACTAACTTGGCTTCAGTGCTCAGGGCAGCAAGCGGGTGGCAAGAAAAAGAGCAGGGGAAACAGAGGATGGCTTGAGGGCAAAGCCAGAAGCTCCTCTAGCAAACCAAAGCCTGGTTTACTCCTGAGAGAGGCCGAGAACAAACCGCTACAACTGCAATGGAGGAGGAGCCAGAGCGGAGGGGATAAACGCGATTATGGCAAGTTGATAGCGCCATGATCAAGAAATTAACCGGCGTAAATGGATGTACTGGCGTCATTAAAGTCTCATTAAGCTGGAGCAGAGGAGGAGTTATGACCAGAGCCGTGAGAGGATGTGTGGCGGTGAAGATCAACCACGCGCCCATCCAAACCACTAGCCACGTGCCTATGTTGCCGTCAGACACCCGGATCCGGGAGGGATAGATCTTGTTGCACCAGAAGAGTGCAGTCGCTTTTGAGTTGTGGATCATTGGAACAATTCAACGGACCAGAGAAGAAGGGGAGCTGCTGATCGGCCCCTTGATTAGCCAGTCTATCTGCAACCTTGTTAGCTGTTCGCCGGATGTGCTTGAAGGAAATGCTGTGAGGAGTTTTGAGCCATTCTTCGATTTGTTCCAGTCTACTGAGAAGCCTCCAACTCGAAGCTATCTTTGCAGCTGAGGATCCTGATTGTATCCGGATGGCAGCTTCTATGAGAATTTGAGAATCCCCTTCAACCTCTAAAGGGAGCAAGTTCTCTGTTTCTGTTGTACATAACCCTTGCCATAAACCTTCAATCTCAGCTGCGTTGTTGGTGTCTCGACCCATCGAACCGTGATACATATGCAGAACAGAACCCTCCGTGTTCCTGATGATGCCACCATATCCAGCCGGCCCAGGATTGCCCTTAGCCGCTCCGTCGAAGTTCAGCTTGTAGGGATGGATGGTCGGTGGAGACCAAGAGTGTGCAGACTCAGAGTGGATAGAATTACTGGCCTTGATGAGATCTATAGAGGTGAGATCTAAATTCCAGTTGGCAAGAATGAGGCGTTCCTGAGGGGAGACTGGCATGTCTGAGTCTTGCCATTGACTGAGAGCTAGAGTTTCTTGAAGATTCTGCTTGAGAAGGAGCCAAAGAGTGTCCAGAGGTGAACTGTGATTTTTGAAGATCCTGCTGTTTCTTTCCTTCCAGATTATCCAATAAACGAAGCCCGGCAGGAGGTTCCAGAGAGCATTGAGAAAAGGACTTTGGAAAGGCTTCCGTGGCCAGGTTCTGATAGTGTTTACGATATCTCCCTCTCTTCTACCTGTTCTTCTGTTACACTGTGCTGTTCTCTCCCACATTTGAGCTACTAGAGGGCAAGTGTCCAAGAGATGATTAGTGTCCTCTGAGTGAAGATTGCAGTTGGAGCATCTAGAAGGCCCAATAAATCCTCGCTTTTGTAAGTTATCCCATGTGAGGATCCTTTTTTTGCTGAGAAGCCAAAGGAATGTGGAGACCTTAGGCCATATTTTTGGTTGCCAGACTTGATCCCATAGTTGATCTTTTATTATCTGAATGGGGTGATGAAGGATTTGATATGCTTCCTTGGTAGTGAACATACCCTTGGTAGTATATCCCCATCTCAAGCGGTCTTTTTGATCAGAGAGTTTGATTTTCCTGAGATTGAGCTCTTGATCAATCTCATCATAGGTTTCCTCCTGCCAATTGGCCTGCCAAGTATTTGCCGGTTTCCATAGATGAAAGCTTTGGGGAGATTGCTGTTGCCAGAATTGATGAACATGGATTTGTTCATTTTGCTGCATGGTTGCTTGCCACTTGGGTTTGTTAAAGAGAGAGGCAAGTTTGGGAAGTTGTTGCCAGGAATCTTCCCAAAATCTCGCAGTGGTGCCTGAGTGAATTTCCCAGAAGCTGTGTGCTTGAACAAAAGCACTATGTATCTTGGCAGCATTCCAAATTAGCGAGCCAGGAGTGGTTGGACTGAAACGGATTAACTCCTCTTTTGAACTTCCTGGAGCATATTTGGCCTGCCAGAGACGACCCCAGGGAGTGTGGTTTAGAGATCCAATTCCACCATATGCACGCCCCCATGATGTTGTTGTTGTGTAGGGGATCCCTCAGACCTAGTCCCCCTGCTGATTTCGGAAGACATACTTCCGTCCATTTGACCAGGGCCCATTTTCTGTTGTGGCCTGATGAGCCCCAAAGGAAATTTCTTTGCAGATTGCGAATATTCCTGAGAACCCATTTCGGGGCAGCTAAAATTGAGAACAGATACAGAGGCATGGCTTGAAGAACAGATTTGATGAGGATGATCCTGCTAGCAATGTTGAGGGAGCGGAAAGTCCAGGAAGAGAGCCTGGTTTCTAAGTTGTCAAGGAGGGTCCTCCAAGAGGCATGTTTGATAGCAGAGTCAAATAGGGGAGCTCCCAGATATTTCGACGGAAGCTTGGCTATAGAAAAACCCAGAATCCTGGCTATGTTCCTCTGAGTGAGAACGGGAGTGTGGAAGAAAAAGAGCTGGGATTTGGAGGCATTGATGGTAGTGCCAGAGGCTTCTAAAAAAAGATTGAGCAGGAGTTTAAAGGCAGAGGCTTCTTGTACTGATGGGTAGCCAAAAAGCATATTATCATCGACAAACTGTTGGTGAGTGATAGGGGATTGGCCATGCAATGAAATTCCCTTTAAGGAGTGTGAAGAAGAGGCAGAATGAAGAAGGCGGCTTAACCCTTCAGCCATGAGAACAAAAATGAATGGAGAAAGAGGATCTCCTTGACGAATACCCTGAGAAGGTTGAAAAGGAGGGGAGTGGGATCCATTGAGGAGGATGGAGAAGCAGGGGGAGGAAATGAGATTCATGATCCATCGTGTCCAGGTAGCATTGAAGCCGAATGCTAGTAAGATGTGTTTGATATAGGTCCAGCTGAGTTTGTCGAAAGCTTTGGAGAGATCTAGTTTGAGAATCATACCTGGTTTTTTTCAATATCTTGGGTGAGTGGATCACTTCATGGGAGAGAATGATGCCATCCAGAATCTGGCGCCCTTCTACATATCCTGTCTGCTCTGGTGAGATGAGGAGAGGGAGAAGAGGTTTGAGTCTGTTCGCCACTACTTTAGATATAAGCTTATAGATGACATTGCATAATGCAATTGGTCTATATTTGTCAGGAGTCTTGGATTCTTCCACTTTAGGAACGAGCGCTATGAAGGTCGTATTTAGGGAAGGAAGAACCCAATGCATTGACCGAGATTCATCCACTAGCTCCCAGACCTCTGTTTTGATAAGCTCCCAGAAAGCATGAAAGAAGTTGGTTGTGAATCCGTCAGGACCGGGCACCTTACCATCCTTGAGTTGGGCCATTGCATCCTCCACTTCCTGCAAAGAGATAGGTTGGAGAAGCCTATTGTTGTGATCCTCATTAATGATTTTAGGAATGTGCTGCACTATATTTTGTATGGCTTGATTTCTGCTACCCGGCGGTTCTCTAAGAGTGTCCTGAAAGTATTCTTGGAATTCTTGTACTATGTCTTCATGCACCTCCAGGCGCTCCCCTTGTTGATTGTTGATGAAGGCGATGTTGTTGTGCATTCTCCTTTGAATGGTTGACCTGTGAAAGAACTTAGTATTTTTCTCCCCGTCCTTGAGCCATCTGATCCTGGATTTTTGTCGCCAGAGAGTCTCTTCTTGCTGCCTGCGTGTTTCAATCTGATTTAGGAGAATCTGCTCTTGTAGTGCATAATCCTCCTTTCGACCCTCTGATATGATACACTGTTGCAGCGTATTCATTTGCTGCTCCAGCGCTTTCCTTTGATCGAATATGTTGCCAAACTGAGTGCGATTCCAAGTTTTCAGCACTTGCTTAAGGTATTTTAACTTTTGTTGAAATTGAAACATCTTGGCTCCTGCGGGGGGAGTGAAGGATTTCCAGGCAGCTATTACCACATCTTTGAAGTTAGGATGGGAGAACCAGAAGGATTCGAAGCGGAAAGGTCTGTTGCTCTTTGACTCTGGACACGACCACTGAAGCATTATAGGCCAGTGATCTGAGCCTGCTTGAGGCAGAATGGAAGCGTGGAAATCTCCGCCTAGATGAATGGCATTATCTGATAGGAGGAAATGATCAAGTCTGGAGGCTATGTGCTGAGATCCTCTTCGTTTGTTGGTCCAAGTAAACATACCGTTTGAGGTCTGAAGATCCATGAGCTGATTCCTAGATATGAAGTCTTTAAAGCCAATGCTATCTCCTTCCAGTCTTGCTCGGCCTCCGGATTTTTCCTCCAGCGCCGTAATAATGTTGTAGTCACCACCACTTATCCACAGGGGATGGCTTCTGCCAGAGTTGAGAGCTATGATAGAGTTCAGCAAATCCAACTTTTTTTGAAGATCTTGAGGAAAATACACATTAGTGAGAAGACCATGGATGTTGGTACCTATGAGGTGGAAGGTAGTTTGAATGAAGAAGTAAGAGGCATGGAAATCTTGAAGGGAGAGGATTTGAGGGTTCCATAAGATTTCCAGCCCTCCAGAAGCGCCTGATGCATCCACAGAGACTGAGCGACAACCTGTCCAAACTTTGTTTAGAATTTTCTCCAGTGCAGTGCTATTGCCTTTGGTTTCTTGTAGAAAGACTAGTGAGGGCCTTTCTTGCTGAATCATATTTTTTAGCATTCTATGTTTTGCAGGGCTATTAAGCCCTCGCACATTCCATGAGATTAGCTTCATGAGGAACCATGGGGAAGAGCTTTATATAACTTGGTCAGCTTGGGGAATTCTCCAGAATCCACCAACATGTCTCCAATAATGATAGTCCTTTGCAAATCCGTTTTGTGCCCTCGTTTTTTCGTGTCTTTCAAATTTTTTTTACCATACCAAGGACTATGTGCTTGAATGCCAAGATATTTGTTTTGTTGTGCTCTGATCAGAACTCCTTCAAGTCTTTCGATCTCCCTTGGGGGAATTTCACTGAAGTCTTTCTGTTGACATGCTGCTTCCAATTTGAGTAGGTCCAGACCTCCTAGATCTTCACCTTTTGGTCCTTCTTCCTGTTAGCACTCAAATCCGCCTCAGGCTGAGGAAGGCAAAACTCAAGGCAACATCATACCACGCTCAGCCTCGTAGCTAGCCCTACGAGGACAGGAGAGGGCTCTCTCCGGGTCTATCTCGGCAAAAGGTTTTCAAAGGGGCTGAGATGACCAATAAGGCATACTGATCTTAGGCTAGATATTAAGTGCAGAGGTTTAAAGGTGATTTTTTGGGATTTTTGTTGAATCAAAGGGAAAAAACAATTTTGGGTGCGGGGATGAGACACAGTTTCTGCAGAGGTCTGATTGGAGCAAGGTAGGAAATTGTTTTGATGCTTTTAAAGTGATGAGGTGAATAGATCAGACAGGTGAGGAGCTAAGGAGAGCAAGAAAGTGCAAGGGTTCTCCTTAAACTGAAGAAAACATGGAAAATTAAACAAATTTAAAGGTAGAGCATAGCAAATTTATGGATTCTACCTTAACACTTCATTTGTTCAATTGCAGAAGATGAGAGAGGGAAAATGATACACATAACAAACTTACAAGTATTGAAAGAAACACACCATCAAGACATAAAGCCACAAGAATTCCAAATAGTGCTGCAAATCCCTGGTCTTCCCTTTGCCAAAATGCTGAAGTAAAATGTACAATAAAGTCTCAAAGCCTCTTCCCAAAGAGTCCAACCATGAAAATGACTAAGAAAATACATAATATAGGCAAGCTAACACATTCCCTTGCCTCTAGGGGTCGAGCTCATCATCCTAGGAGCTGTTTCAACCAATTCTAAACAAAGCACTACAATCTAGGCAGTCAAAACAACTTGCCTCTATAAGCTAGGAAACCAATTCATTCATTAAATTTTTGCTATTTTATGAATGAATCATCTAGAATAGGTAAATAAGTGTCAAGTCAACATAAAGTTCCATTAATTACATCAAGGAGGGTGAAAAATCCCATCACAAGTCAAAACTGGTCAAAACTGGCCGAATTCCTGAGCTGGAAGGTGAAAACTGTACAAAAAATCCTGATGCGTAGCGCGCCTTTCCACCTGCTTTTGGGGCACTTCCCGCATCCAAATTGAGCTCAGGTTGGCTTGTTGGAAAGCCCTGGATGTCTACTTTCTAACCCAAGTGGAATTTTCCAATTTGATGTCCATTTGACCCTCCAAAAGTGTATTCTCCCAAGGCTGCTACCTGTGTGTCCAAAAAGGGGCAGTGAGGTCATTTTTTGCAATTTTTTTGACCTTTTGGGGACCCAAACCTTGATGAAATGCCTTGGCAGTGGCTCAGCAGGTGTATTTCATCATGACAAATCCAAAAATGCAAACCTTTCGTGATTTGGACCTTCCAATTTTAAGGGTAGCGCGTGGCGCGCTACGCATTGAGCCCAAAAAACAAATTGTGCCAAAAAACACTGATGCGTAGCGTGCCTGAGCCCTATGCATAGCGCGCATTTCCACCTGCTTTTGGGGAACTTACCGGTGTCCAAATCAGGTGCAGGATATCTCGTTGGAAAGGTCTCTGAGTCTATTTTCTAACCCAGGTTAATTTTTCAATTTGGAGTTCATTTACCCTATCAAAAATCAAATCTCCCAATACTGGTCAAAATGTGCCAAATGAGGCTGCCTCAAGGCAGAGTGTTGTTGCAGTCAACTTTTGAATGCCTTCCTCAACTCCAAATTGAGCTCATGATAGCTCATTGGAAACATATTTGTGTCTAGCTATCATTTGATGCATCAAGAAAGTCATTTGGCCAACCAAGCTAGGAGAAAACTTGATTTTCCCAAGGTCACTTCATAGGTGCATTCGATTCTCCTAAGGCAACGGTATTTTTGACATTTCTCTAAAACCATGACACCTGTGTAAAAATTGAAGGAGGTTTTTCTTCCTTGGCCTGTTGTGAACAAAAACCTCTCTCAATTTTCCAAAATTCATCTTTGATTGCTCTGAAACATCTTTTGAGTGAAACTTATCCCGATGTGTGAAACAAGGAATTTTGTGGAAATGAAGCGAAATGAAGGGGATGAGGGGCTTCTAAATTCTTGGGGAAATTTTTGGAAGTAGGGAGGGATGTTAGGAAGCAGGGGAAAGTGGAATCTTAGAGATCGAGTGAGGATAAGGGGTCTAAAAGGGAAAAACACAAGCCCAACCTAGAAAATTGCCAGGTTGTAGCAAGAAACTAGGGTTTGTGCGAAAATGAGGAATTTGGTGGATCTAAGGGATGAGAAGTGTTTAATAAGGTACATGAAGGATAGGGGAAGGTGTATGAACATCTGGATACAAGTTTTGCTAATGATTTGACCATCCAAGAGAAATTACCTCCAAAACCCTAAGAGAGGGAAATGACCTTACCTAGGCTCAACTGAAGCATGAACAAGGTGTAAAATGACCCAATGGAACTTGACATGATGATAACAACCATATGAATGATGATAGACTTAGCTAAATAGTGACATAGACTGACATTTGGGCAACTTTGAAAAGAGTGAAAGCAAACCCTAGACCTAATGCCTAGTGACCAAATTTTGCTTGAAGACTCTTGAAATGACAAAATTTGACCTTGACACTCTGAGACCACTTTGTAAGAGCATATTTGATCACTGTAGGAAGGCTAGAAAGACTGACACTAACACTTCCATGAGTGATAGTTTGTCCTGTTCCTCCTCATTTGACCTTTGATTGCTATTGTGGGCGAGAGAAGCATCAACCTCCATGGCGAAAGATTGTATGGTTGTTTCTGAGGCAAAATTTTTGTCCGTAGAGGTTGAAGCTGGAGTGCGGATCTGAGTGGACTTAGAAGGTGAGGCTGAGGGATGTGGGGGAGGCACAGGGGTGGAGGGGGAAGGATCTGAAGATGGGATGAGACTATGATCCTCCGTGAAGGTTGGATAGGACAAGATTCCAAAGCTATTCCGAGTTTCAGGCTTCTTGGGATCTTCTGGAGCTACTGGAGGTTTATTGGTATGCTTTCTATGGCTAGGAACTCTCGTGAATCCTTCAGCGTCTTTACTTGTCTCTAATGCGGATGCTTTCGACTGAAGATTCAGAGGGCAATCCTTGAAAAGATGGCCATGCTCATGGCACCTTCTGCAACGAAAAGGAATGTGCTCGTAGTCTATAGTTTGTACCCATTCATAATCGTCATGAAATAAACTTACCGAATCCATGAGTTCTTTGGCCAGATGCATGTGTACGCAGATCCTGGCATATGAGGTGTATCTACGGTATTTGGTTTCCTCAGCTACTTTGATGAAGGCTCCTAGGTTGTTTCCAATGTCCTTTAATGTCTCTTCATTCCAATATTCCACTGGAAGAGAATACAGGCATATCCATACCGGAGCCCAGGAGAAATCCTCTTTGTCTGGATCGAACCTTGCTTTCCATTCTCGAAGATATAGGCCTGCAGAGTTGAAGAAATACGACCCTCCTTCGAATATGCGAGTTTTGTCTTCCAGGCAGTTGAAGATAGCAGTGAAAAAACCTTTGGGTCCTAGCTGCAGAGAGACTTGACCCTTAGGTTTCCATTTGGAGGCTATCCAGCCATGCAAGGCCTTTTCAGTTAGCCAGAATCCAAGGAACTTGCCTATGAGTGCATGATCACTCATGTATTGGATTTGGGCGTTGATTCGATCACTGGGAAGATCTATTTTTATTCTCTCTGCAGATTTAGGAATGCATGTTGCAGAGAATGCTTTTGGCTGTGACGTCGAGTTGTTATGGTCTGTTCCTTTTTCTTTGGCTGCTGTCTGACCTGCAGCAGCTTTTCCATTGTTGTTTTTATTAGGATGAATGAGGGCCATCAGTTGGGTCAGGGGCTTGACCGACTGGAGTTTCTGCATTTACTGACTTGTCACGAGAGGGATCTGATGAGGGAGGGGGGGCAAAGCCCAACCGTCCGGACGACAGGATTTTTCAGGAACCCTAGCAGTGGTAGCATCGATCACTGGTTCGATCTATGATAATATTATAACCATTATTTTTTAAAAACATTACGAAGATGGGTTTTCTCATTCACAATATGGTCTTCATCATAAACCCTGAATGCTCGAGTGGCCAATGTGTTGAGAATACCTAGCTTTTATGCTAGATAGTGATGGGAATTCACATGTAAATATTGTTCGCATGTAAATGATAGAGATTCACTAATTTATTTTTTTTGTAAATAGGTTTTGTTAAATATTATATAGCAATATCATAATTTAATAATACCACATGCATAAAAAAATATAACTCATTCCATATTCAAAATATTTTTTATATATTTCATTTTAATATAATTTAATAAATTTTTTAATTAAATTGAAAAATAAAAAAATATATGTGAGAGATAAATTTCAACAATCTTTTCTTCCGACTTATTATTTATTTTTAACATATTACTTATTAATAATTAAAATAAAGTTTTAGAAACTTTATTTCAAAATATAGGAAAAATATACTTTTAAATTATTGAATTGCGAAATCATAATCTCTTAAATTCTTCGCTAATTTTATATTTTACAAATACAATTTAAATAATAAAGCCTCGTGATCAACAAAAAAAGATAATGTTTTTAGATTTGAATTAAAAAACTAAAAAGTCACCTTATTAAATATTTACCTATTTTACTTAACTTGCCAATTTTTCATGGAATATGTAATCAAGTAGCAATCTGCCCTTCATGGTGAAGTAGAATGATCCAAAAGGCTAAGTATTAATTCATCCTGATATGATTCGTTATGTCAGTATCTAAATCCACTTAAAATGGCACTCTATAAGGTAACTTGGTTGGTTTTAGTATGTATTTTTCATTGAAAATGGGGTAACTTTTCTAATGTAGGTTTTCTAAGGGTATTTTTTAAAGATCTATTTTTATCATGGATTTAAATTTATATATTAATTTTAATTTTTTTTCCATTGGAAAAATCGTAATCTTTCATTAACTTTGAAAAATTACATATTGTAGATGCGATTGCATATGTTGTATCTGTCTAGCCCCAGAGGGCTCAGTCAAAATTGTGAGGGTTCACCAAAAAACTATATACTGTTCAGATTCACCACGCAGGGTGTTCATTCAAATATAATAGGAGTCTATTATAAGTCTGTACATATGCCACGCAGGGCAATACATAAATATATCCTGTATAATATATACAAAGTTGTCAATATAAACATTTCTCAAAAATAGACAAAAACCAGTGATTAAGGGCTCTCTGCCCTGTGGTAATGCTGATCTATGTATGGGCGGTGATAGTAACGGAATTCATTGGTCCCCCGCTGTTCCTGGATCATCCACTCTCCTCTGGGAAGTACTGTGGCCTCCTTGGATAGCCCGTCAGCACAGCTGTTATGTTCCCTGTAAATATGATTGCATGTGATGTTATTAAATTGTGCCTTGAAAATGTTTACTTCATCCAAAATATTACTGAGTGTGTGAATGTGACAAGCAGTAATATTATTGAACCAATTAATAATGATCTTCGAGTCTCCAAAAATATTTAAGCTCATGCAATTATGTCCCAAAGAGAAATGCAAGAGGTGATGGAGGGTGATGAGTTCTGTGAAATTGTTTGTTCCAGCTCCTAGTCCCATCTTTACTTTGTAGAAGTGTTGTTCACTTAAGTATATGATGAAGCCACCACCACATCCTTGTTGTTGTGCTGCGCCATCGAAATACGCCCAAGGTGTATTTTTATCAATATGAGGAGGGGCATGAGGCCTTCGGGATCGAGTTTGTTGAGGTTCAGGCATCTCATTATACGCAGATACAATACAGGCCACAATGTGTGGCTAGCACACTGGTTTGTTGTAAAAAATAGAGCGGTTCTGAGCTAGCCAGATATGCCAGCTGATAATCAGAGGGAGACTTTGAAGTTTGGAACCCTTATGTTGATTGAACCAACATTCCCATGCACTGTTGAGATCAACACCTTCCCAATGCCCTGAATAATGTATGGAGGTAGAAATATTATGCCAGAGAGTAATCAGGGCTGAGCATTTCAGAAAAAGATGTAGGGTCGATTCAGATGAGTTTTTGCACAAGGTACACCAATTCGGCCCATGAAAGGATCAGTGAGTGAGATTCTCGCCCGTGGGTACTTTGTCTCTAAGGATACACCAGAAAAATAGTCTGGTCCGAGGAGGTGCTGTAAGTTTCCAAATACTCTTCCACCAGAAAGTAATCTGCTCCGGTATTTTGTGGGAGATCAGGGATAGATATCCAGTCTTTGGAGAGTAGATACCATTTTCCGCATGACACCAGATAAGTTCATCAGGGCCCTCTTTAATCCTGATATGAGATTCAGATAGTGCAGAGATATATTCATGCCATTCTTGGTGCCAACATTGTGGTAAATCAAGCTGCAAGGCAGTTTTCCATCCTTGGGAGAAGATGCTAGAATTTTGATGATCTGCAATATTTGCAATCACCTTGAGCTCATGAGAATGTAGGTGTTGTATGAGGTCTCTAGATAGCTGATATCTTCCTCCACCTCCAGTCCATGGGTCCAAGCCAATGTGAGCCTTAGTTCCATCATTGATTCTCCAGGCCAGATTGTCCCTGATGTGAGGTAGAGAATGAAGGAGTGCCTTCCAGACAGATGAGATGCCAGATTTAGGCCAACTCGGCAATCGAACCCAATCCATGATTTGTTGAGGCCAAATATACTTATGATATGTGATGGCTGTCCAAAGGTTCTGTCTGGTCAACAGAGTCTAGCCCATTTTTGCTGCAAGGGCTTGTGCAAATAAAGGAAGGTCTTTTAGACCCCAGCCTCCCCATTTCTTAGGCAGCGCGATCTTATTCTAGCCTACCCATGCAAAAATCTTTTTGTCCTGATTTCCATTCCAAAGATATCTGTTGCAGATTTGTTGTAAACGAGCCAAGATGCTCCTGGGAATCCATGCAAGTGCCATCCAGAATACTGGTGTGGCCTCAAGAACAGATTTAATAAGTACAAGTCTGCCAGCTCTGGACAAATATTTGTGGCTCCATATGGAAAGCCTTTTCTCCAGTTTGGTAACGAGCCAGACCCAATCTACAATTTTTTGGCTGATAGGCTTTATCCAGAAACCCAAGTATTTGAGACCCCGGTCCAGAGGATTGATACAATAAGGAAAAAGTTGATGAGCAAGATGAGACTCTTGGATGGAGGTTCGGGCAAAGGTAATGGTGGATTTTGATTGATTGGCTAACATCTTGGTAGCTGATGAGAAAAGTGAGAGAATTTTGGAGAAAGAGCGGGAGTCCCGAATACTACCATCAAGAAAAATGAGAACATCATCCACAAATAGAAGGTGGGTGAGAAAGCATGCATCAGATATCTTGAGACCACAAAGATCACCATCCCACTTAGCCGAAGCAATCAAGCGACTAAGTCCATCCATGACAATCAAAAATAGGAGAGGTGATAGAGGGCAGCCTTGTCTAAGCCCCCTCTCGGAGTGAAAGAAATGAGATGCAGAACCATTAATGAGGACACTGAAGGTAGGGGAGGTAATGCAGGCCATAATCCAAGTGATGAAGTTATGTGGAAAGCCCAAATGGATAAGGAGCATCTTAATGTAAAGCCAACTGACACGGTCAAAAGCTTTTGCCAGATCTATCTTAAGAATAATGCCCTTTTGGTGTCTGGTCCAGATTGAATGAATAGCTTCTTGGGTCGAGCCAATGGCTTCATGAATCTGACGATGTTTAAGAAAGGAAAATTGCTAGGGGGCAATATGACGAGAGAGGATAGGGCGGAGTCTGTTTGCAATGATCTTGGAGATAATTTTGTACAGACAATTGCACAAAGAAATGGGCCTGTAGTCATTAAAGGAGGATGGGGTGTCAGATTTAGGAATGAGGGCAATAAAAGTCGAATTGATGGCATTGTACAACGATCCAGACAATCTGCACTCTTCCACAACTTTCAATAGATCCTGTCCTAGAAGGTCATAGAATGCAAGGTAGAATTCTATGGTCCAGCCATCCGGTCCTGGGCTCTTGTCCTTCTTGAACCATTTTAACGTGCCTTCGAGTTCTCTAGTAGTCACAGGAGCGAAAAGTTCCTCTGCCTCATCCTCATTAACAAATCTGGGGAAATGTCTGGCCACATTAATGATATCAACAAGATTTGAACCAGGTGGGCTTTTGTATAGATTTCTGAAATGATTAGAGCCGAGATGGGAGAGTTTATTGAAAGAATTAGCAACTCCTCCCTCTGGTAGAGGTAGATTCCAAATGGTGTTTGATACCTTTCTACCTTTTGCATAATTCTGAAAGAACCTAGTATTGTCATCCCCTGCTTTCAACCATATGGCCCTACTCCTAAGTCGCAGGGATTCCTCTCTCTCCTTCAGGATCTGAGCCTTTTGATTCTCAAGCTCAATCAGATGTGATTTGTCTTCTGCTGTGATAAACCCCAGGCTTCGCTCATCGAGCAGAGAACTCAGCTCAGATTCAATGTGTGATAGAATCGAACTCTCCCTCTGATGCTTCTCTCTAGCCCAATTAATAGAAAGATGCTTTAGCTTGGACAAGTTATTGCAGAAGCCTTTAGCCAAGGAATCAAATCTATCAATCAGGTTGGCAGCCCAGAAATCCGAAACCATGCTAATGTAAGCAGGGTCCTGTAACCAGACATGGTTAAATTTAAAAGGGGCTTTTGGTTTAGGATGAGGCCCCAAAATCTCTAGATAAATGGGGGAGTGATCTGAAATACCCCCTGAACCGACCCATTGTTTATAGAGATGTAGTTGCTGCAAGAGGGGACCCTTCATAAGGAATCTGTCTAATCTTCGTGCAAGTGCAGCTTCACCCACCCTTCTATTCCTCCATGTAGGAAGAGGTTTATTCATAGGGACATCCACAAAGTTGTACTACTCCAGGAGGTTTGTCATAAACCCCGTGATTGAATCCACTTGTGCCATTGACCCCCAAGATTCACTAAAACCCAAGGAGAAATTGAGATCGCCTCCTAGGATGATGTGATCCGAAGAGAAAATCAAGAGACCAAGCAGATGCTGCCAAAAATTCTCCTTCTGTTGACGAGGTCCATAATGTTAACAACTCGTAGGTTGGTGCCAAGCTTTGCTGAAAAAAAATCTAATCCCATGAATCCGTGGCCTCCCCATGATGCTAAAGCTCTGATGGTGCAGGGATTGTATCCAATGGAAAGGCCTCTGGATCTCCCCACAATGTCCATTGCCATGTAGATCCATCCCAGGGTAATAGAATTTAGGGAGCTAGTAATGTGATTAGCCACACCTCGGGTTTCGTGGAGCAAGATAGTGTCAATAGGTTCAATCTCAAAGAGTTTGCGTAGGGCTAGTTTCTTGGAGGCACTAGCCATGCCTCTGCAGTTGAATGATAGACACTTCATGGGGGAACTCTACCCAGGGTATTCAATGCTCTAAGAACCTCATCGAGAGTGGATTGATAGCCAGAGGTGACTTCAGCCCCTGCATGCTTTATGGCTTTGGAGAGATCAGATTTTCTCCCCTGAGATGTTAGAGAGGCCTAACCAGGTAGAGTGAGGCCCAATCCGGCAAGATGAATCGGAGTACCACTAGATAGAGAACGGGGACGAATATTATAGTGGTGAGATGTTGAAACCCAGGAAGAATATGGAGAAGAGGAAGATTTGGAAATCGAATGTAATGAGGGAACAGTGGTGGCAATAGAGGGAGGGGTTGACATAGTGCAATGAGCCACAGAAGTGATATTTGATGGTGCAACAAATGATGAGCAATAAGTAATAGAAGGAAAATGAGAGGTCATAGGAATACTTGAAGCTCTTGCAGCTTCATCAATTGCCCATGACCTGGTGAGAGGCGGCGAGATCAATTTGTGCACGTTATCCACCGTCTTTGGAAGAGGATTGCTGGCTGGAGGCATAGGGCCCGGAGCAAGAGATCTCTGAATGGCCGGCGAGTCAATCCTGGAAGGAGCAGGTGACGCTTTTGGGGTGTCCTCTATTTTCTTGTTGAGAGGACAATCTTTGAATATATGTCCCACCTTGTGACACCACCGATAGCGGAAGGGAACCCCTTCATAATCCAATATCTGGACCCTAGTGAATTTCCCCCATTGTAGTGTAATTTTCTCCTCCAAACCCTCACGAGTGTCCAAATGGACCAGTATGCGGGCGAGGGTTCTATTCTTTGATTGCACAAAAGTTCGATCATGGTCTAGATAGGTGCCGAGGGCATTCCCAATTCTGATGAAGACCTCCTCGCACCAGTACTATAGAGGGAGCCCTGGCAAGCACACCCAAAGGGGTCCAACCCCAATTTGCTCTCTCTCAGGGTCGAATAGGGGACTCCATCTCTTGAGGAGAACTGGGGCCATCTCAATGTGCCAATACTCGGCAAGGATCAAATCCATATAATTTTCTTTCGCAAAGTGTAGGGCAAACCAACCCCTGGGAAGAACCTGCACCTGAGGCAGTTCCTTAAGCAATCCACCCCAAATCTCCCTGACCCATGAGGTAAGCCTGGTTGCCGAATAAGCTCTGCCGTGAACATGCCCAACAAGTACTGTGCTAGCCATATATGCCGCTTCCCCAATTGCAGAGGTCTCGCCGAACTGAATCGTGATATCCTTGGAAGTCGCCTTCACACACTTAGTCTTTCTCTTCCCCGAGTGAGGTGCAGATGGGTGATCCGCCAAAGGATCAGGGGAACCTTCCAGAGGGATGTTTTTTGCAGACTTTACCTTGACCGCAGGGGTCTCGAAGTAGCCCAATGGTGAGTGAGCAGAAAAAGGAGGGTTTGGTGCCGCAGAGGTATGGATGTCTTCAGGTGGCGTGGTGAAGAAAGTCGAAATGGATGGATGGGGGTCGAAAGAGGGCGATGGAGGCGTGTTCACGGTCAGAATGTGCAAAGTACCAGGTGATAATGGAGGACAATCCAAAGCAGGGGATTCAATTGAGAGTGACCCGATAAACAGAGGAGCAGAGCAGTGCCTCGGAAAGAATTTTAACTTAATAATATAATTGATTAAAATATTTGTGGGGTAATTTAATTAGTGATGGTCATGAAGTATTATGTAAATGTTGAGATTCGAGGTTTAATTTTTTTTTATTAACACATGTTTGTAGAAGGGGTATATGTAAGCACTTAAATATTATAGTGATAGTGGTCATAATCAAATTCATCTCACACAAGTGAGAAATTTTCCTAGTTGTCAATTCCTCTAGATAAAAATAAAAAATAAAAAATCACTATATCAATGAAATTCAAATAATACATAATATAATAGATGATATTACATTAGGAGTAAGACACATTGAGCTAAAGTAACAAAAGTATAATAAAAAGAAGGTCCAACCAATCAAAACTTAGGAACATCAAGGAGATTTATGAACAAATATCAATAAATATTCTAGTCGCACTCAATAACCAATTCCAACATTCAAAGAAACAAAAAAGTGTGTGATATACATGGGATAAGTAGTATCAAGTGTCGTGTTGAGATTCGTGTTGATGCAACTTGCATAGTAAATTAAAATGGTGATGATATGAAATGTTCTATAGTCACTCATGTCATGTTGATGCAAGAAAATATCCCCTCGTCAACATCAAAAGTTTACATAATAAAAGGGCTCAATTATACCTTCTTCCATTGAAAATGGAGAACCCGCCAAATATGGTTGGCATTAATCTTTATTTCTTTATCAATTATAGTCCAACCCATTATTAGTCCCTATCTTGTCAGGGATTATAGAATTCTCCTCGTGTCAAAGTGCATTGACTTTCAATATATTTTCGCCTTTATTGCAATTTTAACCAAAGTTTTGAGAAAATGCTTAATTTTCCCGTAAATTAAATTTTTTTTTTTTCTTCTAATTTTTTGGCTGTCTTATTTCTAATTTTTTATTGGCCAAACGAGATTTGATGGGACATAATTCCCCTAGTGGAGGTCATTTTATTTTTTCTATTTTTTAGTGCTTTAAAAAAAAAAAAAAAAAAAAAAAAAAAAAAACCAATTTTGTGAGTGCCCAGTGCATAGGTGATTGCTTTGACAGTGACAATGTTATACAACTACACTACCCAGTGATGCCATAACCGATGCAGTTACAGGTTTTTTACATAGACAAGGTGGGGGGGAGCTAAACGAATGTCCAATTCATTGCGCGGAGGAAGTGTCTTTTACATAGACGAGGGGGGCAGGGGGGTTTGTTGAATGAGAACAAATCTCCAATTGATAAAATTGCAAGTTAACTCACAAAAAATGAGCGCTCTTTGCACAATGCTCATCCCTCTTTAGTAAGCTTGATAAACACTTTGTAGCGTAGAAGCAAACGATGCCCCTTGCGGATGCATGGTAGCTTAAAAATATGTGTAAAATCCATACCTTTCGATTATGCCTTATTTCCCTTAATTGTAGCTCCATGCTCCCTCTGAAAAGCAATCGTACCCACTCCTGAAACACAATACCTTCCGCCGCCACCCATATCTATGCGCATCTTGAGGTCTTTCTCCTCTAAGGCACTGAATAAATTTTTATCACCGGTCATGTGGAATGAGGCTCCACTATCAAGATACCAAACACAACCCATCATCGATGACACCATGCATGTGATGAGGGTAAAGTCCATTTCAAACTAAGAGGCTAATGCCTCACCTTCTGATCCTTCTGAGGATCCCTTCTTGGACTTCTTCGATGGGCAATTAGTTGCATAATGTCCGATCTTGTGACAATTAAAACATCTTACTTTAGACATGTCACCCTTCTTCCCTCCATGAGAATAATTCGATTTGAAATGGGAAGCATTCCCCTTCCCTTTCCTTGCCTTACTTACTAAGGCCAGATTTTCTTCATCATCATTCTTGGATGAAGAACCACCTCGTGTGCTCCTCCTGATCTCATCCTGCATCAAATCTGACCATAGTCGTTCCCAATCCGACAGTTTCTCCCTTCCATTCACAGAGTCCTGGTAGCTATTCCAACTGTTTGGAAGGCCAAGGAGAGCAAGGCTCACCATATCATCATCAGTAGTAGTTATTCCCACATTGCCAAGCTCATCCCTATAGGTGGTGAGCTTGTTCAGATATGTGGAAATAGTATGGCCCTTCTCCATCTTGATTCTTCGAAGCTTATCCTTGAGCGCTAATTTCCTCTGGTCGCTATTGTTCTGGTAGAGGTCCTTCAATGTTTTCCACATTGAAAATGGAGTATCCTTCCCATGGAGACTCGAGACAATATGGTCTTGAGCTCCCTCAAGGATGATCCATCTCGCCTTCGCCACACACTTCTTCCACTCAGCCAACTCTTGTGCATTAGTTGAAGCTAGCTTTGGGGTTTCTTGATCAATGAATTCTTTCAAGCCATTGTCTTCTAATACAACCTCCATTCTATCTTTCCATGCTATGTAATTCGAGCTACCTTCCAAGGCATACTCGAGTCTCAAGCCATAGAACGCTATTAGCCAACCTTGAAGTATGATATGAATTTGATTTTCACCTGCAACTCCAAACTTCAAACTTCGAATTTTCTTCTCAGTATACTGTTCACAGCTCTGATACCATGTAGAAAATCTGTGATAGGTTAACCTGATAATGCAATATAAATCAAAGCAGAATACTATAACCTACTTCTACTATCAAATTGCAGAAGTTTAAATATTGAGCTGAACAATATAACCAGAAGAAGAAGAATCAATGGCACAATACACATGAAAATACTTTTGGGGAAATCCTTAGATAAAAACCCCACACTATTTTATTATCATACATGATGGAAATACATAGGAATTATACAAAGCCTTAGCTCTCACAACTAGCCAGCTCTCAGTACAATCCTCACAGATGCTCACAGGCAATCTTGGCTTCTCTCCAGCCTTCCTCTCTGCCCTCCAAGCTCCTATTTCCTTGCGTTGTTCCTTGTGGATGATTTTCCTTCAACTAAGTGGAAAACCTCCTTCAAAACTGCGCAATCCTCAAGGATGAATCCTTGACTGCATGCATGAGTTTTCTCCATGAGAAAACACATGCAAATGATAGTACACTGTCCTTGAACATTAATCTCAACTGGGTATTTTTCAAAATAGACATGCATGAGTTTCTGATGAGGGAATATTCAATTAACTGGAGTAGCACTAGTTGAGTGCATTAATGCATCAACTAACTGTTAACTCACTATTAGTTCCTCAAACAGTTTGGAACTAATTTAACTAGACTTAACTCAGTAAACTCAGTTAACTAATTACAACTCAAATATAACTCAATATTATCTCCTTAATTTAAGGGATAACTCTTGCATGACTTCAGAAAGACTTCTAACTTGAATTTCTCCAACTAATTAATTTAAATAAATTAATTAATTATTTCCAAGTAGCTGTTAAGACTAAATTCGATTTTAATTCACAATTTAATTCAAGGACAAATTAAATTGGAATATTCTTGTTGCCATATTTCAACACTCCCTCTCAACAAGAAAGGGATTATTTGCTGCCTCGATCCTGTCTCTATGGAAATAGAGTTTACACTTTGACAGTGCCTTTATCAAAATGGCAACATCTTGCTCCTCTGTCAAAATATACTGCAGCAACATGATCCTCTCGACCTGTGAAAAGCCACGGGCAACAAATCTTGCCTTATGCTTATCCACACTACCATCAACAACTTACTTTACCTTGTAAAACCAATGGGAACTCACAACTGACTTGTTCTCCAGTCTCAGAACCACGTCCCAAACACTATTACAAACTATGGAGGCACACTCCTCCACCATAGCATCAACCCAAATCTGCTGTTGCACTGCTTCCTCAAAGGAAGATGGCTTGGTATCAACACATTCCCCCAGCAAGGGCCATGTATCTAGTGTACCTCTCAGGTGACCTCCTCTGTTTACACTAAGAAGATGGTGCTCCCACATTCTCTCTCACATCCTCCAACAATCTGTCATCTTCTCTTGTGCGCTTCCGTCCATCTTTGGAAGACTCTACTTGAGTGGATGTCTCCAATCCTGGAACCTCTGCATGCCACTGCTCCACATCAGTCTGAGGCTCCTCCTCCTTAGGAACCAACAGTTCCTCCATAGCCTGTAGTTGGAGCTCCCTCTCAAGGGAAAATCACATGGCCTTCTGCTCATCAAACTTGAGATCTCTGCGAACCACTAGCCTCCGACTGGTAGGCAAGTACACTTGATAGTTGTGAGGTGTATCAATGTACCCCACAAGTATCCCCAACTCTGCTGTTGGCTCAAGCTTCTTCCATGCATCCTTTTTCACATGGCAATATATTGATGAGCCAAGATTCTGAAGTGACCCACATCTGGTCTCTTAAGGGAGAAATCTTCGTCTGGTGTCTTCATCCCAAGTATGCAATGCGGGCTTATATTCTACAAATAGACCGTTGTGTTGCATGCCTCAAACCACAAGTGAAGTGGTAGGCCTTGGTCATGCAACATTGGCCGTACTGCGCCCACAATAGTTCTGTTCTTCCTCTTGGCCACCCCATTCTGCTGTGGGTTATGAGGTGTCGTCAACCCTTTTTTAATTCCTTTTGCTGCACAGAAGTCCCTAAACTCTTGAGAGACATATTCTCCATTGTTGTTGCTTCTCAAGGCCTTTATCTTTTTCCCTAACTCTTTCTCGACCAAAGCTTTGAACTCACAAAACTTTGTGAAAGTTTGGTCCTTCTTCTGCATGAAATAAATCCAACATTTATGAGAATAGTCATCAATGAAAATCACATAATACCTTTGCTTCATTGTGGATGCCGTCGAGATTGGTCCACACAAATCAGGCTCGCTCTAAGATAGCCTCTGCTTGACTGTCTTGATCATGAAAGGAAGACTTGGTGTAATTTCCCAAGGTACAACCTTTGCATGTGTCAACTTGCTCAAGTTTACCTTTGGGAAGTCTTGTAGATATCTGTTGCATTATCTTCAAAGCCCCATGATGCAAATTACCCAATCGCCTGTGCCACAACTCACCAATATCTTGGCTTTGCACCAATTCTACTTTCGTACTCAATGCTGCACAATCATCTACCTCTAGTTTATAGATATTCTTCACCCGAATCCCTATCCTCTTGGTCTGATCCGTGGCTATGTGTCTTAGGAACACCTTTCCTTTACTAAAGACAACATTGTAGCCTTTATCCTCCAACATTGTGATCGATACCAAGTTCTTCTTTAGTCGAGGCACATATATCACATATGTCAAGGTGAGGGGAGCTCCATGATCCCTCTGAAATGCAACTGTGTCCCCTCCTGAAACACTATACCTTCCGCCGTCACCCATCTCTGTGCGCATCTTGAGGTACTTCTCCTCCAAGGCACTAAATAAATTTTTATCACCGGTCATTTGGAATGAGGCTCCACTATCAAGATACTAGACACAACCCATCATCGATGACATCATGCATGCGATGAGGGTAAAGTCCATTTCGAACTGAGAGGCTAATGCCTCACCTTCCGATCCTTCCGAGGATCCCTTCTTAGACTTCTTCGATGGGAAATTAGTTGTATAATGTCCCATCTTGTGAAAATTAAAGCATCTTACTTTAGACATGTCACCCTTCTTCCCTCCATGAGAAGAATTCAATTTGAAATGGGAAGCCTTCCCCTTCCCTGTCCTTGCCTTACTTGCTAAGGCTAGATTTTCTTCATCATCATTCTTGGATGAAGAACCATCTTATGTGCTCCTCCTGATATCCTCTTGCATAAGATCCGACCACATTTGTTCCCAATCCGACAGTTTCTCCCTTCCATTCATAGAGTCCTGGTAGCTATTCCAACTCTTTGGAAGGCCAAGGAGAGTGAGGCTCACCATATCATCATCGGCAGTAGTTATCCCCACACTGCCAAGCTCATCTCTGTAGGTGGTGAGCTTGTTCAAATATGTGGAAATACTATCACCCTTCTCCATCTTGATTCTTTGAAGCTTATCCTTGAGCACCAATTCCCTCTGGTCGCTACTGTTTTGGTAGAGGTCCTTCAATGTCTTCCACATTGAAAATGGAGTATCCTTCCCATGGAGACTCGAGACAATATGGTCTTGAACTCCCTCAAGGATGACCCGTCTCACCTTCGCCACACATTTCTTCCACTAAGCCAACTCTTGTGCATTAGTTGAAGTTGGCTTTGGGATTTCTTGATCAATGAATTCCTTCAAGCCATTGTCTTCTAATACAACCTCCATTCTATCTTTCCATGCTATGTAATTCGAGCTACCTTCCAAGGCATACTCGAGTCTCAAGCCATAGAATGCCATTGGCCAACCTTGAAGTATGATATGAATTCGATTTGCACCTGTAACCTTGAACTTCAAACTTCGAATTCTCTTCTCAGTATACTGTTCACAACTCCGATACCATGTAGAAAATCTGTGATAGGTTAACTCGATAATGCAATATAAATCAAAGTAGAATACTATAACCTGCTTCTACTATCAATTTTCGGAAGCTTGAAGATCGAGTTGAACAATATAACCAGAAGAAGAAAAATCAATGGAACAATACACATGAAAATACTTTTGGGGAAATCCTCAGATAAAAACCCCACACTATTGTATTATCATACATGGTGGAAATACATAGGAATTATAAAAAGCCTTAGCTCTCACAGTTAGCCAGCTCTCAGTACAATCCTCACAGATGCTCACAAAAATCTTGGCTTCTCTATAGCCTTCCTCTCTACCCTCCAAGCTCCTATTTCCTTGCGTTGTTCCTTGTGGATGGTTTTCCTTCAACCAAGTGGAAAACCTCCTTCAAAACTGCGCAATCCTCAAGGATAAATCCTTGACTACATGCATGAGTTTTCTCCATGAGAAAACACATGCAACTGATAGTACACTATCCTTGAACATTAATCTCAAGTAGGTCTTTCTCAGAATAGACATGCATGAGTTTCTGATGAGGGAATCTTTAGTTAATTGGGGTAGCACTAGTTGAGTGCATTAATACATCAACTAATTGTTAACTCACTATTAGTTCCTCAAATAGTTTGGAACCAATTTAACTGGACTTAGCTCAGTAAAATCAGTTAACTAATTACAACTCAAATATAACTCAATCTTATCTCCTTAATTTAAGGGATAACTCTTGCATGACTTCAGAAAGACTTCTAACTTGAATTTATCCAACTAATGAATTTAAAATAAACTAATTAATTATTTCCAAGTAGTTGTTAATACTAAATTCGATTTTAATTCACAATTTAATTCAAGGACAAATTAAATTGGAATATTCTTGTTGCCATATTTCAACATATTTTAAAGGAGAAATCGAATTTGCAGTCTCATACTTCAGATGCAGCGGGATGTCATTCTACGGATTGAGACTCGAATATGCCCTTGAGGGTAGTTCGAACCATATTTTTGGAAGGACAGGATGGAGGCAATGTTGGAAGACAATGAGCTTAAGGAATTCATAGACAGAGATATTCCTAAGCCAACTCATGCTCAAGATCTGGCAAAGTGGATAAAGTGTGTCACAAAGGTGAGAAGGATTATCCTAGAAGGAGTTCGAGATCATATTGTATCGAACCTCCACGGCAAGGAAAATCCATTTGCAATGTGGAAGGATTTGATGGACCTATTTTAAAACAACAATGACCACAAAAAGTTGGCACTGAAGGACAAGCTCAGAAATATCAAGATGGAGAAGGGCAACACAATCCTGAAGTACTTGACCAAGTTCACCCAATGTCAGGATGAGCTTGGAAGTGTCAGTGTTATTGTTGCTGAAGACAATCTGGTGAGCCTAACACTTCTAGGACTTCCCAAGATATGGCAAAGTTACCAGGACTTAGTTAATGGGAGGGAGAAGCTACCAGAGTGGGAGCAGTTGTGGTTCGACTTGGTGCAAGAAGAGATTCAACGAAACACAAGACGTGGATCCTCATACGAGCACGATGAGGAGGATAATTGTGCCTTAGTTGGAAAGACAAATAAAGGGAAGGGGAAGTCATCCTATTCCGAATCAGATTTCAGTCAAGCCAGTAAGAAGAAGGACATGTCGAAGATTAAATGTTTTCACTGTCATGAGTTGGGACACTATGCCACAAAGTGTCCGCACAAGAAGGTCGATAAGAATCCCTCAGGAGGAGTGGCAGGTGAAGCTCTTGCTTCACAATTTGAACTGGATTTCACCCTCATCACTTGCATGGTGACATCGGTGATGGGTAGTGTGTGGTACCTGGATAGTGGATCCTCATTCCATATGACCAGAAACAAAGAGTTCTTTATTGACTTGGAGAAGAAGGACCTCCAGATGCACATCGAGATGGGATATGATGGGAGGTATAACACAACCAACATCGATATTGTTACCTATTAGAGGGAGTATGGTTCTCCTCTCACATTAAAAGATGTCATGTATGTTACGGGTTTGAAGAATAATTTGGTTTCAGTTGCCATGTTGGATGACCATGGCTATGATTTGATATTTAGCAAGGGAAAGGCTTTCCTTTGTCACATAGCCTTAGGATAGGTTAAGTGGATTGGGGTTCAGGTGAAGAAAATATACAAATTAGATGTAGAATTTTGCGCTGATTCGATCATAAAAGTAGAGAAGGTGCAGAGCCGAGAAATCACTGAGTTGTGTCATAGAAGACTAGGTTACTTGCACCACAGAGCTTTGAAGATCATGCAACAAATTTATACAGGACTTCCCAAGGGTACACTAGAGCAGAGAGACACATGCAAAGGGTGTACATTGGGGAAGTACACCAAAGCTTCCTTTCATGATAAAGACATTCAAGCACAAGCGATATTCGAGCGAGTTCACTTAGATGTGGGTGGACTGTTCTCAACAACATCCATGGCCAAGCATAGGTGTTATGTAATATTTGTTGATGATTTTTACTCTAAGTGTTGGATTTTCTTCATGTAGAAGAAAGATCAGATGTTCGCTAAATTTATGAATTTAAAGCACTTGTTGAGAAAGATATTGGTAGGAAAGTTAAAGCTCTCAGAAGTGATAACGATGGAGAATATGTGTTGAATGAATTCAAGAAATTTTGTACATCAGAAGGCATTCAATGAGAATTAATAGCAACACATAACCCACAACAGAATGGGGTGGTTGAAACGAAGAATAGAAGTATTGTGGGAGTGTCACGGGTGATGTTACATGATCAGGGCCTACCGTTGCACTTGTGGGCTAAAGCATACAACAAATTTGTTTATTTGCAGAACATAAGCCCTCATCCAATTCTCAGGATGAGCACACAAGAAGAAGCTTTTTCAAGTAGGAAACCAGATGTAGCACACTACAAGATATTTTGTTCATCAGTCTACTGTCATGTTACCAAGGATGCATAGAAAAATGTAGAGAAAACAATTGAGTTGGGCATATTTTTGGGGTACAATGATACACCTCACAACTATCTGGTGTACCTTCCATCCAACAGAATGACAATGGTTCGTAGAGATGTGAAGTTTGATGAAGAGAAGGCCATGAGATGTTCCCTTGAGAGGGAGCTTCATTCACATGCAGATGAGGAGCTTTTAGCTCCAAAGGAGGAACCTCAGGATGATGTGGAGCAACCACATGCAAAGGAGCAGAGAGTGGAAGCAACCACTCATGTAGAGACATCTAGAGATGGAAAGAAGCACACTAGAGAGGTTGATACATTGATGCATGGTGCTAGAGATATTGTGGACGCACTCACATCATAGCGCAGGTAGAGGAGGTCGCCAAATTGGTACACTAGATACATGGATCTAATGAGTGAGAGTGTAGACGTTGAGCCATCCTAATTCAAGGAAGCAGTGCAACAAATAGTATGGGTTAATGGCATGGTTTATGAATATGACTCCATTACCAGAAACAATGTTTGGGAAGTTGTCCCAAGACCAACAGACAAGTCAATGGTGAGTTCCAAATGGATTTACAAGGTAAAGGAAGCAACATATGGGAGTGTGGAGAAACATAAGGACATATTTGTGGCGAGAGGATTCTCTCATGTTGAGGGAATTGATTATGAAGAGACCTTTGCTCCAGTAGCAAGGTACTCTTCAATTAGATCTATTCTAGTACTGTTAGCATAGATGGGATGGAAGATACATCAGATGGATGTGAATACAACATGCCTCAATGATATGATTGAGTAAGAGGTGTATATTGAGTAGTTGGAAGGATTTGAGACCTTCAACGTAGAGTCACATGCGTGCAGATTCAAGCGAGCACTATATGGATTAAAAAAAGAACACCGTGCTTGGTACACTAGAATTGACAACTATTTCACTGGGTTGGACTTCACAAAAAGTGATGCAGATGCAGAACTTTACCATATTGTGGTTGAAAGTAAATTTTTATTATAGTATTATATGTCGATGACTTGATTCTAACAAGTGATGAGAAGATGATAAAATATTACAAAGAGGATCTTGCAAGAGAATTCGTGATGAAGGACCTGGGGCTCATGCATTACTTTCTTGGTGTGGAATTATGGCAAGGAGATGACGAATTGTTTGTCTCTCATGTAAAGCATGCCAACGAGATATTGAAGAAGTTCCCCATGGAGAGAAACAAACCCATGGATACTCTTCTATCTTGTAACTGGAGGAATGAGGATGCTACTTCAGGTGAAGTAGTGGAGGTTACTATTTATATACAGCTTGTTGTTTCACTTATGTATTTGGTGAACAAATGACTGAAAATGTTTTTTGTAGTTAACCAACTTAGTCAAGACATGGTTAAGCCAACCAAAATTTATTGGAAGGCAGATAAACATGTGTTTAGATACCTCAGTGGAACCACTCAGTTTGGTCTTTGGTACAGGCGGATAGAGGGAGTGAAGCTTCAAGGCTTCACAGATGCAGATTGGGCAGGGAGTCCATCCGATGGGTAGAGAACATCAGGTGGAATCTTCAGTATTGCATCAACAACAATATCTTGGTATAACAAGAAGCAAAGATCATTTGCACTCAGTTTAACAGAAGTATAGTACATGGATGCTAGTCAAGTAGCTTGTTAGGATATCTGGATTAGGAAGATTCTTGTTGGGTTATTTGGTTAGCAGATGGATCCTACTATGATTTACTGTGAGATTCATAGTTGTATCAAACTCTATGAGAATCCATTTTTTCATGATCGGTCCAAGCATATCGACATCTGGTATCACCATCTATGAGATTGTGTGCAAAGGAGAATCAAGTTGTTGGAGTACATTCCTACAAAGGAGCAAGATGAAAATATTTTGACAAAGGCATTTTCAATATGAAAATTCTACTTTCACAGAGGTGGGATTGAGTTAGCAGATAATCCCTTTCTTGTTTAGAGGGAGTGTTGAACATGCAACAAGAAAATCATAATTTAATTTTGTCCTTGAATTAAATTAGGAACTAAATTGTAATTCTAATTCTCATAACAAATTGTAATAGTTAACTAAGTTAATTTGGCTTAGTTGGTTCAGTTAATTCGAGTTGGTAGTCTATCTAGAGTCATGTAGAGTGGTTCTTAAATTTTAGGGGCCCCGATTGAGTTTATTTTGAGTTGTAATTATTTAATTCAGTCTAATTGAGTTAAATTCAGTTAAACTAGTTCCAATTGATGGAGGAATTAGTGGGAGATCTAGAAGTGGGGTGTAACCTATAGTGGTGGGGTGTAACCAACACTCCTCAACCAATAAAATGAAGATTCACTCATAATTAACTCATGCATGTGAGATCAGAGAAAGACCCAGTTGAGATTGGAGTTTAGGGACAATGTACTATCAGTTGTATAATCATCCAAATTGTATAGGTGGTGCATGCAATTAGAGGAAGGCCTATGAGGATTGTGCAGTTCATTATTGAGGAATTTCCCAATTAAATATGGGTTAATTCCCTAGGAAATTGCACAAGGAAATAGGAGCTTGGAAAGTAGCATATTTGTCTAAGTATTGGCTTGATCTGGTTTGTGAAGTAATGAGATAGTGCAGAGGTTGCTCAGGCTTGAAAAAAGCATTGTAATATTCTCATATTTTCTAATTAAAGCAATATACAGATATCAGGGTTTTTAGCTGTGGCTTTCCCCATAAAATTATTGTGTTATGTGTGATTGAATTATTTCTCTTTTATGCTTCATAATTTCATCAATCGTTTATTGTTTCCGCTAATGAGTAGAGTAAATTCAAGTCTATTGTTTTAGCATATTACAACGTGCAATGTGAATCTACAAGGAATTTCTACAATGCATAGGGAAAATAATTTTAAATTGTTGTTATTATTATGTTTCAATGTGCGGAGATTTGAATGTGTGAAAGATGGGGTATGTATGTTAATTTTTCAAATAAATGTTTACTTTAGATGGAAAGGAAAATAGACAACTGTGCAAATTAAGTTGTGGAAAATTTTTGAAGTTAAGTTACCGAGAGAAAAATGACAGCTAAATCAGTAATGATTTACTTTGACGTAGGGTATAGGCAACAAATTAAATAGAGTAATACAAATAAATGTCATGCATGGAAATTAATTTTTTTATTTTCGAATTCAGCCAAAATTTCTTGTTCTAATGTTCAAAAACTCAAAGAAGGACAACTATTGTAAACTGATTTTCTTTATCAATGAAAAAAAACCACAAAAAGAAACAACTATCTAAATTACTACATATCCTCAATATCAGAAGTGACGTGGGCTAGCTCAAGTTGAGAAGGGGAGGAACCATGGTCAATGGCCATGATATTATCATCTCTTTCATTAGCGTCCTCCTCAACATTGACATTCTCTGGATGAGACAAATTATCTAGACAAAAATTCAATGTTTCGTTTTCCAATTATAGTCACTCCATCTTCAAGTCCAGTATTTCCATTTTATGAATTAGAAGGTTGAAATGGACTCGTGCTTGAAATTGAATCATTTTAGCATGCTTTGAGCCCAAATCAATAAGAAATTCCAAAGCACTGATTATTCTATCTAAACAAATACTGAGCTTTTTCTCTGCAGCTCCAGAATCATGCTCCATAAACCTCAATTTGTATTACATTCACTAATAAACTTGGCGAATTATGGTTCTAATCTCTGAATCTATGTTTGCAGAGTCACTGTAACAATGTAAATATATCATTGATCTAACTTTCCTTGGGTTTAAGCCTTTGTCTTTTTCGTTAATGCCGGTTTTGAGTCCGCAAAATGTAAATGTTCATTGTCCAAAGGACATGCGTAGGATGGCGTATGTGTGAGAAAACGGGGGTGCAGAAAGAAATTTATGTCATCAAAATGTGATTAATTTAACTATGAAAAAATTTCAAATTAGTGTTACTATGTTGCCTTTATGAAGCTTTCCTTGTGTGAAGTTTTCACTGTGTGGAGTGTGGGTAATGTGCGCGAGAATGGGTCCATTTTCCAGTTTGTGTTTTCTACAATAAAATATGTGATTCGGTTTTTGTGCTTTGGATAGATTTCATTTTGTGGAGTTTTCGCCACACTTGGTACAATGTTTAGTAAATTATTTAACAATAGTTAGAGTTAAAATATTACCAATAAGTTATAATAATAATAATAATAATTCCGAAGAGTTTTACAAAAATAAAAATATTACGGAAGTGGAAAGATTTCAATATAACAACACAATCTTTAATTAGTTAATAATTAGCAAAGTATTTAGTGCAAAATAAGTCAATTATGCATATGTGCGGAAACATCACTGGTGTTTGCACTTCAAAATTTTTTCCTAAAGTGAGCTAATAACATAATAGTGGAGACCAACATTTTTTATAGGTGTCGACATGAACAAAAGTATTTTTTGTAAATTTTTTGATTAAAAAACTTGTTTATGAGTGCAAGCATGCATGAATTGTTCGAAAGGTTTCTGACCCATGCTTCAGATTGAATCATTTTAGTGTTCTTTGAGACCAAATCGATGAGAAATTCTAGAGCACTGGCTATTCTAGGTAAAGAAGTATTGAGCTCTTTCTCCACAGCTCCAAAATCATGCTCCATAAACTTTAATCTATTTTACACTCACTAATAAACTTGGCGAATTATGGTTCTAATATCTGATTCTATTGCAAAGTCACTCTAGCAATCTAAATATATCATCGATCTAACTTTCCTTGATTTTAAGCCTTTGTCTTTATCGTTAATGTCGGATTTGAGTCTGCACAATGTAAATGTTCATTGTTAGAAGGACGTGTAGAGGATGGAATATGGGCGAGAAAATGAGGGTGCAGAAGGAAATTAATATCATTGACGTGTAATTAATTTAACTATGAACAAATTTTGAAATAGCATTACTATGTTTCCTTTTGTGAAGCTTTTCTTTTGCGAAGTTTTTACTGTGCAGAGGATGGGTAATGTGCCCGAGAATGGGGGAATTTTCCAATTTACATTTTCTAGAATAAAATACTTGATTTCATTTTACGAAGTTTTCTCTGCTCATCGACAGTTCCTCCTAAAGTGAGCTAATGACATAGTAGTCGGGACCAACATTGCTTATAGGTGTTTACACGAAAAAAAAGAAGTATTTTTTGTAAATTCTGTGATTAAAAAACTTGTTTATGAGTGCAAGTGTTCATGAATTATGTGGAAGGTTTGTGATTGTGTGGAGTGCAAAGGTCTGCATGATGAAATATTGAAAGTTTCCTCCACGCAATGGATTTCCTCTGTAGTTTGGCACATATGCCTATTTACAATAAGATAGCCATAAACAAAGATTCGGCGCAACACCAGATATGGATCCTCATCCAAGCACGATGAGGAGAATAATTGTGCCTTTTTTGGAAAGGCAAAGAAAGGGAAGGGGAAGTCATCCCATTCCGAATTAGATTCCAGTCAGGCCGGTAAGAAGAAGGACATGATGAAGATTAAAAGTTTTCACTCTCATGAGTTGGGACACTATGCCACAAAGTGTCTGCACAAGAAGGTCGGTAAGAAGCCCTCAGGAGGAGTGGTATGTGAATCTCTTGCTTCAAAATTTGAACTAGATTTCACCCTCATCGCTTGCATGGTGACATTGGTGATGGGTAGTGTGTGGTACCTGGATAGTGGAACCTCATTCCATATGACCAGAAACAAAGAGTTCTTTACTGAATTGGAGAAGAAGGAACTCCAAATGCACATCGAGATGGGAGATGACGGGAGGTATAACACAACCAACATTGGTATTTTTACCTTTTAGAGGGAGTATGGTTCTCCTCTCACCTTAAAATATGTCATATATGTTACGGGTTTGAAGAATAATTTGGTTTCAGTTTCCATGTTGGATGACCATGGCTATGATTTGATATTTAACAAGGGAAAGGATTTCCTTTGTCAAATAGCCTTAGGATAGGTTAAGCGGATCAACGTTTAGGTGAAGAACCTATACAAATTAGATGTAGAAGTTTGTGTTACTTCGATCACAAAAGTAGAGAAGGTGTAGAGCTGAGACATCAGTGAGTTGTGTCATAGAAGACTGGGTTACTTGCACCATAGAGCTTTGAATATCATGCAACAAATTTATACAAGACTTCCCAAGGGTACACTAGAGAAGAGAGACACATGCAAAGGGTGTACATTGGGCAAGTACACCAAAGCTTCCTTTCATGATAAAGACATTCAAGCACAAGATATCCTTGATCGAGTTCACTTAGACGTGTGTGGACCATTCTCAACAACATAATATTTGTTGATGATTTTTCCTATAAGTGTTGGATTTTTCTTCATGTAGAAGGAAGATCAGATGTTCACTAAATTTTATGAATTTAAAGAACTTGTCGAGAAATGTACTGGCAGGAAAGTTAAAGCTCTCAGAAGCGATAACAGTGGAAAATATGCGTTGAATGAATTCAAGAAATTTTGTACATCAGAAGGCATTCAATGAGAATTAATAGCAACGCATAACCAACAACAGAATGGGGTGGTTGAAAGGAAGAATAGAAGTATTGTGGGAGTGTCACGAGTGATGTTACATGATCAGAGCCTACCATTGCACTTGTGGGCTGAAGCATACAACAAAGTTGTTTATTTTCAGAACATAAGCCCTCATCCAATTCTCGGGATGAGTACACAAGAAGAAGATTTTTCAGGTAGGAAACCAAATGTAGCACACTTCAAGATCTTTTGTTCATCAATCTACTGTCATGTTACCAAGGATGCACGGAAAATTCTAGAGCCAACAGTTGAGTTGGGCATATTTTTAGGGTACAATGATACACCTCACAACTATCAGGTGTACCTTCCATCCAACAGAATGACAGTGGTTTGTAGAGATGTGAAGTTTGATGAAGAGAAGGCCATGAGATGTTCCCTTTAGAGGAAGCTTCAGTTACATGCAGATGAGGAGCTTTTAGCTCCAAAGGAGGAACCTCAGGATGATGCAGAGCAGCCACATGCAAAGGAGCAGAGAGTGGAAGCAACCACTCATGTAGATACTTACAGAGATAGAAGGAAGCACACTAGAGAGGTTGATACATTGATGCATGGTGCTAGAGATATTGTGGGCGCACTCACATCATAGCACAAGCAGAGGAGGTCACCAAATCGATACACTAGGTACATGGATCTGATGAGAGAGAGTGTAGAGGTTGAGCCATCCTCATTTAAGGAAGCACTACAACAACTGGTATGGGTTAATGTCATGGTTGAGGAATATGTCTCCATTATCAGAAACAATGTTTGGGAAGTGGTCCCAAGACCAATAGAAAAGTCAGTGGTGAGTTCCAAATGGATTTACAAGGTAAAGAAAGAAACATATGGGAGTGTGGAGAAACATAAGGACATATTTGTGGTGAGAGGATTCTCTCATGTGTAGGGAATTGATTAAGAGGAGACCTTTGCTCCAAAAGCAAGGTACTCTTCAATCAGATCTATTCTAGCATTGTCAGCGTTGATGGGATGGAAGATACATTAGATGGATGTGAATACAGCATGCCTCAACGGTATGATTGAGGAAGAGGTGTATATTGAGTAGCTGGAAGGATTTGAGACCTTCAATAGAGTCACATGTGTGCAGACTCAAGCGAGTGCTATATGGACTAAAAAAAGCACACCGTGCTTGGTACACTAGAATTGACAACTATTTCACTCGGTTGGACTTCACCAAAAGTGACGCAGATGTAGAACTTTACCATATTGTGGTTGAAAGTAAATTATTGATTATAGTATGATATGTCGATGACTTGATTCTTACAGGTGATGAGAAGATGATAAAATCTTACAAAGAGTATCTTGCAAGAGAATTCGAGATGAAGGGGCTGGGGCTCATGCATTACTTTCTTGGTGTGAAAGTATGGCAAGGAGATGATGAATTGTTTGTCTCTCAGGTAAAGCATGTCAAAGAGAGATAACAAAAGTTCCACATGGAGAGCAACAAACCCATGGAGACTCCTCTATCTAGTAACTGGAGGAAGGAGGATGCTACTTCAGGTGAAGTAGTGTAGGTTACTATTTATATACAGTTTGTCGATTCACTTATGTATTTGGTGAACAAATGATTGAAAATGTGTTTTGCAGTTAACCAACTTAGTCAAGCCATTGTTAAGCCAACAGAAATTTAATGGAAGGAAGATAAACATGTGTTTAAATACCTCACTCCAACCACTCAGTTTGGTCTTTGGTATAGGCAGATAGAGGGACTGAAGCTTCAAGGCTTCACAGATGCAGATTGGGTAGGGAGTCCATCCGAAAGGAAGAGAAAATCTGGGGGAATCTTCAGTATTGGGTCAGCAACAATTTATTATTATAGCAGGAAGCAGAGATCATTTGCACTCAGTTTAACAGAAGCATAGTACATGGCTGCTAGTCAAGTAGCTTGTTAGGCTATCTGGATTAGGAAGATTCTTATTGGGTTATTTGGTGAACAGATGGATCCTACTATGATTTACTGTGAGAATCAGAGTTGTATCAAACTCTTTAAGAATCTATTTTTTCATGATCGGTCCAAGCATATCGACATCCGGTATCACCATCTATGAGATTGTGTGCAAAGGAGAATCATGTTGTTGGAGTACATTCTTACAGTGGAGTGGGATGAAAATATTTTGACAAAGGCATTTTCAAGATGCAAATTCTAGTTTCACAGAGGTAGGATTGGGTTAGCAGATAATCCCTTTCTTGTTTAGAGGGAGTGTTGAAAACGCAACAAGAAAATCCTAATTTAATTTTGTCCTTGAATTAAATTGTAATTCTAACTCTCATAACAAATTGTAATAGTTAACTAAGTTAATTTGACTTAGTTGGCTCAGTTAATTCGATTTGGTAGTCTATCTAGAGTCATGTAGAGTGCTTCTTAAATTTTAGGGGCCCCGATTGAGTTTATTTTGAGTTGTAATTATTTAATTCAATCTAATTGAGTTAAATTCAGTTAAACTAATTCCAATAGATGGAGGAATTAGTGGGAGATCTAGAAGTGGGGTGTAACTTATAGTGGTGGGGTATAACCAGCACTCCTTAACCAATAAAATGAATATTCACTCATAATTAACTCATGCATGTGAGATCAGAGAAAGAGCCAATTGAGATTTGAGTTCAGGGACAATTTACTATCAGTTGTATAATCATCCAAATTGTATAGGTGGTGCATGTAATCAAAGGAAGGTCTATGAGGATTGTGCTGTTCATTATTGAGGAATTTCCCAATTAAGTATGGCTTAATTCCCTAGGAAACTGCACAAGGAAATAGGAGTTTGGAAAGTAGCATATTTGTCTAAGTATTGGCTTGAGCTGGTTTGTGAAGCAATGAGATAGATTGGGATAGTGCAGAGGTTGCTCGGGATTGAGAAAAGCATGGTAATATTCTCATATTTTTTGATTAAAGCAATATATAGATAACGAGGGTTTTTAGTTGTGGCTTTCCCCATAAAATTATTGTGTTATGTGTGATTGAATTATTTCTCTTTTATTCTTCATGATTTCATCAATCGTTTACTGTTTCCGCTAATGAGTAGAGTAAATTCAAGTCTATTGTTTTAGCATATTACAATCTGCAATTTGAATCTACAAGGAATTTCTACAATGCATTTGGAAAATAATGTTAAACTGTTATTATTATTATGTTTCAATATGAGGAGATTTTAATGTGCGAAAGATGGGGTAGGTATGTCGATTTTTCGAATAAATGTTTACTTTAAATGGAAAGGAAAATAGACAACTGTGCAAATTAGGTTGTGGAAATGTTTTGAAATTATGTTACTGAGAGAAAAACGACAGCTAAATCAGTAACGATTTACTTTGACGTAGGGTATAGGAAACAAATTAAATAGAGTAATACATATAAATGTCACGCATGGAATTTTTATTTATTTTTTATTTTTTTCAAATTTAGCCAAAATTTCTTGTTCTAATTTTCAAAAACTCAAAGATGGACAACTATTGTAAACTGATTTTCTTTATCAGTGAAAAAAACTACAAAAAAATAACAACTATCTAGATTACTACATATCCTCAATATCAGAAGTGACGTGGGCTGGCTCAAGCTGAGAAGGGGAGGTACCATGGTCAATGGCCATGATATTATCATCTCTTTCATTAGCGTCCTCCTCAACACTGACACTCTCTGTGTGAGACAAATTATCCAGACGAAAATTCAATGTTTTGTTTTCCAATTACAATCACTCCATATTCAAGTCCAGTATTTTCATTTTATGAATTAGAAGGTTGAAATGGACTCGTGTTTGAGATTGAATCATTTCAGCATGCTTTGAACCCAAATCAATAAGAAATTACAAAGCACTGACTATTCTAGCTAAAAAAATACTGAGCTTTTTCTTTGCAGCGCCAGAATCACGCTCCATAAACCTCAATCTGTATTACACTCACTAATAATCTTTGCGGATTATGGTTCTAATCTCTGAATCTATGTTTGCAGAGTCACTCTAACAATGTAAATATATCATTGATTTAACTTTCCTTGGGTTTAAGCCTTTGTCTTTCTCTTTAATTTTGGGTTTGAGTCCGCAAAATGTAAATGTTCATTGTCTAAAGGACATGCGTAGGATGGTGTATGTGCGAGAAAACGAGGGTGCAGAAAGAAATTTATGTTGTCAAAACGTAATTAATTTAACTATGAAAAAATTTCAAATTAGTATTACTATGTTTCCTTTTATGAAGCTTTCCTTGTGTGAAGCTTTTACTGTGTGGAGTATGGGTAATGTGCGCGAGAATGGGGCCATTTTCCAGTTTGCGTTTTCTATAATAAAAGATGTGATTCGGTTTTTGTGCTTTGGATAGATTTCATTTTTTGGAGTTTTCGCCACACTTGGTACAATGTTTAGTAAATTATTTAGCAATATTTAGAGTTAACATATTACTAATAAGTTATAATAATAATAATAATTCCGAAGAGTTTTAAAAAAAAAAAATATTACGGAAGTGGAAAGATTTCATTATAACAACACAGCCTTTAATTAGTTAATAATTAACAAAGTCTTTAGTGCAAAAGAAGTCAATTATGCATGTGTGCGGAAAAATCACTAGTGTTCACTCTTGGCTTTGTGGGCCCTGACCTAGGTTTAGCGTTAGTGAGTTAAACAAATCCCTACACTAATGGCCCTTTCGGCATCAGCCCGTGGAGCGTGGACCGAAGTCTCACCCGAAGCATTATGGGGGGGATGCTGGACCCAAGTTTCCACACCCTGAGATGGTTGTGATGTCGGTTTGTACCCCTATCCCTGCTTTCGTGCAAGTCGCTAAGCCTTAGGGCTCTATCATTCTTCCCTTTATTCCGCCCTTCAGTACCTCTGCAAAGGCGCACGATTGACCTTTGCGCAGCCCTAACCCATTGTTCAGGTACTTTCGCGCAGCTATGACAATGTATTGTATAGGTTCCCAAGTTTTCTCAAGTGTTTTACTTATCTTTACTTATCAATCACAGTTAGCGTCATGTAAACTGATATCTTTACTTGCATTCAATTAACCGATATAATAACATACATTTGTGCATCAAATAAACATTGTAAAATAAACCCAAACATAATATACTTAGATGCATTAACAGAGACTAAATACACAGTAATTGCAGAATATTTTCTCTTTATTGATATCTTCTAGTTGTTAGGATATTCCGACACATAGGATATAGTTAAGTTCAACTTGGTCTAGCATAGAGTTAGGTTAGAGTTAGGTAAAGTGTGTTTCTTTACCGTTGTACATTTTGTAACTTACAATCCGACGGTCACGATATGTAGTGATCCGACGGTTCACTCTCACCTCGGTATTACCGACACTTGATCCGTGGCTTGACACCCGATTGGTCCATGAGTTCTATTTAAAGCGCATGGAGGGTCATTGTTCGGGTAATCCGTGCATGAGAGAAGCTTATGTAAATTTTCATTCTTTGATTAATAAATTGTCTGTACCCACATTGGGACAGGCCGTGGACTGTTTCCCTCCTTGCACTCTGAGGGTTTTAACCACGTCAAAAATACTGGTGTATTGATTTGAGATCTGGTTGTGAGCGGTGTCCTTTTGGTATTCTTTCTGAGGAACTTACCCTGTAAATTCCTACATGGTATCAAAGCTATTTGAGGGCCGCGTCCGTTGGTGATCCAAATCTGAAGCCGGTAGAACTGCATGCGGCTGTCGTTTCCTAGATCTGCTGTTTCTGACTGCTTTCGGGCCGAGAGGACTGCTCTGTTGCATTCGGAGCATCTGTTTCAGTGAGGAACCCCTTTCGTTTCACGCGAAAAGGTTTCCGGTAGCCCTAGCTGCGTCATTTTTCAGATCGGGAGGTATACAGTGTTTTTTTTTGTAGTTTACTGTCATTTTCTCTCTGCTTATTTCGGTTTCGGTTTATTTAGCCTTTTTTTTCCCGGATCTATACCTTTCATTTCTGCGTATGCTCTTTGCCCTGCGACTCTGTGCGATCTGGGCAAATCAGAAACAGAAAGAAAGGATTTTTCTCATGCGTATGCTCTTTTCCCTGCACCTTAGTGTGATCTTGGAAAATCAGAAACATTGAGAAAAATATTTAGTTTTCGGTCGGCTAAAAGCTAACTTTGAGATTTTTTTTAAAAATTCTAGTTTTTTGGCTAAAGCTAACTTCGAGCCGTAAGGTTCGTTTTTCTTTGCATATTCGTGTTGGGTTTTGTGTTTTGTGTTTTGTAGGGGAAAAGAGCCTTCCAAGGCAAGCACGCAAATCGAGGCCCCCCCCCCCCCCCCCCCCTCTCTCTCTCTCTCTCTCTCTCTCTCAAATATTTTGTATAGATCAATTGGTTCAAAGACTTTTTAAGAGAGTAGAGGTCTTGGGTTCAAGTCTCCATTTTGTGGGGGCGGATTTTTTCATTCCCGCACATTCGCGCACTTTGCCGGCAACGTCAACAATTTTTTTTCAAAAAGCCATAACTTCTTCATCCGGAAGCCTTTTTCAGAGCCGTTTTTTTTAAAACCGCCTATTTTTTCGAGATCTATCCATTGGACCACTTACTTTCAGCATCTTCAGCTTCAGTTTTTTTTTCAAAAAAATGGAAAGTCCATGCCAAGTCATTCTTGACAGCACTAACTACTTCCAATGGGTAGCCTACATGGGAGATTTACTTAGAAGTAAAGGTCTCTTCAGAATAGCCACAGACCAAGAGAAGAAACCCAAAGATGAAGACAAGGCCGAAAAATGGGAAAATAGACAAGATCAAGCACGTGGTTTGATAGGAATGTCTGTTTCTCCTGATCTTAGATTCCACATTGCAGAAATTGAAACTCCTCATGAAGCATTAGAAAAACTTGCTAAAGTTTTTGGGATTAAAAATGAAATTAGAGCCCATCAACTTGAGAATGAGTTGCTTACTTTGGATCCTAATAATTTTTCTTGCATTGAAGATTTCTTGTCCAAATTCAAGACCCTTAGATATCTCTTGGAAGGTGTTAAAGTTAAGAAAGAAGATGGTAACCTTATTTATTCCATCCTTACTAAGTTGGGACCAGCCTACTCTGTATTTGTTTCCACTTTCCATTCTACAAGGGAAGCTTTCATTTGTCAAGGCAAAGACTACAAACCCCCTTCCTTTGACTCCTTTTGTGATTCCTTAATAAGAGAACAAGAAAAACTCTTACACCTTGGTCTTCTTAATCTTGGAAACTCTTCCTCGAAAGCGTTAGCCGCCCAGCAGCAACCAAATTCAAAGAATCCTAAGAAGTCTTATCCTCAAAGGAATGGTCCTAAACCAACTCAGCCTCAAGATGAAAGATCATTTCAGCAAAATGACAAGACCAATAAAAACAAATGGAAGAAGACTGACAGACATTGTAACTTTTGTAATCGAGATGGCCACTTAGAATCTAAATGCTTTAAGAAGATGGAAGCCTTGGAAGCCGCAATGAAGAAACATAACATCCATCTGGAGCCTACTTCAACTTCAACTTCCGGAACGGCACTTTCTGCATGTCATCGTCAATCATCTCAGTCTGGTTATGCATTAAATGTATCTTCTTCTTCTTCTCATTCTCATGAGTGGCTCATTGATTCTGGAGCCTCTTGTCACATGGCCAAAAACCAAGCCATGTTTTCTTCTTTAAATGATTGTAACACCAAAAATATATATGTTGGTGATGATAGATCTCTTAATGTTGTAGGGACTGGAACTGTTCATCTAGACAATGGTCAGTTCAATGATGTATTATGTGTTCCAAACTTATCCTGCAACCTTCTATCTGTCTATCAGATAACTCATTCAGGTGAAGGTAAAATTGTTGAATTTTCACCTCATGATGTTGTAATCAAGGATCTAAAAGATCCTAAACAGATTCTAGCTACTGGTCTTGCTGATGATTCCAAAAGGTTGTATAAGTTTCACAACTTTGGGTCATCCCATCTTCCCTCAGTATTTGTTGCTCATAATGATGAAGTGAGCAAACTTTGGCATGAGCGGTTTGGTCACTTAAACTATCGCTCCCTTCAGCATCTATGTAAAGAAAATATGGTGACAGGTCTTCCTATGGTATCTTGCAAAGATGGTGTTTGTTCCGGATGTGTACTCGGAAAACATCATCGGGACAGTTTTGACAAACGTGCCTCTTGGCACGCCTCAGCCCCTTTACAGCTTGTGCACAGTGATTTATGTGGTCCTCTTCCTGTTGCTTCATTCTCTGGCTGCAAGTACTTCTTAACTTTCATTGATGATTTCTCCAGACGCACTTGGGTATACTTCTTAAAACTCAAGAGCGAAGTATTTAACACTTTTTTGGCCTTCAAAGCATTTGTTGAAAAACAATCTGGACATCAAATTCTTAAGCTAAGAACTGATAATGGTGGAGAATATGTTAAAAACACATTCATCAACTTTTGCACCGAAAATGGAATTCAAATGCAACATACTGTTCCATACACTCCACAACAAAATGGTGTAGCTGAAAGGAAAAATCGCACCTTAAAGGAAATGGCTAATTGTATGCTGCAATCTAAAGGACTCAGTCTTAGTTTTTGGGCCGAAGCAATTAATTGTGCAAATTATATAATCAATCGCACTCCTACTAAGGTTCTAGAGAATATCACTCCAGAAGAAGCTTGGAGTTCCATTAAACCAGATGTAAGTCACTTTCGTGTGTTTGGAAGTGAAGCATGGGCCCATATTCCAGATGAAAAGCATAAAGCTTTAGAACCTAAGAGTGAGAAATGTACTTTTGTTGGATATTCTGAAGATGTAAAAGGTTATAGACTTATTCCATTTAAGTCCAAAAATGTTATCATTAGAAGAGATGTAAAATTTGATGAAAATAAATCGGCCTGCGAGCCTAGTCCGGCGGATGTGCCACCTCTTCCTATCTCTTCTATCTTTGAAAACATTTCTTCTTCTGATGATGAAAGCGAGGATGATAATCCTCCCCCACCTTCTCAGGATCCTCAACTTCCAAGATGGGTCCGTGCTACTCGGGATGCAGCAGGTGATCTTGCCGGTGATCCTACAGATCAGCGACGTACACGTTCTCAGTTTGAAAGAGCCTCTTCTTTACTGGCTCAAGCTCCAGTAAATCATGATCCTGACACTTTTGCAGAAGCTTCAGGCCATCCACATTGGGAAGCAGCTATGAATGAAGAATATCATTCATTGATGACAAATGATACATGGGATCTTGTTCCTCTACCAAAGGGACGCAAACTTGTTAGATGCAAATGGGTTTACAGAACCAAGTATGGACCAGATGGGAAAGTTGATAAACATAAAGCTCGTCTAGTTGCTAAGGGCTTTTCACAGGTTGAAGGCATTGACTACACTGAAACCTTCTCTCCAGTTGCCAAAATGAACTCTATCCGCCTTGTTCTTTCCCTTGCTGCCTCTTTAAAATGGGAAGTCCATCAAATGGATGTTAAATCTGCCTTCTTGCATGGGGACTTGCAGGAAGAAATCTATATGGAACAACCCATTGGCTTCATACAAACAGACTCCAGCCTCGTTTGTCGACTTAAGAAATCCCTTTATGGCCTCAAGCAAGCTCCTCGGGCTTGGTATGCCAAAATGGATAGCTTTCTTTTAGAATCTGGCTTTTCTAGGTGTCATTCTGACAATACTGTCTACACCAAGAAAGTGGGCAACTCTCTTATCATCCTTGTTCTTTATGTTGATGATCTTATTCTTACTGGTAGTGATCCCAACCTTATAAACCATGTGAAGTCCAGCCTTAAAAAGAAATTTGAAATGACAGACTTAGGACACTTACACTATTTTCTCGGTCTTCAAGTCTTGCAATCCCAAGAGGGTATTTTCCTTTCCCAGTCCAAGTATGCTTGTGATATTCTTCGTCATTTTCACATGGAAGACTGTAAGCCAGCCCCTTCTCCCTTTCAGTCTGGAGTCAAACTTTCAGTCTCTTGTACTTCTCCTGAAGTTGATGCTACCTTATACCGTCAACTTGTCGGAAAACTCTTGTATTTAACCCATACTCGTCCTGATCTTTCCTTTGCTGTTGGCCTTGTTGCTCGTTTTATGCAAAACCCCCGTGAAAGTCATTGGAAAGCAGCTAAAAGAATACTTCGTTATGTTCGAGGTACAGTACAGTTTGGGATTCATTACAGTGCCAAAGCAGCTCCTCTGTTAGTTGGTTTCACTGATTCTGATTGGGCTGGTGACCTTGATGATCGGAAGTCTACTGCCGGTTATGTCTTCACTCTTGGTTCAGGACCTATTACATGGGCTTGTAAGAAACAGGCTGCCATTTCTCTTTCGTCAGCAGAAGCAGAGTATCGTGGTGCCGTGGAAGCTAGTAAGGAAGCCTTGTGGCTTCGTCAGATCCTATCAGAGTTTGGCTTTGAGCAGCAGCATCCAACCACACTTTGGTGTGATAATCAAAGTGCCATTCAGCTATGCAAAGATCCAGTCCAGCATCAGCGCAGCAAACACATTGAACTACACATGCACTTCATCAGAAAGCTCATTCATGACCATGTTCTTGAAGTGCAATATTGTCCAACGGATGATCAGGTTGCAGACATCTTCACAAAGGCTCTCACAGAGGCGAAGTTCACTAAACTTCGATATATGCTTGGAGTTCAGGAAGTTGTCACTAAGGGGGGATAGGCTCTAGTGCCTCCTTCCTTCTCCTATTGTGTCATATTTGTAAATCCTTCAATCCTATCCCAAGTTGTTCTTAAGGGGGGATGTTAGGATATTCCGACACATAGGATATAGTTAAGTTCAACTTGGTCTAGTATAGAGTTAGGTTAGAGTTAGGTAAAGTGTGTTTCTTTACCGTTGTACATTTTGTAACTTACAATCCGACGGTCACGATATGTAGTGATCCGACGGTTCACTCTCACCTCGGTATTACCGACACTTGATCCGTGGCTTGACACCCGATTGGTCCATGAGTTCTATTTAAAGCGCATGGAGGGTCATTGTTCGGGTAATCCGTGCATGAGAGAAGCTTATGTAAATTTTCATTCTTTGATTAATAAATTGTCTGTACCCACGTTGGGACAGGCCGTGGACTGTTTCCCTCCTTGCACTTTGAGGGTTTTAACCACGTCAAAAATACTGGTGTATTGATTTGAGATCTGGTTGTGAGCGGTGTCCTTTTGGTATTCTTTCTGAGGAACTTACCCTGTAAATTCCTACACTAGTTTAGTATAGACTTTACCCACCCTGCGCACACAGCTGCAAGGGTCTGTGCAATCAGCTATGAACTCCCACCCTAGGCCTCTGTGCACTCAGCTGTAGAGCCTCTACCTATGCTAAGACTCGAAACATTGAAACTTCTCTACCAAACTTCCAATGCTTAACTCTTCTATCCCTTCCTAGAGTTTACTTACTTAGCTCCCTTTTATAAAATCCCATGGTCCGCGAACCATGGGTAGATCTTTACAACTGACTTGACACTTTTACAAAATAAGGGTAGACAACCCTTTATGACTCTTGACACCATCATGCTCCACGACCACAAAATCCGGAGACTTTACAACTTTATTACAAAATTGTTCCAAAACATGGGCTTTTAGCCCCAAAATTGCTCTTGGGGGAACCTGTTCCCAATAGGCTGCCAACACAAACATGGTGACTCGCCCTTGAGTCGATCTATGGTCATGGAGATCTTAGTGCCAAGACCTCCCAGCTTGACCTGTGTGACGACAACCTCGGCGGTGCACTGTGTAGCCGCCTGCTTCACTTCTTCAACCAACTGCTTTATCACTGGTCCTAAACTGTTTGCCTGAAGCTTCTGCTGAGTTGCCTACAGACTAGCAAGCTTCCCTTCAATGGAAGCCATGACTGAATAAGCTTCATCCAACCAAGGCTTCAAGCATGCCTTCAACAGTGCCTCTTTGTGCTGTGCGACATCTACCTGTTCCGTCAATGTTTTGGCCTCCTGTAGCTTTGCCCGTCTCTGTGTGAGAGCGACGGTGTGCACTATTCCTTTTACCTCGTCATAGCGCTACTGCAGTTCTCATGCCTCTGTCTCCAGTCGATGTACATTAGGATCCTCCTGCTGACCGGCTAGGACCTCGAATGACTATTTGAACAACCGTCTGCAGTCTGCTACTACACTGTCTATTGCCGCTATCGCCTCTATGATAGTGGTTGCACACTGCTCCTTTACTTCTGGCAGAGTTGAAGGCTGAGCCTTCAATTAAAAATCTGCAATCTGTAGGTTCAGCTCCAGCTGAACCTTAGCCAAATCTATACGAGCATTGCACACCCCTATACCAAGCTTGTAGACCTGCTTATTTGCCTCCGCATCCTCAGAAATGGCCCATTCGGGGACCATTCGGTAGGCTTCCTTCATGGCCTTAGTCATGCGCTGATTTGTGTTAGTAAGTTCCACAATGGAAGTGAGGGTGGTATCTTGCTGCAGGGGCATCTGCACATTGTTGATCAAGTGCTCACTGATCACTTGCATGCTCGCTGTTCGCAGACCCTCAGCAAGGTCTTACTGGCCTTCAATTTCTTTTGCAACCCAAATTTTTCCTGTCCCCTTAAACGATTGATGCGGTACGACGTCATCTGTAGGTCTACTCCATGCTTCTCTGTTTGCTCGTCCATTTCTTCCTCTAGTTCAGGTGAAGGCGTCCTTGCACCTTTGTCAGAGGCACGCTCTGCTCCACCTGCTGTGCAGCATCGCGCTCTGCTTGGGCCTTGTCAGTGTCCTCCGTCTTTCTCTTCCTGGCCAACTGCACCATCTTGAGCTTGACCTCCTCCTTTTTGTGCTACGCAGCTGACTTGCTCGATCCCACCGCCGAGTCTGAGGCAGTGCACCACTCTGCCAACCAACTATCAAGAACTGCATCGATCACATCGTCAGTCACCAAGTAAGGCAAGTCATGCCACTTCTGCTCAGGGTCCTTTGATTCCCTGATTGAGATGCGCTGAAATTTTTCCTTGAACTCCATGTACTCATGTAGTTTGGAAAACACAGTAGGCGACAATCACGGCTTGCGATTGATATCCATGCGCATATTCATTTCCATCAAGATCCAGAAGATCTTGCTATGCTTGATGTGCTGAGCATCCTTGGTCGCCCACAACGAAGTGTACTTCATTGCTTCTGGGAGGTCTGGCATGACCGAGGGGAATTGACTGTCTTTAGGTAGCTCCCAGCACAACGGACAACAAGAGTCATGCATAGTGGAATGTCTTGCTGAGCTCCTGTGCCTCGCGGAAGTTCACAAGGAAATCACCGTAGAGATAGCGCACCTAAATAAACTGGAATCCTTCGGTGCATTGGGCTACTAGAACGACAATAGGTGCCGACACTTCATTTGTGCGACACTTCCTCATAACTTTTCCTGCCAAAATCTGCGTGGCCACCTTGACCACAAGATCGCAGATTCTTGAGATGGCATATCCTTGCGGCTTCTTCACGAGCTTGAATTTATCCTTCATGGCCTCTGGGAGGGCCTGCTTGCCACTTTTTCATCAAACATCATGGCCAAATTTTCCCCTGTATAGGGCAGCCATGTGATCCTATGGATCAACCTATCGGTGATTAGTATCGGCTCCTCTAGCCACAGACACCCATCATGCACCAAGCATAGCAACTATTTGATGACCAATATTGTAATGGGTGTGCGATTGTAGTGCGTCACCCATAGCAGGTTGAGTAGGCCTACCTTGTCTACACCCCTGAGCCATTTCTGCGGTTCCAATGTAGTCATCCCAATGGTTGTGTGAACAACACGGTGCATTAGCTGTTCTGTCGCCAAGTGCAAGAACTTATCCATGTTAGTTAAGTCCCAATATTCCTGTTTCAACAGTGGAACCTACCCCAAGTGTGGTCCTTCAAAGATAATCGCATCTGGCAAGAGAGGTATGTGCAGAGTAACCTTGCTTTCATCGATGTCCTTCAACACCTTGGTCTTGCCCTTGCATGGAGGGATGTATTCAGGCAACTTAGTGATAGGGTTAGAACCCTCGACTTCAGTGTCCTCCACTTCCACCCCCAAATCCTCATCATCCATTGGGATGTCCTCAATGTCTTCCTCCTTCGGCTCCAAGTCAATAGTTTTACCCTTTTCCTGTGCGATGGGCTTGTCCTTCTGTGGGTTTCTTCTAGGTGATGCATGCATTGGTATCACAACCTGCTTGCCCTTCTTATCCTTCGCACTCTCCTTGGTCAGTGTAGGATTCAGTCTAGGCATCCGTGGTGACTTGGAGACTTCAGCTAGTACCTATGAAACCTCTGGAGCAGCTCCCTTTGCCTCCACGACAACCTCCAGCACAACCCCCTTGGCTGTCACTGCTTCAGCGTCCATAGCTTTAGAGCCTAGGATAAAATCACGGATGAAACTGTGGTCGTACTGTGGAAATCGATCAAACACTGGGTAGTCAAGAAATTCTTCGAAAAATGCGCGATTCATGCACGTATGAGAGCTCACCAAATCAATGCTCAAAATTCCAAGTGTTTTTCGTTGGGTAGCCATATGTAATTTATAGGCCATTTTGAATTCAAATCCGACCGTTCTCCCCACATTCAGTTCATTAATGCTAGATTGGCGGTAGATTTACAAGGATATTACCCATAAGTTTCATCTTAAATGCCTATTTCTCACTCCATTTCGCTGAATTCTCATTGTTAGATCATGAACAATAACTTTAACGGTCACTTTTCGGCTGACTTGCACGATTTTTCCTTAGTTAGCGCAGCTCTCTCCATGCTGACGTGAACCCTGTGACATCTCCTCATTCTGCACAATCCTCCATTCGTGCAGTTCCCCAACCTGGATAGTGTATTTTATAGTCCCACTCCTCCTTTCAGATTCCTGGAGTGCTAAGACTATGCTACCTTCATATAGTCACATGGCCGGATCACCGATGTATGGGTTCAATCAGCTGCCATTCACCTTTCCTGGGAAGGGATCTCCATTCAATTTAACCAACTGAACTGCTCCACCGTTGGTAATTTCCTTAATTACATAGGGCCTTAGCTAGTGCATCCTGAATTTCCTTGGAAATTTATCAAACTTGCTATCATATAACAAAACTAGGTCATTTACCTTAAAGGTGAGTAGCTTAATGTGCTGATCATGCCATGCTTTTTCACACTGCTTTTGGACCCGTTGGTGAAATCTAGCCATAAATATTTCTTCCTCAAGCTCAGCAAGCTGCGCGAGCCTCTCTTCTAGGGCTTTGTGATCCGTCATACTCATGAGTACCACTATGTGCAGACTAGGCACAATGTATTCCATGGGCATCACTACTTCAACACCATATACAAGCCTAAAGGGGTCTTTCCAATCAAATTTTTGCATGTCGTTCGATAGGCCCATAGTACTACGGGTATGCGTAGGTCCCAATCACTTCACTAAGCATTGCAAACCTTGGTTAGCGCATTCTCCAGTACCTTATTGAATGCTTCTACTGTCCCATTAGCCTGTGGGTGATAAGGTGTGCTTTTCTAGTGATATACATGAAATTATTCCATCAGCGTGCTGATTGTTTCGGTCAGGAAGTGCGTGCCACGATCACTCATCAAAATCTTTGGACACCCAAATCACATCAGTACATATTCAAAGAGAAACTTTGCAGCGATTGCGCATGTGCGGTCCTTCACAGGCTATACCTTTGCCCATCAAGTCAAATACTTAGTCGCGATGATAATGTACCGCGCACCCATCTTCTTTCCTTGAGGTTGAATGGGTCCCACAAAATCTATCACCCATTTCTCGAAAGGTTGTAAGTCCTTTGACACACGTCACATGCCCTGTAGTAGGCTTTTGAATCCTAATGGGGGGTTGGCCACCACAATCTTATGCATAGAATCTTCTATGAAGTCGCCCTTCTTGCATAATGCACTCTCGCGGTGCCCCATGAGTGTCCACGAGGATACTGCTTCTTTCAAACTCCAGTACATATCGTTGCAATACTTCATCAGACCCCATTTTGTACAGATGTCTGACAATGACAGAAAAGTCTGTTGCGTGCACCACTAACTCCTTTTTTTGTTGGACGGTGCAGCCTTCTGGGACAGTTCCCATCGTTAGGAAGTGTATGATTTCTTCAAAGTGACCATCTGTGACACGCACTGCAAAGGGCTGTGTGTCAGGCAATCCCTCCTCCAAATTAGTGGGATCTTCCCCTGTTTCGATGCGTGAAAAATGGTCTGGTCCTGCATTCAGTCGTTTAGGCTTCATAATAACTTCAAAATCATACTCTTGGAACAATAATAACCACCTACAAATTCTCCGCCCCCAACACAGGCTTGTTGACCAAGTATTTCAACATAGAATGATCCGTATACATCTTAAAATTTCCACCCAGCAAATAGTGTCTAAACTTCTAGAGCACGTATACCATGGCTAGTCCTTCGCACTCAATGGTGGAATAGTTCTTCTCAGCCTTGGATAGCCTCTTGCTTGTGAACGCTATAGGATTGTTCGATTCTCGTCCGCCAGCCTGTGTCAGCACTACTCCTAAGGCTATACATGATGCATTTACATGTACATGAAACTCCTTCCAATCCGAGAAGACTAAAATTGGCACGGTGACCATTTCTCCCTTGAGCACATCCAAGATTTTCTGACAGTCCTCGTTCCAATAGAACGTGACACACTTTTTCAACAGCTTCTCCATAAGCATGGTGATCTGGGCATAGCCCTTGATAAACTTCCTATAGTACCCAATATGTCCCAAGGTTGCGCGCAGCTATTCACACTCCTCGGTGCCTCCAAGTTAAGTATCATAATGATCTTCGCAGGATCTACCATCAACCCATGTCTGCATACCACATGACCTAGCAAAGTCCCAAAAGGGACACAAAACAAACATTTCTTCAGATTGAGCACAATTTGGTACCTTCGAAAGATGTCTAGCATTAAGCGCAAACTGGTCACATGGCTTTTTACCAACCCAAACATAGTCCAGTCATCAAAGTACACCTCCAGAAACTTTAGAATGAAGTCTTTGAATGTAGCAATGACTACGCGTGAAAAAATTGCAAGCACATTCTTTAATCCGAAAGGCATGACAATGTATTGAAAAAATCCCCATTTAGTCGTGAAGGTCGTCTTGCTTCTATCTTCATAAATGATTTTGATTTGATGGTACCTAGAGAACCCATCAGTGAAGGAGTACGCTTCCTGGCCACCTACATTATCCAATACCTCATTAGTGAATGGAGTCGGGAAAGGGTCATGCACGCAAGCGTCATTCAACTTCCTGAGATCTACGCATATCCTTATTTCATCCTTCTGATTCTTTTCTTGTACAACCATTAGGCTTACCCAATTAGATTCTTCTACAGGCTCAATGATGCTTGCCATGAGCATCTTATCTAACTCTATGTGGACCTTCTTCTTATAATTCGGATTGAGACGATAAGGTCTTTTCTTAACCGGCTTCGTGTTAACATGATATTCATAACACCTAGGTCTCCTATTATCCCCTTTAACTCCGTAAACTTGGTAGGGAACAAATCCTAGTATTCGCGAAGTAATTCGACAACCTTATCTACCGTTGCGTCATTCTAGTAATCTCCAATCTTCATGAATTCGGGCTCCGCCTCCGTATCAATATTTATCTGTTTAGTCTTTAGTGACGTAGTTATATTAGGATTCCCGATCGGCGGTCCCTCGACCTTGCAGTGACCCTCGATTTCAAGAATATTAATCTTTCGTGGGTCCTCATCTTCTTCTTCAGCGGTCACGTTATAGCATTCCAGCACATGGCTCGAGTGAGTAGTCCAATCGGGTTGAATCAGATCCAAACGATCCTGCGGTATCCTAAAGATCGCTGCTTTAACTTCTTGTTGCGCTTTGTCAATATAGTCAAACCCATCTTCGAAGATGAATGTCATTATGAACCCTTCACACAAAATATCCCATTCTCTTGTACCGTGGCGGAGCTTTGTCTCCAAGTACCAGTTCATTGGGATGACATCTAGGGTGTGACAGAACAAGTGCACCCAATCAGGTTGGGGCTTCGCTCCATAGTCCTTAGCCCATTTGGCCAAGTGTGCGCGCGGATCATCCTTCCCATCATACTTATCTGTCACTCGTACCTTCAGCTTCCCAAAGCACCTTCTCAACATCCTCCTACACTCGCGCCAATCATCAAAACTACCCTTGTGCGTACCCCACCATCTTGCGGGCATAGCGCGCAGGGTCCAATCCAAATCCTGGAAGCGTTGCTTCTCTGGTACTTCCCTCTCAAATGCATCCAAAAACACATCCACATCATTCAAGCCATCATAAGTGGGCAGATTTTTTACTTTTGACAACACATAGCACAATGACTGGGTCATCATGTTACAACTTAGCGTGGTTACTTCATGTAGCCGATTCTGCCAGCGCTCTAATTCTTCATCTGAGTTTGAGTTGCAGGAACTCTCGCAATCCCATGTAATTCGTCCATCCATTGTTGGATTCACCCCATCTTGGTCTCACATTGTTATCTTATATATGCTGTCCAAATCGTCATTGCTTTCGTAATCGTGGACTGGTTCTGTATAACGCAATCCTTCAACAGGATCTAGGGGTACTATTACGTGAAGCGATTTCTTTTCAAATATCATCTTACGCTTCTTTAGGTTGATTACCCCGTTCATGTTAGTAGCCCAATAAATTTCCAGGAGCACAGGGTAGGGGTTGCTATCATCCACAATTTCTATTACTTCAAAATCAACCAATGCATTCGCACCTTTGATATCTACAGTTACTCCCTACAAGCGTCCCATGGGGATGATCTTTTGCTAATTTTCCATCCTTAACTAAATCGGAGACCACTGCAATGCTTGTCTCCCCATCCACTCCCATGTCTTCTTTGGAAAAGCGTTCGCGTCTAACCCTAGATTTAGAATGACTTGATCCATTTTGTATTCTCCTATCTGTGCGGTCAGTCTCATCTCACGTCCTATCCTTATTTTATGCTTACCAATCTTCTGTACCACGCGCGGTTCACCCGGAGTGTTTCCGAAGCATCTATTTATAAGTTCCTGTAACCCCTTCATAGCCTTGCTATCGCGCAGCAACTTCATGCAGGTCTCTAGAAAATTCGTAAGCATAGAAGGGTCCATTTCCTAAATAGGTTTATCCTGGCACCCTAAGGTAGAGGCCTCAGCGAAGGTCTTCTTTGCTTCCATGAATGTTTAATGTGCACACTCCAAATCGAATTCAACCTCCTTCTATGGAGCTTTATGAACCCACGCATTGTCTTCAGGTTGTTTCCCCTTATCATTGCCCATTTCAATTCCACTTTGGAGCACTATATTCACATTCGGATCCTCTTCGCGAGGCTCAGCCCTCATCATCTGCAGGTTCTGAGTTGGCTGCAGTGGTAGCACCCCTTTGTCGCGTATCCTTGCTATCAGTGTAGGGCAGTCCTCAGTCTCATGATCAAACTGAGTACAATATTTTCACAATGGACACGTTGGGTTAGTGCATTCACGGGCATAGTGTCCTGGCCCTCCACAATTGTAATAGATCAGTTGTCCCCAACCTCTACCTCGGCCTCGTCCACACCACTGAAATCCTATTTGCGCCATCTCAACTCTCTAGTCAGGAGGTTGCGTTTCTTCCTGAACTCTATAGGCGGGTGTTCTATCCATCATCAATTCATAACTTCGGCAGTTGCGCTCATCATGCCCTACCAACCTGCAGAAGTTGCAGAATAGTTGTTGCAGTGTTTGTACGAACTTTTGTAGCAAATGACAATTATCATCCATATGTTTGCTTGCTACCTGACATATAGTGCACCACAACACAGGCCCCACACTCAGTCCTGCTTGGGCTTCTGGCCTCAAAGGAATTGGTCTTCCTCCTGCAATATATTTCGCAAAGAACAAGTAGTGGTCTTTATCATGCCCTTAACCCTTACATTTCAAGCACCATATCTCCTCGCACACCTCCGGTCAAATTGTTCTGTCTTGCTTTAGACTTTGCATTTCGAGGCAAAGATTTTGCAACTGTGCATGGATTTGCTGAACCCCCAGATTTGGATCTTGCACCAGAGTTTCATGAAATCTTATTGTAATATCCAAGGCCGCTGCCTGAGTTGTAATATTCTGTTGGGATAGCGCAATCCTTAGGTGAGGCAGGAGCGAAGCCACGGACCACTCGCGGTGCTGCCCATTTGTTAATTTCATATTAGCTTCACAGATTTTACACTTCAATCTATGATCCAATTCCCAGGGAGTCTCACCTGGTTTCATTGCGATTTCCTTGAACCCCACAATCGACTATGCCTTAGATTTAGGCCTACTGAACTCTTTATTCAGCACGGTTTGGATCTCTGCCAACCCCATGTTTGGGTTATCTTTAGAGTACTTGATGTACCAAGTTAGTGCACAATCCTGCAAAGCACTAACCAACGTCTCCTTCTTCATGTGATCGTCTATGACACCCTAAGCTTCCCATACAACTTCTACGATGAACCAAAACTAGTTCGAGTCCTCATTTCCTAAGCCCTTAAACAAAGGTAGCTTCATTGAATTCGCCATGCTGAACTGTGGTGGAGGCGGTGATGGTGTGCGCGAAGTCGCAAGTGACAGTGCTGTAGGTGGAGGTGGTCGGCGGGAACCATTGTTTTATCATCTGAACTGCACTTCACGGAGAAGCCTGCACTACTCCCTCTTCGCCACTCAAAGGAGGTGAAATCAATGGGCTATATTCAGGACCCTTTCTTCCTTCATTGTTGTTAGTCTTTCCACTTCGTGTAGCTCCGAACATCAAGGTAATTGCATAACCCATTTTTCACACAATAACACCTTAATCCAAGTATTTAAAGACTTCAAGTACTTACCTCGCGGACCTTTGAAAAAGTGCCACTCCACCTCGCTGTAACTAACTGAGGTAGTGACCATGAATTTTGTCACAAATCCTCCTATGATACGATCGAGCCAATGATCGACAGTGCAAGTGATCTTATCCTCAGAGGCTTACAGTCTCTGTACTAACTCCGGAGTCCAGACAATATGACCGTCGAGCCTCCACCTTCCTTGGCTATCCGCTAACTTCACGATCCACTCATATAACTCAACTGAAAAGGAACAGAAAAATATTTCGTGGATTTTTGTATATAGGTACCTATCTAACCACTGTTCCTTTTTCAGTTGCAGATTCCTATTCTCCTCCCCTGCGAATTCATGGATCATCCTATCCAACCAATATACAATCTCTTTCTTAGTTGGATTCCAGTGATACGACATCACACATCTCTCATGCAGATTCCAGTCCCGACAACGAAACCATTTGTTCGCTTTATGGACCCTGACCCAAGTTTAGCATTAGTTAGCCAAACAAATCCCTACACTACTGGCCCTTTCAGCATCAGCCCGTGGAGCGTGGACTAAAGTCTCACACGAAGCAGTATGGGGGAATATTGGAACCAATTTTCTGCACCCTGAGATGGTCATGATGTTGGTTTGTACCCCCTGCCCCTAATTTCACGTAGGTCACTAAGCCTTAGGGCTCTATCTGTCTACCCTTTATTCCGCCCTTCAGTACCTCCGCGAAGGTGCACGATTGAACTTCACACAGCCCTAACCCGTGGTCCAGGTACTTTCGCACAGTTATGACAATGTATTGTATAGGTTCCCAAGTCATCTCAAGTGTTTTACTTATCTTTACCAATAAATCACAGTTAGTGTCGTGTAAACTGATATCTTTACTTGCATTCAATTAAAAGATATAATCACATACATTCGTGCATCAAATAAACATTGTAAAATAAACCCAAACATAATATAATTAGATGCATTAACAGAGACTAAATACACAATAATTGCAGAATATTTTCTCTTTATTGATATCTTCCAGTTTAGTACAGACTCTACCCACCTTGCACACACAGCTGCATGGGTCCGTGCATTCAGCTGCGGAATTCCACCCTTGGCCTCTGCGCACTCAGCTACAGAGTCTCTACTTACGCTAAGACTCGAAACACTTAGATTTCTCTACAAAACTTCCAATGCTTAACTCTTCTCTACCTTCCTAGAGCTTACTTACTTAGCTGCTTTTTATACAATCCCATGGTCTATGGACCATGGATAGATCTTTACAGTCGACTTGACACTTTTACAAAATAAGGGCGGACAACCCTTTATGACTCTTGACACCTTTGTGCTTTGCGACCACAAAATGCAGAGACTTTACAACTTTATTACAAAATTGTTCCAAAACATGGGCTTTCAGCCCCAAAACTGCTCTCGGTTCCCAACATTCGCACCTCATAATTTGTTCCTAAAGTGAGCTAATAACATAGTAGTGGAGACCAACATTTTTATAGGTGTCGACATGAACAAAAGTATTTTTTGTAATTTTTTTGATTAAAAAACTTGTTTATGAGTGCAAGCATGTATGAATTGTGCAAAAGGTTTGTGACCCATGCTTCAAATTGAACCATTTTAGGGTTCTTTGAGACCAAATCAATGTGAAATTATAAAGCACTGGCTATTCTAGCTAAAGAAGTATTGAGCTCTTTCTCGCAGCTCCAAAATCACGCTCCATAAACTTCAATATATTTTGCACTCACTAATAAACTTGGCGAATTATGGTTTTGATATCTAATTCTATTGCAGAGTCACTCTAGCAATATAAATATATCATTGATCTAACTTTCCTTGATTTTAAGCCTTTGTCTTTACCGTTAATGTCGGATTTGAGTTTGCACAATGTAAATGTTCATTGTTCGAAGGACGTGCAGAGGATGGCATATGGGCAAGAAAATAGGGGTGCAGAAGGAAATTAATATCGTTGACGTGTAATTAATTTAACTATGAACAAATTTTGAATTAGTATTACTATGCTTCCTTTTGTGAAGCTTTTCTTGTGCGTAGCTTTTACTATGCGGAGGACGGGTAATGTGCTTGAGAATGGGGGCATTTTCCAATTTGCATTTTCTAGAATAAAATACTTGATTTCATTTTACGAAGTTTTCACTGCACATCGACAGTTCCTCCTAAAGTGAGCTAATGACATAGTAGTAGGGACCAACATTGCTTATAGGTCTTTACATGAAAAAAGTATCTTTTGTAAATTCTGTGATTAAAAAATTTGTTTATGAGTGAAAGTGTGCAAGAATTATGTGGAAGGTCTGTGATTGTGTGGAGTGCGAAGGTCTACATGATGAAAGATTGAAATTTTCCTCCGTGTAATGAATTTCATCTGTAGTTTGGCACATATGCCTATTTACAATAAGATAGCCATAAACAAAGATTTCACTATATGAAGAGAATAACCTTTAATCAATTGATCAGGAAAGTCTTTCGTACTGAAGAAGTTGATTTTGCTGGAGTGTAGAAACCGCACGCGGTCTACCAGAGGTGTTCATTGACATCTGTGCTTAGGTGGAAAATTTCCTTTGGATATATTTCAGTGTGTGGAGAGGTTTCATTGGGGATATAGAAAGTCTAACAAACATAAAATAAGAAACACTACTATTTTCTTTTAAATCAGAAATATTAATTTATTATAATAAGGACTTTAATAATAAACATTAAATAAGAAACATCACTATTTCATTTTAAATAACAATAAGATTTTTGGTGCATTTGAAGTGCATCATTTGTCCATATTGGCGGTGCATAACATTATGATCGAGTAGGGATTTTTGGTAATTTTAAGGCTTCTCTTCGAAACATTCTGGTGCGATTGGACAATATAATCTCTTTTTCATTGTAGCCATTCATTTAAAATTTCTCTGAATTAATAACAAGACTTTACCTATTCCTAGTGCGGATGTTGCACTACTTTCCTTGTTGCAAATGCATATTGTTTTATTCTATTGATTTGTCATTTGTTTTGTTGGGTTCGTTCCATTGGATGATGTTTTATAACTCTGGAAGATACAAAAGATTTTCCATTTTCGATAGATTATTATTACACTGGATTTATCATTAGTATTTTTAGATCCACATCAATACACTTATGTGTGGGAAGTGTGTGAGATATTTTTTAATTCAGCTGGAAAAGGAAAGCATACATGAGCCACATCTGAAAATTATATCAATTCTTGCCAATGCAAGGCTTTTTTATTAAATCATTTTGATACAAAATAATTTGTAATGTCCATTTGTGTGCTTCTTCTTCTTCTTCTTCTTCTTTTGGGAGAGAGTATCCTAACGAGGGGTTACATATGTCAAACTTTAGGATTTTTTTATGCTTATTCTTTTGTATTCATATATGGTTTGATTTATATTTGTTATTGTTACTTCTATAGGTTGTACATCATCAATATTGCATTGAAAGCATTAGAATGATTAAAAATATAGACTAGATAATAGTGTATCTAGATAATGATGAAAACCATTAAGTTGTGATTTGGGAAGACCACTAATACTACCACTAATTAACCACTAATATCCATTCAGTAAAGCCACATACACACTGGCATTATCATAGTTAGTTGCAAATATATCTTTAAGGTTGTATCTATCAATATTATTCGATATCTATTATGTGAATTCAAAACTATATATATATATATATATATATATATATATATATATTTTTTTTTTTTTAAAGGACTGGTATTTAGCATTCAATTGAGTTGTCCTGGATTATAGGAAAATCTATGTGTTTCAAATGGAAGTGCTATTGGTGTTGGATCTATGTTAATTACTGAATAGATATTTCCACTAATTAATTGATTCTCTTTACATAAATATTTTCGCAGAGTGGAAGCTACTTTCATAGTCAATAACGCCTTTCGGTCAACCGTATTATTAATTGATAAATACGTTGGCATTAAAGGTTTTCATTGCTAATATTTTAGTAAACAATTGACATATATGATCTCACTAGTGATATTTTAAGTGTAGATAAATATTATCTTCATATTTTCGAATATCTCTTTGTTCAGGCTCTTGTGCGGAAGTGCTCAGGAGGTAGCTACTCTTGTGTTTGGTCAACCATTAACATTGGAAGTTGTTATTAATTGATAAATACATTTGCAATAAAGGATTTTATTGTTAATATTTTAGTAAGCAGTTGATGTATAAAAATTAATTGGTAATATTTTAATTGTAAATAATGCTTATCTTTAGGCTATTGTGCAGTAGTGCTCTTCTTCATACTTTGCACTAAATGTTTTTATTGCTAATATTATTGGTAATATTTCAGTTATAAATAATGTATATCAGTAGTCAATTGAGTAAAAGTTGTGCAAAGTGCACACAAAGTTGTGTACAAAACCACATTTCATTGAGCAAAATCTTTGTTTATAGGACTCGCAAAGTGCGAAGAATGTTCGTTGTGCAAAAGAAGCTTTCAAGTTTTGATTGTGCGGATAATAACATTTTTTTATCTTGATATTATTGAAAATATTGTAATTGTAAATAATGTATAATACTATTATTTAAGTGATTATGTACAAAACTACTTTTCATTGAGCAAAAGCTTTGTTTGTGGGATGTGTGAAAGTGTGGAGAAGGTTCATTGTGCGCAGGAAGCTTTCAAGATTTCATTGTGCAAAACCTTGCATTTTGCATTGAAAGCTTTCATTGCTAATATTTTAGTATCAAAACATATTGCATATTTTCTCTTCATAATAGCATTGTCTATGCTTATATTATTGATAATATTTTAGTGGTAAATAATGCATACTTTTGCTATTTAATTGGTGGATTGTATGAAGGAAGATTTGAAGCCTTCATTGTGTGGATCTTCATACTTCGCATTGAAGGCTTTCATTGATAATATTTTAGTATTAAAAAGCATACTTTGTGCTTATATTATTGATAATATTGTAATTATAAATAATGCATGTGTCCATATTTCGAATATGTTTGAAATTAGGCATATGTGAGGAAGTACGGAGGAAGCTTTCAATGTGTGGATCACTGCAGTTGGCACTAAAGGATTTTATTACTAATATTTTAGTATTAAAAAATACATATCTATTGTTCGCAATAACATCAAAGCAAGCACTTGACATTTACGATAATGTTGCTAAAATTTTAGTCATAAATAATGCGTATATCCATGTCTCTACAACTAATTAAGTGGGGTCCTCATTTTTCCCACATTTATGTCTCATCCCATGCTTTATTTGCACTGCTTGCTCCACACAAAAACATATGCACAACTTCCTCTGCACATGCTATATCTGGAAACACTTCCTCCACACATGCTTTGGGCTAGACTCCACCAGAGTGATTAGCTATTTTAGTAAGTGGTTGACGTATATGAAATTATTGGTAATATTTTAATTGTAAATAATGCTTGTATTTGTATTTTTGAATATTTTGAATATCTCTTTATTTAGGCTCTTATGCAGAAGCTCTCTTTGTGTGGATCTCCACACTTTGCACTAAACACTTTTATTGCTAATATTATTGGTAATAGTTTAGTTATAAAAAAAACAGATAAGTAGTCAAATGAGTAAAATTTATGTGGATTGAACACAAAGTTGTGTACAAAACCACATTTCATTGAGTAGAAGCATTGATTATAGGACATGCAGAAGTGCGGGCCATCAATCTATCATTCTGTCTCTTTTCCTACTAACGTATTAGTTTTTCGTTCTACATTTTCGATACTGTGGTTATTTTCTTTGCTTAAACTAGACTATGCAAGTGAAAAAATAAACATATTGTATTAGATTACTCATCGTCACTTCCGCACCTTCTTTCTAATGGACATACTTTGTCTTTGACACATTCTTCATTGCGGATAGTAAAAATGTTTTTCTCAACTTTGGAAACTATTCTATTGTATAGTTATATCTGTAAAAGTTCTAAATTAAAAAGAATTTAAAAATTAACCAAAGAAATGCTTTTTCCTAACATGTAAAGGAGTTGTGTCTACTACAACTATTAGTAAATGCTTGTGCAGATAACATTCAATTTGCGGAAAGTAAAAATCGTAGTCGATTGATATATTGCAAAATACTTCTTCGATTTTATTGAGCTTGAACGCTATCTCCAATGTGTATTAGCTTTGGTTTCTTTATGTTTAACATTTCGTGTTCTTCATACTATATTTAGAGATGTCATTCAAGAAAAATTGAAAGCCAAAGGTGTTTCATCTATGCTTCGATGTCCTACGCAGATTCTCTATTTTGCACAGATTTAGAGCTCTATGCAATTTATTTTCAGGATATGTGTTGTAAGGTTGCTCTGGTGCTAAATAGAGCAACAATGGTTCAATGAACCAAAAAATGGGAGAGATTCAAAGGGGGGGGAACTCATTTTGGTTGTATTGTGTGGGAGCTTGAAACCTATTTTGGGAATTGTTGAGAAATCCTCATGATCAACATCTCACATAGTTATTTGACACACTTTCCTTCCACATAATATTGATTTTTTAAAAATGGAAGGCACTTAATATCAATCATTTCATATAATGTATCACACATTTTCATATTTATTTCAATGCATTTATAGGAAATGGTCGTGGTGTGCACCCATGTTGTGGGATTCGTGGTCACCATTTCAGGAAATGCTAATGATTATAAGAAGATATTCAACAAAGACATAGGAAGGAGCTACACAATGCAGACAATGGATGCCATTTATAAATTCATATGGAAGACCTGCGCCAAATAGTTTCATGTCGAGTGTGTGAATGTTATAAATGAATTCTTTACACTTCGCACAAATTTGGGATAATTTCCTGTTATTTACCATTAACATTAATTGGTATTAGCTTCAACAATTTTCTGCACAACCAAAGCTTCACACACTATTGAAGAGGTATCAACAGTAAAGCTCCACACACTTAGCAGTAATATTAATTGCAGATACACATGGCCATTACACATGGAAATGATAAATACATAAGTAGACAACATTGAGAATGTTGTTGATTAAGAAAATAATTTTAAGTACAAAACATAAATGGCTAGCAAATTGCTTTTTACATAATGCATTTAGAAAATGCAAGTATAATCTCCAAAGGGAAATCTTGAACATAAAGCAATACAATATAATGTTTCTTGAATTTTGAGATTTTGTTCAATCCTTATTAGAAATCGACTATGTATTTTGCAACACATCATATATATGAAATACAACGAACTCTTTAACAATTACGATATGAAAGAGGAATAGTTGCAATGTAGCATAGTCCCTGCCTCTACCACTAATTAAGTGGGGTATGAATTTCCATCTTCGCACTTGGTTCCTCCACATAGCTTTCCCCACACAACCACCTATGCATATCTTCCTCCACATTTCTATTTCCATACATGCTTCCTCCACACAACTTCATACAACCACCTCTACACTAATCTTGACTAGATAACAGTGTATCTAGATAACGGTGAGGATGTTTAAACTGTGATTCGGAAATAACTTCGATTGTTTTATTTAAATTCATTTGTGAATATTATAGAAATTATGGTAATTACTTCATAATCAGATATGGATTGTGTCAAATTTCTTACTGTCACTTCCCCTAGCTGTATGCCATTAATATTGCATTGAAAGCATTGCGGCGATGAAAAATCTAGATAACAATGTATCTAGATAATGATTAGGATTATTAAAAATATAGATAACAATACTTCTAGATAACAATATATCTAGGGATGTGCCGTAAATCTGTCATTATGTTTCTTTTCCTACTACCATATCGGTTTAACGTTCTGCATTCTCGACACTTTGGTTATCTTTTTTTCTTATGCTAGACTGTGAAAATGAAAAAATAGACGTATTACATCTATTTCTTACTGTCGATTTTGAATGCTCGTTCTCTCGGACATACTCAATAAAATAGTAGTTGGGAACAACATTATATATAAGTGTCTACATGAACACAAGTTATTTTTGTAAATTTTGTGATTGAAAAACTTGTTGGAGTGCGAATGTGCATGAATTATGGAGAATGTATGTGATTGTGCAGAATGAAAAGGTCTACATGATGAAAGCTTGAAAGATTCCTCTACAGTTCCACACATATTCCTATTTACACAAGGATATCCATAAACAAAGATTTCACTATTCAGGGAGCATAACCTTTAATTAATTGATCAACAAAGTCTTTAGTGCAGAAGAAGTTGATTCTACTAGAATGCGGAAACCACAATCGATTGATAAGAGGTGTTTGTTGACATTTGTGGTTACGCAGAAAGTTTCCTGCAGATAGATTTCAGTGTGCAGAGAAGTTTTATTAGGAATACATAAATCATAATATACATTAAATAACATAGAAACTATTCATCGTTAATGTTTTCTAGTGTATTGATTCTCCTAGACCATTCAACTTTGATTTGCCTCATTCGATTAGCATTTGGAAGTTCTCTGTTTTTCTTGTCCAGATGAGACAACAATTCAAGCCTTTGACTAAATAAACAACATTAATTTATTTCAATAAGGAATTTAATAAACATTAAATAAGAAACATCATTATTTCATTTTAAATAACATAGAAACTATTCATCATTAATAAGGTTCAATTTCATAAAACTTACTTCCATTACATATTGATGGATCATTGATCAAATTGTTCATTTTTTCTATTATAATGTTATGTGTTGAGAATATTGGCATATGATATCACCATTAATAACAAGTGCATCATTTTTGGTGCATTGGTAGTGCATCATTTGCCCATATTGCTAACACAAAGCATTATGATCGAGTAGGACCTCCCGATAGCCGTAGGGATTCTCTTCGAAGCATCCTGGTGAGATTGGATCATAGCACATCGGTAAACAATATAAAATCTTTGTCATTGTAGCTATTCCTTTAAATTTTCTCTGAATTAATAACATGGCTTTATCTATTCCTAGTGTGATTGTTGCACTACTTTCCTTGTTGCAATTGCAGTATGTTCTATTCTACTAATTTTATGTAAGGCAACAAAAGCTCGAACAATACTCCAAGTTCTTAAATGTAATTTCAAAGACAAAATGCTACTCGATCCATAGACAATGCCTTTTTATTTATTTTATTTTTTTGGCTTTCAACATGTGATTCAGAAATAACACTTGTTGTTTTCTTTCAATTCAATTGTGATTATTATAGAAATCATGGTAATTATTTCATATTTGGATACATATTGTTTCAAATTTCTTACTGTTACTTTCACTGGATGTGCGCCGTCAATATTGCATTGAAGGTGTTGCAATGATTAAAAACTAGGCTAGATAATAGTGTATCTAGATAATGATGAGGATGATTAAACTGTGATTCAGGAATAACATCGACTGTTTTCTTTCAATTCAATTTTCATTATTATAGAAATTATGATAACTATTTTGTATTCAAATATAGGCTGCGTCAAATTGTTTACTATCACTTCCCCTAGTTGTACGATGTCAATATTGCATCAAAGGCATTGGGGCGATTAAAAATCTAGATAACAGTGTATCTAGATAATGAACAAGATGATTAAAAATATAGATAACAATTTAATCATAGGTTAATCGTCCTCTCATTAGATACATTGTTATCTAGCCTAGATTTTTAATTGTTGCAATGCCTTTGATGCAATATTAACGGTGCACAACTGGTGGAAGTGACAGTAAGAAATCTAACATTATCCATTTCTGAATACGAAAGGATTACCATAATTTATATAATAATCAGAATTGAATTGAAAGAAAGCAAACAATGCTATTCTTGAATCACATGATAACAGCAAGAAAAAAGACGTTTTCTATGAATTGTGTAGCATTTTCTCCTTGCAAATTACATTTAAGAGCTTAGAGTATTGTGCGAGTTTTTGTTGCCTTACATAAAATCAGCATAATAGAAAAGCATGTAATTGCAACAAGGAAAGTAACACAATAATCACACCAAGAATAGATAAAGCCATGTTATTAATTTAGAGAAAAGTTAAAGGAATGGCTACAATGAAGAGGAGCTTATATTGTTTACCTATGTGCTATGATCCAATCACACTAGGACACTCCGAAGAGAATCCCTACAATTACCAGGAGGCCCTACTCAATCATAATGTTATGCTATAGCAATATGGGAAAATGATGCATTGCTTGTTATTAATGGTGATATCATATGCCCATATTCTCAGCACATAACATTATTATCGACAAAATGAACAATTTGATCAATGATCCATCAACACGTAATGGAAGTAAGTTTTACAAAATTGAACCTTATTAATGATGAATAGTTTCTATGTTATTTAATGTTTATTAGGATTTTTGTATCCCCAACGAAACCTCTCTGCACACAGAAATATAACTACTGGAAACTTTTCACCTAAGCACAAATTTCAATGAACACCTCTTGTAGATCGAGTGTGGTTTTTACACTCTAGAAGAATCAACTTATTCTGCACTAAAGACTTATGATCAATTGATTAAAGGTTATTCTCCCCAAACAATTAAAGTTTTGTTTATGGTTATCCTTGTGTAAATAGGCATATGTGTAGAACTGTAGAGGAAATCCATTATGTGGAGGAAGCTTTCAATCCTTCATTGTGCGAACCTTTGCAATCCGCCTCCACGTTTCACACAATAATATACCTTCTGCATAATTCATGCACACATGTACTCATAAACAATTTTTTTAATCACATATTTTACAAAAAATACTTTTGTTCATGTCGATACTTATAAACAATGTTGCAGAAGTGGCAGTGATTAATATGACACAATACATTTATTTTTTCATTTGCGCAATCTTACATAAGAAAAAAATATAAACGAAGTCTCGAGAATGCAGAACTACAAACCAATATGTTAGTAAGAAAAGAAACATAATGATAGATTTATGACATGTCCCTAGATAGATCGTTATTTACATAAACTGTTATCTAGATTTCTAATAATCATGATCGTTATCTAGATACAATGTTATCTAGATTTTTAATTTCCCAATGCCTTTATGCAATATTGAAAATGTACATCCAGGGGAAGTGACAATAATAAATTTAACGCAATATGTATCTGAATATGAAGGAATCACCATAATTACTATAATAATGACAATTGAATTGAAAGAAAACAACTGTCGTTATTCCTGAATCACAATTTAATCATCCTCATCCTTATCTAGATACATTGTTATTTAGTATGTATTTGTAATCATCCCAATGCCTTCGATGCAATATTGATGATGTATAGCCAGCGGAAGTGACAATAAGCAATTTCATGCAATTCGTATATGAATACGAAACAATTACCATAATTGCTATAATAATCACAATTGAATTGAAATAAAACAACCGATGTTATTCATGAATCACATGTTGACAACAAAAAAAAAAATGGTTGCCTACCGAGACCACAAATTTAACTTGAAAGTCATTTTTCATCGAAATCCGACTATTTTTTTTAAAAATAAAAACTAACTAAAGGAGCGTTTAAATCATTTTTTTGATAGTGGAAGTAATTCAACACCATCATTCAAATTTCCCAAAATCTGTACCATATTTTGATCAAAATATTTTCAGAACTTTCACTACTTTCTGGGCAGGGAAAATTTTAAGAACCCCCCCCAAATTTATAAATATAATAAATGGGCGAATCTCCATGGTATATAGGAAAAATGGAAGGCGATTTTATCAATAATATAATATTTATATATAATTTTTTGGCGAATCTCTCACCAGGCATGGCGAATATTTTACTCAATTATAAAATCTTGTAAGATCTTGGTGAGTCTTGCACTAAATAATAAAACTTTGTAAAGTCCTAGTGAATCTTAGCATAGGCTACATGCTGGTTTAATTCCCCCATTTAAATAGACTACATTCCAGGTGAATACCATGGGTCAATACCATGTGCCATTTTGGTGAATACCATGGGTCAATACCATGTGCCATTTTTATTTTTATTAATTCTAATATTAGGGTTAATAATAGTTTTTTGCATGGTATTAATAACAATCTAGTCCATGGTATTTGTCCCATAGTATTTTGGCCATAGGTTTCACCAAAATATAACCCATTTTTTGAGTGTTCGTAAATATAAGGTGACTTATGGAGTAAATATAAAAATATGTTTTATTTGTTTACCATACCTCTCGTTTATTTATATTTTTATTAATTTACCATACCTCTTTTACAAATATGGTATTTGGCCCATAGGATTCATTTAAATAAAACCTCTTTCTTGAGCCTTCATAAATAGAACGAGGGTTATGGACTAAATATAAAAAGAGGTTTTATTTATTTACAATACGTCTAGTTTATTTATATTTTTTATTATTTACCATACCTTTTGAGTAAGTATAAAAAGACGTTTTATTTATCTACCATACCTCAACTTATATTTTTATTTGTTTACACCCTTACATGTATATAAGGTGACTTATGGAGTAAATATAAAAAATGTTTTATTTATTTACCATACCTCTCATTTATTTATATTTTTATTAATTTACCATACCTCTTTTATAAATATGGTATTTGGCCCATAGGATTCACTTAAATAAAACCTATTATTGAAAATGGGCGAATGGATTCACTTAAATAAAACCTATTCTTGAAAATGGGCGAATGGAAGGTTGTAAGTCCTAATTTCAAGGGCTAAATTTACCTTTTTTACCCTCTCCCTTAAAATAAGGTGGGCTATTTGAGGTGATTTGTAAAAATGTACTATGATACAAAATATTCGCCCACTAAAAATTTAAAACCCCTTAATTTCGCCAAAGGGCGAACATTCGCCCCTAAAATTATCCTTGTTTCTGGGAAATATTTTGGCCTCGTTAAGCTACTCTTGAAAAAAAAAAACACGTAAATGGTCATTACGATTGTATGGAATAAAACACCCTAGGGTCTAGATTGGAAACTCCAATAGATTAAAGGGAATACACCAACAAGAAGCAAGAAAAAAAGTAGTCCTAATGCTTAAACTACTAAAGTGGGATGAAGATATTCCCACAGGGTTCAAACCCTCTACTTCCTCCAATGCTTCAAAACCTACAACACATTCCAGAAAAGCATATATACTATCAATAGTTCAAAATATGTTCAATATAGGAATGTTAGATCATATAAGCATATGGATATAAAACGTGATATCATACATAATTAGATCATAACATGAGTTAAATCATAAAGATCATAACTATCAAGAATAGGATAGAGTTTCTTTATTAATGTTTGTAAAGAAATATGGAAGAATACAACCTAATTCAACCATGGCTCCAAGCGAAACCTTCCTCTAGATCCGTCCAATCCAAGCCTCAACAATCCTCTTTCAAATGCATACACATAGATTCCATATAAAGGAGATGAACATCTCTATGAGGAAAAAAGGGTTTCTTGTACCTGGGAGTGTAGGGGGCACAGGGATAAATCAGAATTGATAAGGGACCAATTGGATATAATGTCAATATCCTATCTTTCTCTCCCCTTAGGCCTTCCCATGAGGTGTATTTATACCACCTCAAAATAGTTGTTTCAGTTGGGATACAAGGGTGATAAATGATGCTATAACAGATGCCCCCTAATATATGAGGTCAGAAGGGGTACATGATGGCCAAAATGTATTAAGTGTATCAAAAGAATCATGCTTGGACTTGGGAGGATATCACCAGATTCCAGCCTACCAAACTAGTGGAAGAGATCAGAAAGAAAGCTCATGTTTGAGGTGGGCATACCCATGCTCAAAGATAGTAAAGCATGTCTGCATATCAAGTGTGGAGTGGACCCAATATGTATATGTTGCACTAAAAATTGTCACCTTGACATTCTGCTATCGGTGTGAGTTCATTATCACTCATACTTTCCTCCTCTGCAAGTCTTAAGCCTCAGTTCCTCATATCAAGCCTTGAAAATAAGAGAAATCCCTCAAAAGTCTTCAAAACTTTGGTTCCACACTTTCTCTTTGTCTTACCCACAGTCCTGCACCTAATGGTCATGCCCCCTGTTATGGGTGTGGACCCCTGTAAAAGTTAAAAAGGCGCGAGTACATTCTGAAAAAGTCACTTTCAGTCATTTCTAGAAGCTTCTGGAAGGAATCTTGAGGTGGCAAGTTTGCTCTCTTAAGGTTCATGCATCCCATACCCTAAGGAGCTAACCCCTTGATGTGAGGAGCTTATCCCTTTGAAGGAGGATTCTATCCCTTCATAGATGGGCCTATAACCTCCTCCTCTACACTATAAAATGAAGCATTGGGCTGGTTACTTGGGAGGTTGGAAGCTAAATATTTTTGAGGTGAAATGCTGCTGGAACTTAGTCTTCTTTAGTTGAGTTTTTATGAGGAGAGATTACATACCTCTAAGATCTCATTTGGAGGAGTGCAAGGTTTGTCAAAGTAAAGGAAATTCCTGTTTCGGATCCCAGGAAGAGATTGTTCAACATCAAGGCTGAAAAGGTTTTAAGGTTCTTCTACTTCAAAGTTAATACAAATAAGTTTGTTTTTCTCAATAAGCTGTTCATTTATGGTTTATTTTATGGATTCCTTTATCACCATAATAGACATGATTTATGATATTTTCTATGCAGGTGCTATTTAATGTTTGCTTGTTTGTGATTGTAGGTCTTTAAAGACAACTCTTTCAAACGATTGAAGGATGACTACAATGAACAAGCGTTGGATCTAAGGCAGGATCTTAACACCTTTGTAGTATTTATTTATAAATCGCATATATCTAGAGAAAGATAGGTTTGTTTGTCTGTTTGTTGCTAGACTATCTTCTGATACTAGGGAGATCAGTCTTGTTCGCAAGATCGATTTATCCGGCCCCAAACACTAAAAAATGCACCTAAAATGATAAACAATTTGTTTTTCTTTCAATGAAATTCTAGCTAAAAGAAAGAGTTCGAGAATGCAATTCTTTAAGAAACAATTCTTTCTTTCAATCATGGAAATGAAAAGAAAATCTTTTTGTCTTTTTCAATAAGAACTCAAAACGAGACTAATAATTAATGCTCACAATAAATCCCTTTCCTTTTTCAAAACTCGAAAGTACAAGAAAAACAATTTGATTCAAAAGAGATCTACAAGTTCTAGAAAAACACTCAAAACTACAAAAAACCAATTTTGAGATCTAAAAACTTTTAAAAATATAATTTGAATAAAAGCTTCAATTATTTTTGAGGACGTTTTACTTAGTTGTTCAGTAAACTAAGGATTCATTTTTTTAGAATAACAAATCAATCAAAAAACATCCAGATATGTTTTCTTTTGTAAAAATGAAATTCAGAACTTATAACAAAGTTTGTTCAAAGACTTGCAAGGAGAAAACTGAATCTATTTCTCACAAAGGATAGATTTCACAACCAAGTCAGACTCATCAAGGAGACAAAAAGACACCAGAGTGATCTAAGGTTTCTCAAGCTTCTGATCTTTGAGTCACTACAGAGACAAAGTGAAAACCACTACAAGCATGCAAAACTTGTGGAAAATCATCTAAAACAAAAATACTATCGGAACTCACTCACAAGAGATTTTTGATAGGAAAAACACAGATCTGGGTAGACACTAAAAATCCTAAATGAAACCTAAACTTAACTGGAAGAAGATATCTTAGGTTTTTCAAAAAAAATTACAGGGTTTGCAGGCTCTAGAAGTAACAAGTGCGGTTCCTCTTTGTGTACTAAAGGAAAAGTGTGGAGATGCCCACACTGTCTATAAAGAGAAAGTGTGGTCATCTGAAAACTTTGGAAAAATAAAAAAATAATCTAGATTCTAAAAACTACCCAAGCTAGTATACATCAATAAAAAACCAGAAACGAAAACAATTTTCTCAAGTCAAAACAAAGGAAAACCAAAAACCAAATTCATCCCAAGTGGATTCGAGTCTTCACACCATCAAAGTTTCATTTCCATACCTATTGACTTAAAGAACAACCCATAAAAGCAACGCTTAATTAAAATTGATCTAGTAATCTTTTCTATTTCTAGGGCTCTTATCACCAATATAGCTTAGGCTAGTATCTTGGAGTAGGAAGTAATTAACTGTCCAAGGTAGTTAAAACAAACAAGTAGATATATCTTGTGGTAGGAAATAAATCCAATTGTGATTGATACATTCTAGGAAGCTTCTCTTAAAAGAGTCAATCACGAGATCATGTCCGAACCTTTGAGACAATCAAGTCTGTTTCATTGGGAAAGATAGAAGATTTGCCCGTAATATAAACGGTAAACCTCGGAGTAACCATTGTCGAGGAGCTTGGGGTCACTTGTTGGTAAACCTCGGATTCACCATGTCGAGGAGCCTTCAAGGGGATTGAGCTTTGTTACTCTGCCCTTGCACGTAGATTGGATCATAGATTGTTCCCCCAGTTGTATTTATTACTGTTGGTAACCTTAGTGTCCATAAACTTAATATTATTTCCTAAGGTGACGATGAAGGACGGATCTCACTGTACCTAGAGAAGACATCAACTAGACTCACTTGGACTCTCTGGGGGGTTCTCTTCACTCGAGATGGTTTTGTGAAGAAACTTGTGCTAGTTTGTTTCATTAAGAAGGTTGTCGAGGTAATTGTTCCAACCGCCCTTTCTGTATTAAACTTCTACTGAGTTGGATTTCATCACCAGCTAGTGTTTTTAGTACGAGAAGTCACTGTTTGTGTGTGGTTTGAACTGTTAGATTTTTTAGGAGTGTGATTCAATTGTTTGTTCTTTAGAGACTTTAGGCATTTTTATTGAAATTTTCTTTATTTGCATGTGATTAATTAATATTTAATCATGGCTAAATTACTGAGACAATCTCGTATACTTCAAGGGAAACCTCTTGAGTACACCAAGCCAGCTTGAAGGGTGACGAGCTCTTGTATCACCTAGTGACAGTAGAGTTGTATCACCAGAAGCCAAAGAATCATCTTTAATTGTTCATCTTGATTATCAAATACAAACAACAAAGTATATTCAAGAGCCAATTTCATTTTCCGAAGTTACTGGTAGTATTTCTCCTTCCAGTGAGTTAGCTGAAGAACCTGAAATTTCTAAGCCTGACACTGAAACTATTGTTACTCCAACTTCAGGATTTGCTTCTCCAACTTCTAGTAATCCTAGTTCACCTAGGGTAAGAAATATCATTACTCAAAATCTTCCTTCTGGCCTCATTTCTATTGAAGAACTTGTTAATCCAGAAGAAGACGTAACTCTTCCTGAAAACCAACAGATTTTAAATCTTAGGGAGTGTGAATCAATATTCTACAGTCCTTTTAGGAGTGACACTTGGTATGTATCATTGACAATTTTTTTTAGAAAACCCGGGTCTTAGTTTTTCACCACCTCGAATTCCTTTTCATCCTACACCAAGAGGTTATTATCCTTCATCGATTATGTCAATATAGTCATCTATGTTTTCCCAAACACCGGAAACATTTTTATCTGGTGGTCCTTCTGTTCCTTCGGGGTACCAATCACTCTCTGGTACTTTTTCAGGAGCATCTCCTCGATTGATTGAACAAGTGTTATCATCTGAAAGTAATGGAACTCAAGTGTTATCATCTAGTAGTATTCCAAATCCTCAACCTCAAGGTAGTCAGTTACCACCTGGGAGGCAACCTCAAGGTAGTCAGTTACCGCCTGAGGGGCAACCCCAAGGTATTTAATTACCGCCTGGGGGGCAACCCCAAGGTAGTCAGTTACCACTTGAAGGGCTTCCTCAAGTTTTTCAACCTTCAGGATAGTACATACCCCAAGGTCAACCTCAGACTTAGTACATACCCCAAGGTCAACCTCAGACTCAATACATACCCCAAGGTCAACCCTAGTTTCAGTACCCAACTCAAGGTTTCCAATCACCTTCTGGTCAACCATTTTTTCAAGGAGCCAGAAATGTACCGCTTAATTCTCAGCCCTACGTTCAACCAGGTTATGGTCCTCCATATGCACAACCTTTTATGGGTCCATACTCTGGAATGAACATGGTGTAGGATCCGTCTGAAACTCAACAGACTATGCAACCTAATGTGCAGTTACTTAATCAACCTGGATAGCCTTTGGTTTTTGGTTCCACCCAGCAACCTGTCCAACCTACTATTCAAATCCCTCAATCTGGTACAGTTCAGCAGCCTGAGTCTAGCTCACCTCATACTCTGCCTCAAACTACTGTAACTAATGAAACTTCTGTTCAACCTACAATACCTGTTTCTAGAGTATCAACAACTTTGGTTTCTACTACCCTTGCATTAGTGCAAATTCCTCAAGTCTCTGTGCCACAGTCAGGACCTACAATTCAGACTTTGGTCCAAAAGCCCGCAGGACAAGCTAGTACAATTGCTACAATTGCCACAAGTCAACCACAATTCACATATCAACCATACCAAGGACAGTATCAATTCAGGCCTACTGTACAAAACCCAGTTTATCAGTATCAACCGCATCCTGGCTATAATTATCAACAACCTCAACAACCCCAGTTTGGTCTGGTTAATCTTGGTTTTCCAGGAGGTTACAACATTCCTAATGCAAATCTGATTCCATGTTATCCTGGATATCCTCCTCCTGGAACTAGTCTCACTACTCAAGGTTTTTGCGACCCTAACCGTTAGTTACCATTTATTGCAACATTGGATTTACCTGATTTGTCGCGCCTTACGAACGATCTGATTTACTATCTTCCATATTGGCCGCCAATGCCTAGTAAGTTCCTTGGTGATATCCCGAAATTCGAGGGTAAGTCAGGAGAGGATACATCAAATCATGTTATGACTTATCACCTCTGGTGTGCATCTAATTCAATCATTGATGATTCAATTCGATTGCGTCTTTTTCAACGAACTCTTATTGGTCTTGCCACCAAATGGTACATTGAGTTACCACGAGCCTCTTTTTATAATTTCAATCAGTTAGCCACTACTTTCTTAACTCATTTTCAGTTGCCTGTCAGATACAACAATGGCACGAAATTGTTAACTTCACTGAAACAATCCACATCCACATATATTTCTGATCATATTCATGAATGGCGACGTAGAAGGCATTTAGTGAAAGTTTTCATTCCGGATCAAATTTTAGCGGAATGGTTCATTAAATCATTGTTACCCAAAATCACTGAAGATGTAGCTAAGGGAGGAGTTGTTACTAAAGAGCAAGTCATTGCTCAGGCTCAGTACCTTGACCTCGTCTATATGCAATCAGGTACTTTACATGAAACAATCCCTGATCTTCCAAAGCACTGTCAAATAACTGCATCTCCTTCAGGGTCTCATGCCACTGATGGTATGATTGGTTCAGTTAGCACTAAAAGTAAGAAGAAATCTTCAAAAAATTCTTCTCCTATAATAACTTTACCTGATTCCTTGAGAGGAGATTCTTCTGCTAAAATTTCTGCCGACATCCATGTCATAGAATCATCTATGGCCAAATCAAAATTCGGCCATAAAAAGAAGGGGAAGAAGAAAAACAAACAAAATTCAAAAGATAAAATAGATAAAAATGAATCTACTGACGAAAAACGGAAACCTCGTTATCCTTGTTTCATTTGTGACGAGGATCATTTTACCAAAGACTGCCCACATCGAGCAGAGGTTTCGAAAATCATTAAAGGTTCTCAAATGCCTGCTGTCTTGAAGGATCATTTTCCTACTCAAGATAGTAAGATGATTGGTTCTTCCTTGAATACCTTAGAAGAATCCATTATGATGAGGTCTCATGTCAGGATTACAATGCGATCACAAGATTATGGTAGTAAAAATCTTGTTGGTGGCAAAGAAGCAGAATCTTCTAATTCAAACACATCAACTACACCTCCTAATGGTTCCGGTCCACTACAGATCAAGAAACCCAACCCTGACTTAGTAATCAAACCACCTGCAAAAGGTATACTTTGAAAATCAGCTTTCAATCCACATGCGAGAGCTGCTTAGAATTATAACATTGTTGAAGAATTAGCTATTTCACCTTCAGCAATGTCAGCTTTGGAAGTACTGCAATCGTGCCCAGCACAACATAAATTGCTATTGTCTACTATAGGAGCTGTCGATATTTAGGATTCGAACCTAATAATCTTCGATTTAGAGAATAGTACACCCTTCCTTCTTCATCAAATGGCCTTCCAGATTCCAGTTTTAGTCAAAAACAGACCTTGCTTTAGGATTGTGATTGATGAAGGGGCTTCTACGTGTATTATGTTGATCTAGTGTTGGAAATCGCTTGGTTCTCCCACACTCAATCAGTCTCCGACAATTCTAAAGGCTCTTGATGGCTGAGGGTTCCATCCTTTTGGTATTTTGTAGGATTTACCTATAGGGGTCGAGGGCAAAACCGTAAATCTAGATGTGGAAGTGGTTGACGCCCCTCTAGATTACAACCTTCTCTTGGGCCGCAGTTGGTCTTATGCTATGACCACTATTGTTTCATCGGTCTTTTGGCTTATTAAGTTTCCTCATAATTGAAAGATGTTTATGATAGACTAGCTGACTTATTTTTCATCCGACCCAGCCTTTACAGATAGTATTCAATACATTGGTAGAACGACTATCCCTTAAAAGGATGTCGGCGTAGGTTTGATTAAATATTCTGGTTTACTGGGAACTTTTTCCTTCCCTCCTCCTAACGTATTGCCTTCTATTGCAACCATTCATATGATTTCATCAAATACTGTTACTTTCGATGATCCTTGGATCATACCTTCCAATTCTGAGGTGGATTCATTTGGTGACATGATGCCTTTGAGTCCCTTTGAAATTGCATATCAGGTTGTACAGTCATTTTGTGATTCCTATTCAACCAAAACTGATCCAATGAATGTGGTCCATGGGGAATCACTTTCGATATCAACCTCAGCTACATCAACACTTTCTAATCCTGTTCACACTGATGAGCAGATTTGTGAACTATTGTCTATTGATGATTTACCATGGGAAGATCTACATCACCGATCTTCGTTTTTACCTGAGCGTGATCATTTTGAAAATGATTTTTCTTCTATTTTTACAATGACTATGTCAAAGAACCACAGAATCCATTGCAAAATTCTGATTCTAAGTTAAATTTGGAAAATATCTCTCGAACGGTTCCTATTGACATTTCAGTTAAGCCTGGAATTATTGAAAACATTCATATAGGTGCTACCTGTACGGATGATGAAATCCAAACTTATAAAGCCCTATTTCAAGAATTCCGTGAAGTGTTTGCCTGGTCATATGAAGAAATGCCAAGAATTGATCTGTCAATTGTTTTCCATGAAATTAAAACATACCCGGATGCTAAACCTGTCTAACAACGCTTACGTCAGATACATCTGCGAAAAGCTATTGCTATCAAAGCCGAAATTGAGAAATTACTTCATATTGGTTTCATTTATCCAATTCCTTTAATCGATTGGGCTTCGAATATTGTTCCTGTCAACAAAAAACAAGGAACGATAAGAGTATGTATCGATTATAGGGATATTAATCGAGCTTGTCCTAAAGACAATTATCCAACACCCTATATCGATCAAATTGTTGATGATTGTGCTAGCAGTGAAATGTTCTCCTTTATGGATGGCTTTTCTGGTTACAATCAAATGAACATACTCCCTGCTGATCAAGCTAAAACAACTTTCATTTTCCCATGGGGGACATTTGCCTATTGCAAATTAACCTTTGGATTAAAGAACGCTGGAGCAACTTTTCAAAGGGCTATGTCTTACGCATTTCATGACATCAAGCACATTGTGCAGCCTTATCTCGATGATTTACCTGCCCACTCATTGCATAGAGCTAATCATCTCACTCATTTATGAGCTGTCTTTATGAGATGTAAGCATTATCGAATTCGGCTGAATCCACACAAATATGTATTCTGTGTAGAAATGGGTTGCTTACTGGGATTTATCGTATCAAAGGTAGGCATTCATGTCAACCCCTCGAAGGTGGAAGCTATCATCAATCTACCTCCTCCTTGGACTCTTCGCCAACTCCAAAGTTTGCAAGGGAAAGCAAACTTTTTATGTCGTTTCATTCCTAACTATGTCGAGATAACGAAAGGTTTTACCAGGTTGTTAAAAATAGAACATTTCATTCTTTTGGGATGAGATCGCTGATCGATCTTTTGATGCACTCAAACATGGGTTGACCCATGTACCATTACTGCATCCTCCCAATTACAACCAGGATTACTTTTTGTACCTCGCCGCTTCTCGTTCAACCATTGGGATGATTTTAGTTCAGGAAGATGAATTCAACAATGAACATGTGATTTACTATATTAGTCGAACTCTGCATCCTACTGAGCTTAAGTATTCGCATGTGGAGAAATTGGCGTTGGCAGCGGTTCATGCTGTCCAAAGATTTCGTCACTACATCTTATTACACAAAACCACGGTAATTTCTGACTGTAACCCTATGATGTATATCTTGACCAAACAATTGCTAGGGGGAAAGTATTCCAAATGGATAGTTATCCTGTAGGAATTTGACTTGGAATTTGAAAAATCCAAGGCAAAGAAATCTTTGGTTTTTGCTGAACTGATGTGTGATTTCCTGCGTACTGATACTAAAACTGTGGCGGAAGAGCCCATTGTGGATGAATCCTTGTTTCTTATCAATACTCTTGATCCATGGTATGGAGATATTATTGTTTATCTCCAAACCCAATCTTTTCGGCCTGAAATTTCACGATCTCAATGACGGAAAATACGTTTCCAATCCCAACAATACAATATTATTGGTGAAACACTTTATCGTCGTGAAGCAGATTCTATTTTCCGACGTTGTTTAACTCATGAAGAAGCTGAAAAGGTTCTGAATGACTGTCACTTTGAAGCATGTGGCGGTAATATGTCTGGGTATGCCACAACCCAAAAGATATTGTGCGCTGGTTATTTCTGGCCATCCTTATTCAAATCTTGTATCTATGTAGTTCAGAAATGCCATAATTGTCAAATCTTTGATCGTAAGATGTGCCCTCCACCTGCTCCTCTTCACCCTATAATTGCTGTCGGTCCTTTCGAAAAGTGGGGTATTGACTTTATTACATGTAACCCTCACTCAGCTGGGTGGCATGCATATATTATCCTAGCGGTAGATTATTTTACTAAGTGGGCCGAGGAGATGCCTACATTTTCGGCAGATGGCAAAACTACTGCAACTTTCGTATTCAATCACATAATTTCTAGATTCGGTGTTCCTATTATTACTGATCATGGAAGTCACTTTCGAAACATCATGATGACTGAATTGACAGATCAACTTGGCCTGTGCCACGATAGCTCTACTCCATATTACCTGTAGGCTAATGGTCTGGTTGAAGCCATCAATAAATTTTTAGTCACTATGATCAAAAGAATCATTGGTATTCATAAGTCGAATTGGCATACCATGCTATTTTCAGCACTTTGGGCATATTAGACCTCAGTAAAAACATCAACTGGTTTCACTCATTTTCAACTGGTCTACAGTTTGGAAGCAGTGTTACCTATTGAATGCGAAATTCTATCATTATAATTAGCCATAGAATTACTCCCAGCTACTTCTGAAGAAGAGAAATGTTTTTTGTACTTAGCTCAGCTAGATGAAAATCGACGCACTGTTGCAATAGAAAACGAGACTCATGCAAAACGAATAAAAGCTCAGTACGACAGAAATTTTAGACCTTGTAATTTTTCAGAAGGAGACCTATTTTTACTATATGATCAAGTGAATGATAAGTTAGGGGCTAGAAAATTTGTACCTATGTGGCATGGTCCTTACATTGTTAAGCAAAAGCTGGCAAAAGGGGCTTATGAATTGATAGATTTTTTACAGTATCTCTTTGGGTAAACCCAGAAATGGACTTTATTTGAAGAGATATTATGCTTAAATTCTGTGTGGAGATTTTGGTTAGATTAGTTTCTTTACAGCTGGTGTGTTTTATATTAGAAAAGTGTGCCTAGTTTAGAGAGTGCTCTTATCATTATTCTTGCTTATCTTGATTTTACTATTGATATTGCAGATGTCGATGTCTCTTCAAACATACATTGGTTTTGCTGATGGTGCTTGTCGTAATACACGGAACATTTCTTCCGCAACTTGGGTTATCTATTCACCCTCTGATGAGTTAGTATCTATGCATGGGGTAAGCCTCGGTCAAACAACGAATAACATTGCAGAGTATAGTGCAGTGATTGAGTTATTATCTGAATCCATCTCATTTGGGATTCAGAGTTTGATTGTTAGGTTGGATTCTGAACTCATTGTATTACAGCTTAACAGGGTTTATGCCATTAGAAATCCAGTGTTATTAAGGTTATTTTTGAGAGTTCGTCTCTTGGAACATGAATTTGACTACATTGAATATCAGCATATTCCAAGACATTTAAATACATTAGCAGATGCAGTTGATTCTAGCATGATAAATAGACATTTTCAATAATCAAAACAATAAATTTAATAACATTATATAACATGTTACATGAGATAGCCGGTAATAATGATATATCATAGCATAGAAGTAGTGTTTCAAAATATACATCGTCTTCGATCATAGGTTGAAAAACACCTTATGATCGGCAAAAATGATAATACAAAAAGTCAAAAATGTCATGAGTCTACAAAATCAATCATCCTATCCCTAGCAATGATCACGATAAGAAACCACTGCTCGGGCCACCCTACATAGGAACCTCCTAAAAGGTCCTGGGACCCCAATCACATATCTTTATAACCTAAGTGGAATATCATCTATATCCGTCTCTGGAATATCTAGTGTCAAGTGCTCTAGATGATGCTCCAAGTCAGTCAGGATCTCTGCTGATTGGTCCTGTGGGGTTGGTGCTGCTGCAGCTGGATGTCTCCTCTCGAAAGGTTGGAGAGTGCCTGGTTGTCGTGGAACCACATCTGTATTTAAACTTTTGATTTTCAGTTTTGGACGATTTAAATATATATATATATATATATATATATATATATATATATATATATATATATATATATATATATATATATATATATATATAGATATATTTAAAACTTAGAAAGTGTTGAAAATGATTTTCCCTGAATCATCCCATTGTTCTCTTGGTGGAAGAATCATGTCTGGGTCACCACGATAATCCATCCCAACGTATGGAAAATCCTGAATCACAAAATGTTGGTTGTTCAACCAATGAAAATACTCAGGCGGAAGTAGAACAACCTCTGTACCCTCCTCAGGGTGGCGGGCCATCAAAGCAACCCAGCGAACTATCCTAGGCTCTCGAGGAAGACCAGTATGAACAGGAATATGCTGTGGGGCTAGCATGGGGATCCTTTTTAGAGAAAAACTGACTACAATGAATCCATATCCAAAAATTTTCAACTGTCCATTCTTTGCTCTGGTTAGTTGGCCTTTCACATTTTCCAACACAACCTCGCACCAGTTGAATATGGTGCCTTGAAAATAGTCTACAACCATCTACATCTGGGATCCAATAGCCACATGCAATGCTGAACTCCCGCATAGCCTAGTAACAGTGAATGCAATAACCTTAAGCGCAGGACGACTGATAGTTTTAATATCAATCCGTTTGTCCTTTGTTTGATCATCGCAAAACTCCAATCGAAGACTAGCGATAGACTGGCCACCTGTCCTAGTCCCGAAAAGAGATAATTGTTCGCCCCTCTTGGATAAACTAGTCAAAAGGTATATGTTCTCTAGCTCGATTTTGAGCTGGTGGCCACCAATCACAAAACACTGGTCCTATGTGTTCCATCTGTCTACGAACCATTGCAAGAGGTCTACTTGGGCCCTCATACCCTATATGCCCCAGAACTTTAGCAATCCGCATGCTCTCAATGCCTACATTGTGGGCATATGATTTAATGCGGCAAAATCTACATCCTCATGCTCGCGTTCCCGCCAAATAAGCATTTTGAATGTGCTACAATGCATAAAAGACATACTAGAACCAGCTAGTTCAAATTTTTTGGGTAAAATGGAGAAATTTAAGTTTTTAAAATTCATTTCGCGGGGTCTGCACCTGCTGCTTACAAACAATGCGTAGGTCCACATGGGTTATGAGCAATAGGTGCGGACCCATGACCTTTTTCCCTTGTAGAAAAAGGTTGGGGTCCGCAAGGGAATTTCTAAACCTATTTTTCGCTTAAAAATTGAATTTAAAGCTTAAAATCAAAATGTAAATGGATGAAATGCAAGTTAAGGAGGACATGGATTACTTGGAGCTAACGGTTTTTGATTCCAACGGACGGATTTTCCTGAATCTTCACAGGAACTTTCTTACCTAAAAGCTCTCACTTTTCACTCTAAACTCAAATGGTAAAAATGAAGTTAGAAAATCCCTTTTTATAAGTTTTTTTCGAATAAACAAATTTTTAATTTATTTATTTTTCACTTTAAAAAGGTAATTTTTAAAATCATTTTTATTTATCTTAAATAGGTATGTGTAATTTTTTGAGTTTTTGTGCAGAATATTGGATTTTTCGAGAAAATTGATCATTTACCAACAAAGAGCATACTTTTATCACTTTTTCGGACTCTTTCAAAAATTTACGAAAAAGTGAAACATTGGAGTGCTCTTTAACCTCTTTTGAGACTCTCGAAAATTGAAAAGATTGCTGAGCACTTGATTGTTTGAACTCATTAAAATAAATGAATAATCATCCCTTCAGTAAAATTTTACCCCTTTTACAGACTGAAATGGACTATTTATGAAAAAGGTACACGTTGACTAATTATGGTCAATAGAGTCCTCTTTAAACCCTTTTCAGACTCGTTAAATATGAAAAGATTGTCGAGCGCTTGTCTTTTCAGCTCGTTAAAGTATTGAAAATGTCATCCCTCTTGGCGTATTGTATCCTTTTTCGGACCTGAGGGATTATTTTACAAAAAATTACCCCCATGGAGTTTTCTTAAGTTTTTCTTCTGACTCCCTAAAATTGAAAAACACCGAGTTTTCCTATACTGGACTCGTTAAAATTTAACAGTAAAGGACCTGTTCAATTTTAATCAGGAACGAACCACTCCTTCTTAGGGTTCGAATTTTAAACTAAGTTGGACTCATTCGAAGGATGAGCTTATAAACAAGCAAATGTTATCCTCCTTAAGCTTGTCAAAAATAAAGAGGTACTTGCCAGAAATGGTGGGGGAAAAGAGAGAAAAATGAACCTATTTGTGACACTTTGTTTTGTAAAAAACCGTTAACCACTCTTGAACACGATGCTTTTTGTTCACTCGGGTTGGGAAAATCCTTTGCCTAATATTTAATCAAACCACATTGAAAGTCTTCAGTCGGTTTCTGGGTATTAGCTTTGGGTCAATTGTCACCAAACCATCTGCGGTGTCGTTATGTGTTCAAGAGATCAGTTCAAATAAACCATTCATTTGCAAAATATCTGTCATCCATTTTGACCATCCCTAAGTCAGTCCTTGCCAATATATTTCTTCACAACTTGATCTATGATTTCGTGTTGTGGGCTTGCCTAAGACGGATCACTTTCTATCGAATTTAGCTCATTATCTAGGAAGTTGATCTAGAAATTGTCAACACCTTGAAAACTACATGCCCTAATGGCATTTTTATCACCTTCGATGATAGGTTGCATCATTGACCTTCGATCGAATGATTCTATGACATGTTCAACTTCAGCTCATTTATTCACATTTCATGGATTGTACTGGGTACTTTGAGAGCCATTGACATTACTGGTGGTTTCTCTCACACTTGTTAACAGTCCTCATCATTGACTGGTAATCAAGTGATTTCTACCATGTTCGACTTCGAAACATTCATTCACATGGATAGAATCGTACTAGTTTGGGAAGTGGAAATCAAGACCCTGGATCTAGTTTCTACCATCTAGGCTACGAGGAATTTTGTTATTCATTATACAATGGACTATTCATAAACAGATGGTTGCATCCATACTGTATCTACAAATGTCTATACTCTTGATGTATTACAAAATCATTCCTATATCAGAATAGTTTAGTCAGTTTTCTAGTCAGTTTTGATCTGAGTATCGGAATGCCTACCTCAACGATGATATATATATATATATATATATATATATATATATATATATATATATATATATATATTGCATTGAATGTTTTTACAGGTTCCGATTGCAGTGTCCATAGGATGATCCTTGAAATGATAAAGTATTTCACTCTTCATAAATGACAGACTCTATCTTCATCTATTACAGTATACAAGTACAAAGGAAACTAAGAAATACATAGTGGATCATCTGATCATAGTTGCAAAAGTACATATCAAGGGCATGTCACAATATCACATATAAAAGAAATGATCAATGATGTTGAAGGAGATATATGATCACTAATGTCACATAAATGATCCTCAAAGTACAAAGTCAAAAAGTGGAATAATGGTACTGCATGCAACTCGGGTGCCAACATATAAAATGTTGTTGTGATGAATTGCAACATATAAGGTGGATGGTGTCACTAGCAGAAAACTAGAGGAATTGACAAGTGAACCAAAAAATGTTGATGCAACCTGAGGTCTTCACCAACCACCATGGTACATTTCTACGTTGTTGTAGCCTACTCTGTCATTTAAATTTTCATTTTTTATATTACTCAAAATTCAAAAAAATGGAATATTAAATTTTGAAAATTAAAAGAGAATTAGAAATTTTATATTATTTGTTACACTAACGACGACATTAAAGATGTTATGAAAGTGGGCCCGATCCATCAATTAAAGCCCGAACATGTCAGTGAAGTGCGATCAAAGATTGGTGAGGGAGACAGGTAAAGTGTTTTGCGGGGGAACAAGGAGCACGAGTTATAATTTATAGCCCAACCCCTGCAGTTGACCCTAACGTCAACATGGCTGACTGAAATCAACGACCCATGATCATTGCGGGGGTTCCATCTCAATCAAACTACCATACACTCCCTACTCCCACAACGGGCCACCCCTCATTGTTTGCTCCACATCACCTCCAGCATTCCATCCACCTATCCCATTCATTTCCATCCAGCTCACCCACCGTACCCTGTCACCTCATCTGCCACTCCATTAATTCATTACATTAATTGCAGATTTCCCTCCGTTTTGCTCACCATATATAAAAGGAAAGTGAAAACCCCATTGCATTAGTCATTTGCTTTCGGTACTGAGTAGCTTCACCTCTAGTTCAACATTTCGAGTCAGCAATTGTCATTCACAGACGCCATGGCCAAACAAGTAAGTTCCTCCTCTGTCATCCATACCCCGTTAATGGATGTTGAACATGATATTTCTGACACCTTTTGCCCAATTAAGCACCTTTCCCTGTATCAAGAAGTCATTCTAAACCATAAAAAGTCCCCTGTATTCATGGCAATGGTTAGGTCAGGTGTTTTAGCAGCATTTGTCCCAAAAACTCACTTGTTCCCTGAATTCATTCAGTGGTTAGCCTCATCAATGTACCCTAAGAAGTGTTTTGTAATGAATCAGTCTAGGGAGAATGTTTTCCAAGTAACCTCTCAGTTAATTCACCAAGCTTTGAATTACCCTGTATCTGGAACTTATACCACCTTTACTGAAGAGTCCTTGGTCTCATATTATGATAACCTGTCATCCCAGGAGTTTTCTTATGCTACCTCATTCTTAGCTCCTAAATCTGGACATTTCTCTCCAGATGGAAATGTGTTTTCTTTAGACATCTTTGCAACAGATATAAGACCAATCTTGCAGGTGGTTTCTAAGATTTTGGGGAAGGAGGACTCAAGACAAGTTGATAAAGCAGTGTTGGGATTTTTCTCTTTGATGATGAAACCAGAAGTAGTACTAGATATTCCGACATTTTGGGTAGACACTATTAATACCCAATTCATGACTCTATCACTTACTGGTTCCTTCAAGTTTCCTTCAGTTATTACTTATTTATTTCTGTACCAGAATGCTGAACATTTTACAAGTTTGGAACTAAATATTGTTGACATTAACAAAAAGAAGCAGTCAGTGGTATTCTGGACAAACCTGATAAGGGGTGATCTAGGAGATGGTGGCCTGTTTGAATTCACTTCTTTATTCCTTCCAGTGGCCTACAAGATCTTGAATGGAACCTTGCCCCCAACATTTCTTCCCAAAGCTCAAGAATTCCTTCAATTGAGCAAGGATGTAAGGTGTGGAGACTGGTTCATATTTGAAGAACATGCAGAGATCAAGCTTTATGGAGCCTTAATCAAACCATATAGGTTACCGAAATTTGTGCCAATGAGGCTCTTTTCTCTTGAGTTTATCAGATAGAGCTTGAATGTGGATCAGGTTCATTTTGTTCCCATGAAGAAGGGTTATTTCTTTAAATTGCCTAAAGTAGTAGGACCCTTCATTGTGAACACTAGACAGGCTACTCAAGAGGTTGAGAAATTATTGGATGACATGTGTCTCTTACAGGTGGTTGAGTGGGCTTATGACCCTCATCAAATTATTTCAAAAAGAAGATTAGAGAATGGCTATTCAACCTTTGTGCATGAAAGTAGACCGGAAATGGAGAAAATGGCAAATGGGGGTCTACAGAGCACCAAAGGGGCAGAGATTGAAACCCCTAGTATTTCAAAAAAAGGTGCCAAAAGGGCTAGAGAAGATGTTATTGATCTTGATGAAGAAGAATTAGAAACAACAAAAAGGACTAAACTTTTGGATGCAATGTCTTCAGTACAACCTGGTTTGGTAATCCAATTGGGAGAAACAGAGGGTGCACCAGCCTCTCCATCCTCCAGAGAACCTGTTCATGATCAGGTTCCTCTGATACAAAGCATGTTTGCCTAGATAGCTGAGAGAAACCAGAAAGTAAAGTCAAATATGGAGGCTTAGGTTGAGTCTCAAGTTGTTCCTGAGAAAACCCGGTTATTGTCTGCTATGGACTTAGAGAAAAGTCAACTTAAAATTGCATTCTCTCATCCTACTGAGATGTCAGTTGGGTCCACCAGTAATTTCAAAACTATTAATTTGACTGTTGATACTCAGAAGCTTCCTATGCTTGACAAGATCAATTTGCACATGCAGACTGGGCAATTGATTGTCAATGATTTGCATAAGACAAATGCAGCTGCTATGAAAGCAGAGAAAATGTTACATAAAGTAATTCAGCAATTAAAGTTGGAAAAGGCCAACTCCAAGGCTCTGAATGCCCAGGTGGATGAATTAAAGAAAATTATTATTAAAATAGGAGTCAATCCTGATGATCAACTTGCAATACAAAAATTGTTGCAATTTGCTAAGTCAGAGATTGGAATTTTAAAGAAGAAGTTGAATCTGCCTACAGGTGAGCATCCTATGGCTATAGGGATAGCTGAAGTTGAGAATGAAAAGGAGAAGTTGTTACAGGATGTATTGCAGAAAAATGAAGAAGTTTCTTTACTAAAAGAATCATTGGATAAGCTGCAAAAATAGGTGGATACTCATGTCTGCATAGTAGTGATGCTAGCCAATACAGAGGATCCAGCAACAAAAATATTACAGCTAGGGACAAAGTTAAATATGGCCGAGCATGATGTGAAGAAAGCACAAAGGGACATGGAAACAACCTATAAACTCTTAAACCTAAGTGAAGAAGAAGCTAGAATGGAGAAAGCAAACACAAAGAAATATAGAGAAGACCTTAAAAAGGCTGAAGATGAATTTAAAGGGTAGAAGGAGAAGATGAAGGGAAATATGTCCTTAATTCAAGCTAGGGATATTTTATGGGATGAAATTATTGCAGTTATCAGGAGCATCTGGGAGTTCCTTGTTATTATGTTTGATGAAAAAGAAATTGTCAAAGATATGGAAAGTGTGGTTATGTAGGACAAACATAAAGCATTAGATAGATCAAAGTTTTCCAAAAGAATGATTGATTTTATTAATTCTAAGTCTGCTTCAGAGCTAAAGGAGCATGACATTACAGATAGAACACTATGTGCAATAGATTTTAATAAGATGATTGTCAGAAACATTTACAGAAATACTGCTGAGAAGAAGATAAATGAGATAAAAGAAGCAGTTTCCAAGTTTAACATCTTGTTTGATAAAAGAGTTAGAGTTGGGCTTCCCTCTTGCTGGGATTTACAGGGAAACTTGCTGCCATGGAAAACATATGAGACCTTGCTAGTTGAGGCGAAAAGAAAAGTTGACAACACCCATGAGAAGACAACAGTACTGAAGGGAGCAACTATTGTGAATTATCTTAATAAAGATTTTAAGCTTCTGTGGATGGTGAAGACTTTGTTTACAGACAAGCCTACTTATAGTAGGATTACAGCATGCAGAATGGCACTCAACAAATTGGAAGAAGCACCAAAGTCACATGTACCATTGTCGATAAAATGCAAAGAGTGGGTGATAGAACAGACAAAACATGCAGCAGTAGGACCATCTACTCAAACTACTGATTCGAATAGTGACCAGCAATCACCAATCATAATTTAATTCCTTTCCATTTTATGTTATCTTATTTCCTGAGGAAAATGAGGTGTCTTTTACCCTCCAATGTAATGTTCTGAAATGACTTTTTACTTTAGGCAGTTAGAAAGTATTTATTTAGTTTGATAGTGTTGGTAGTTACCCACTATCCTATGATGTATAAAAAGAGGAAAAATCAAAGAAGAAAGGTCTAGTTTTTGGAGAATCTGAAGACTACATATTTTGCACTTAATAAGTCCATGATTAATGAAAGAATCAGGAGTTTTCCATACAATGTTGGGTATGATTTGTAATCTCTCTATTATGTGTCATTTGTCTCTTCCTCTCTTTAAATATGGTAATGAAGCTGCAGGTCTTTGTTTACTTCTGTGAATAAAGTTAAATTTCCTTAAAATAGCTCTCCCATGTTTAAAACGTATTTATCTCTATTTCTTCTAAGTTAAAGTTAATAGTTCCTCTCAAGCACAACACATTACCTTTTAACTTCTCAAAGTATTCTTCACACAACATTTATATCCAGCACCACATGGCATCTTGGGGCTTTCATATCAACTCTATATTAAGGGTTTAAGATCATGTTCTTCATACTCCTCAAAATGAAGACACATTATACAAATAAGTGACATGCATAATAAAATTTTAATGTCTTAAGCACAATTTCTCCACAACCTAGAAATTGGTTTCTTAAGGGACAACATACACTATGGGAATAAATGAGTTGAAGTCGACCATGTGAGAAATCGTTTGATTACTGGTCATTGATGTATACCATTAAAAAATCTGAGACAACTCACTGATAATGATGATGAGAGTCAAGGCACCCCAGTACAATCTAACAAGTGTGAATAAATGTGTTGGAGTTGAACACTTGAAAGAATCTACCAATCAGGAGACATTGTTGTATTCTCACTGTTGATAGCGAAAAAGTTTGCCACTGATGACTGCAAACCCTAAGGTACTGAAAAAGGAACCTAGACCTTACTCCCAGAGCAATGAGTTGGATTTGATGGGAAAATATCTACTCAAAGGAAGATATTAAAGCATCCCACATAAATCCAACAGGAGTGTAACCTATAGGCCAATAATTTGAAGGAATCAGACGAAGAAAGATGAAGTAACCATACTGAAGCATGTTTCTGGCATACATAAGATGTGGCTAGCACATGACATAAACCCTCTAAACCAACCAATAATGAAAGCTCACACAGAGGCGAGGAATCCACCAACAGGGTCAAATGGAAACCAAGGTACTCCATGAATCCCAATGTGTGATAATGTAAGCTAACATAGAACAGAAGGGAAACCACTCAGTCAAAGACCCGTGATATTGATCGATGCTGAGTATAAGGTCACTTATCAATGATGGAAATAGGTCCAAAGTGTGGCTCTAGGCCTACTCTCAGAGAAATTTGTCGAAGTCGATAAGAGTAGACCCGCCAGTAAGAAGTCAATGGAGACCTTCTTAACTAGCATGAGCAAAGGACCAAATAGCTGATGTGATACTGAACATAACTATGATAGACCAGGTATGGCCGACTGAAAATGAGTCAAGAGACACCACAGAAAGGCCGACTCAGGTTTACTTCCCTTGAACAAAAGCACGACTCAAATGTGACTATATGGAAACATATGATAACTTTGTATAAGTTTGTCATGTAGGAGGCATAAAAAAACTCTCCATATGATTGGAATAGATAACCAACCAGAGGAGTATTGACTCAATGACAAGGTTATGGCTCTCCTAAGTCAAACTAAAGCCCATCTTGATGGAGGAAAGACTTGCTTTGAGTGCTTTGTTCAAGGGAAACACAACTGACTCTTGCTACCATCAATTATGGAAGTAAAGTCTCGTTCCCACTCTTTTCTGCAATATATATATATATATATATATATATATAGTCTTTTTCATATTTAAAAACCCTGAAAAAGAATAAAATAATGCCTATGGTACAATGGAAAGAACGAGTGTCTAAATACAGATGCGCTAGTTCCTGGGAGTCGAACATTCCTATGCTCAATGCAAGGTGATGAAACAGGTCAATGAAACTCAAAGGAATGTTCTTTCCATGGGCATAAGGTGTCAAGTTGCAGAGGCTAAGTGATTGCAAGGTTGATTTTGTAGAAAGACATGGTCAAAAAGTGGCTTATACACAAGTCCAAGTGACGCTGGCTTAAGGCCAAAAGGTACAAATACTCAACATGCAATGCAACAGTACAACTAAACATGTGGGAGCCTCTAGGGTATAAAGCCATAAAAATAGTGAAGAAGAAGGAGAATTAAGCTTCATCGCAAAAGTCATGGTGGGACTAAAGAGGACTCTCGAGCCTACTTAATCTTTGCAACATGGGAAACATATGCTAGTGAGGATCTAACTAGGAAGCCCATGTAAAGGATGGCTCTACCATCATGTCATGACTTTATGAGTCAATGAGTCAAAATGGTTTAAGAATCACAACACAATGGGGTCGACCCTATGGAAATATATCATAGTATGGAGGCTGGAATGCATAATGCAATGGAAAAAGTGATCTTCCCTAACCTATATGCCAGTTACGAAAATGATACCTGCCATGATGGATTAACAATCATGGAATCAAAGTGGTAGAAATTTTTCAAAGTCTCCAATTCATCCTACAAAAAAAAAAAAAAGGGTCACAAAGTTTATAAAAAAAGAAAACCCAAACTTTGAAAAAGTGGTTTTTTGTTTTGTTTGTTTTTTTTTTTTCATTCATGAAATTACAACTATAAATATACCTTTTGACTTACCATGCCTCATTTTTGTTTTAGACAATTGAGTTCAAGAGCTCTGGAGCAAATCCTAGCAACCACAACCCACCAAATTTCTTAGCTAGAACAACTATCAATCTTTGAGTTAATCTCCTAATTTGATTTCTTGATGAAATTTTGTGCAATTCAAGTGTTTTTTCAATAGTTTCAATTGTAAGAATTTATTTTCGTATTTTAAATCTATGCATGCGCGGGTTGGGTATATTGAAGTCACGTATTTAGAATCCCTATACGCGACTGTGTATGAAGGGAACCCACGTGCGCACAGTCAAATATCTAAAATCATGGATTTTAATGGATGAAAATGCTTGAACTTGCAGGATGACAATTACTTGGAGGGAAAGAGAGCATAGTGCAATAGATAATGAAGTTATGAATGATCCATTATCACTGGATGCATTGAGAGGATGCGAATTGTTAAAGTTTTTCAAAATGCCAAACATGAAAACCAATACAAGATTGCTAGAAATGCTCGTCAACTACTGGGATCTAGAAGAAGATGCATTCATGATTGATCAGATGCCCCTATGTATTGAAGTAGAAGACATATACTTCATTACTGGACTTTCCCAGAGAGGAGAGCTAGTCAATTTGCAAGGGAAGGCCCAAGGAAGCCTTAATGTGGATGATTACATTTGTATTTATTGCCCTAGAAACACCGAGAAGGTAGGGACATAGATCCCAATCAAGCATGTGGAGAGTTTGCCCCTAAGGATTCTCCTTTTTACCATTATGAGGGTAGCTGGATCAACCTCATTGCACCAAGATTCTCGTGTTACAATGAGCTTAGCAGTAGATTTCCTTACCATAGTTTTTTACTGGTGCACAACCCTTCTAACCAACATGAAAAAACAACTTACTTCCATCAAGAATAATACAAAACATTTTGGGTATGGTACTATTATTTGTACTTTCTTCTTCGAGAGACTACTAGGACTTCGACCCAAAGTGATTTCCTCCATCAGCAGCCCAAGAGATCCATGGATAGGTAGATGGGATGACTTAATGAAGAGACTAGTGGGTGGCGAGGTCCCTAGAACGACATTTGCTGAGGAATTTTTCCTTTGTGTTGAGAATAACAGCAAGAAATGCTAAAAATAGCATTCAGAATATTCCAATTTTGATTTTTCCTTGAATTATAATTGTGAATTAAAATCAAATTTAGTCTCACCAGCTGCTTGGAAATAATTAATTAATTCATCTTGAGTTAATTAGTTGGAGAAATTCAAGCTAGAAGTCTTTGTGAAGTCATGCAACAGTTATCCCTTAAATTAAGGAAGTTATCCCTTAATTAAGGAGATAATAATGAGTTGTATTTGAGTTGTAATTAGTTAGCTTAGTTAACTAAGTTAAGTCCAATTAAATTAGTTCCAAATAGTTTGAGGAACTAATTGTGAGTTCAGTCAGTTAATGCATGCATGCATGCAACTAGTGTACTCCAGATAACTGAGGATTCTCTCATAAATAACTCATGCATGTCAGTTCAGACAAAGACCCAGTTGATATTAAAGACAAGGACATGTACTATCAGTTGGAGGAATTTTCCTATAAAGGAAACTCATCCATGCAGAAGGAATAAGGTTCCTTGAGGATTGCGCAGTTTTACCGGGTGTGAGATCAGTGTTACAATTGGTAACACTAGGATCACCCAGGAGAAACAATGCAAGGAAATAGGAGCTTGGAGGGTAGAGGAGAAGGCTTGTGAGAAGATTTGGTTTCCTGTGAGCATCTAGGAGGATTGTACTGAGAGCTGACTAGCTGTGAGAGCTAAGGCTTTGTATAATTCTGATGTATTTCTACCTTGTATGATAATACAGAGAGCGGGGTTTTTAGCCAAGGCTTTCCCCGAAGTATTCTTCTGTGTTTCATGTGCATTGGTTCTTCTTCTCTGTTATATGTGTTCTATTTGATCTTGCTCAAATCGATTAAGCTTCTGCAAGTTTGATAGTAGAAGTAGATTATAGTATTTTGTTTTGGTATATTGCATTATCGAGTTAATCTACAGTCAGATTTTCTACATAGATATCAGAGGTAGATTTGTAGAAAATTCTACATGGTATCAAAGCTAGCTGATCTATAGATAAATTTCTACATGGTATCAGAGAAAAGGTTATCAACGCTGTGAACAGTATATGAAGAATAGAATTCAAAGTAAAAAAAAAAAAAAAAAAAAATTGGGTTGCAAGTTTGCAGAGCAGATCTGAATTTTTTTGTGTAAAATTTTCAGAAACAAATAACAGATCTAGATTCCTTGTGAAAAAATACCCAAATTCAAGAAAACAATTGGCTGAATTAGAGTTTGGATGAGGGAGATATCGCTGATTTAAAATCAACTCTCTTTCTAGAAAATTTCGTGACAGCAGGAAAGATGAAACAGATTGGTGTGCTAGCCAAGAACCTGTATGCACTTGAGGTACAATATGCATGCAAAGCCTTGAGGAGCAAGGCAAAGGTTAGATACTTGGTGGTTGAGAGGGAGAGTAAATTACCTCTCAACATGCAGTCCTAGAAGAAGTCTCAGGCAATTGTGGAGGAGTCACAATTGGAGATGCTGAGAGGAGACCAAGTGGATGCATCCACTCATACAGAGACCTCCAATAGGGGGGAATTTCGAGCCAAGTGGGAAAAGGGAGCACATGCATCCATACCTCCAGGTGTGAGGTGGGGCGATGTGAAGTAATAGTCCCAAGAAGGATGAAATTGGGCAGGGTTCATTGAGAGGTTTTATCTCATGGATCATACCTTGCTACGGGAGCCCAAAGTACATAGTAGTGGGAGGAATTAGTTGGACTGATGTAGTCAGAGATCAAAGTGACAGAGGCTAGAGCAGTCAAATACTGAAGAGCGTAGAGAAGGATTGACAACAATGCAGAAAGGCAGAGTCAGCCGAAGCGCAGAGTTTTCAATCGATAGAGGCAATAGCAGTCAGAGACTCTGATGACAAAGGCATCATACTGATTCAGGTTGGATATTTTTTGTTTCTAGAGTTGCTGGAGCAACAACACTAGAGAGAAGTGTTGCATGCAGAACATTCCAAAGGTTCAGGATCGAGATCGAGTTGAATTCCTTTCTTGTTGAGAGGGAGTGTTGAGAATAGCAACAAGAAATGCTAAAAATAACATTTAGAATATTCCAATTTTGATTTGTCCTTGAATTAGAATTGTGAATTAAAATTAAATTTAGTCTCACCAGTTGCTTGGAAATAATTAATTAATTCATCTTGAGTTAATTAGTTGGAGAAATTCAAGCTAGAAATCTTTGTGAAGTCATGCAACAGTTGTCCCTTAAATTAAGGAATTTATCTCTTAATTAAGGTGATAAGGATGAGTTGTATTTGAGTTGTAATTAGTTAGCTTAGTTAACCGAGTTAAGTCCAGTTAAATTAGTTCCAAACAGTTTGAGGAACTAATTGTGAGTTCAGTCAGTTAATGCATGCATGCATGTAACTAGTGTACTCTAGATAACTAAGGATTCTCTCATAAATAACTCATGCATGTTAGTTCAGACAAAGACCTAGTTGAGATTAAAGACAAGGACATGGTACTATTAGTTGGAGGAATTTTCCTATAAAGGAAAATCATCCATGCAGAAGGAATAAGGTTCCCTGAGGATTGCACAGTTTTACAGGTTGTGAGATCGGTGTGAGTGATCAGTGTTACACTTGGTAACACTAGGATCACCCAGGAGAAACAATGCAAGGAAATAGGAGCTTGGAAGGCAGAGGAGAAGGCTTGTTTGCCTGCGAGCATCCAGGAGGATTGTACTGAGATCTGGCTAGCTGTGAGAGCTAAGGCTTTGTATAATTCTGATGTATTTCTACCTTGTATGATAATACAAATAGCGGGGTTTTTAGCTGAAGCTTTCCCCAGAGTATTCTTCTGTGTTCCATGTGTATTGATTCTTCTTTCCTGTTATATGTGTTCTGTTTGATCTTGCTCAAATCGATTAAGCTTCTGCAAGTTTGATAGTAGAAGTAGATTATAGTATTTTGCTTTGGTGTATTGCATTATCGAGTTAATCTACAGTCAGATTTTCTACCTAGAACTCAGAGGTAGATTTGTAGAGAATTTGCAGGAAATTCTACATGGTATCAAAGCTAGTTGATCTATAGAGAAATTTCTACATGGTATCAGAGCAAAGGTTATCGGAGTTGTGAACAGTATACGAAGAAGAGAATTCGAAGTATAAAAAAATTTAAATTGGGCTGCAAGTTTGCAGAGCAGATATGAACTTTTTGTGCAAAATTTTCAGAAACAAATGGCAGATCTGGATTCCTTGTGAAAAAATACCCAAATTCAAAAAAACAATTGGCTGAATTGGAGTTTGGATGAGGGAGATATCGCTGATTTAAAATCAGCGCTTTTTCCAGAAAATTTCGTGACGGCAAGAAAGATGAAACAGATTGGTGTGCTAGCCAAGAACTTGTATGCACTTGAGGTACAAGATGCATGAAAAGCCTTGAGGAGCAAGGAAAAGGTTAGATACTTGGTGGTTGAGAGGGAGAGTAAATTACCTCTCAACATGCATTCCTAGAAGAAGTCTTAAACAATTGTGGAGGAGCCACAATTGGAGATGCTGAGAGGAGACCGAGTGGATGCATCCACTCATGCAGAGACCTCCAGTAGGGGGGGAATTTCGACACAAGTGGGCAGAGGGAGCACATGCATCCATACCTCCAGGTGAGGTGGGGTGATGTGAAGTGATAGTCCCAAGAAGGATGAAATTGGGTAGGGTTCATTGAGAGGTTTTATCTCATGGATCATACCTTGCTACGGGAGCCCAAAGTACGTAGTAGCGGGAGGAATCAGTGGGATTGATGCAGTCAGAGATCAAAGTGACAGAGGTTAGAGCAGTTAGATACTGAAGAGTGTAGAGAAGGATTGACAACAGTGCAGAAAGGCAGAATCAGCCGAAGCGCAGATTTTTCAGTCAACAGAGGCAATAGTATTTAGAGACTTTGATGACAAAGGAATCATACTGATTCAAGTTGGATATTTTTTGTTTTTGGTGTTTCTTGAGAAAAAACACTAGAGAGATGTGTTTCATTTAGAACATTCCAAATATTTAGGATTGGGATTGATTTGAATTCCTTTCTTGTTGAGAGGAAGTGTTGAGAATAGCAACAAGAAATGCTACAAATAACATTCAGAATATTCCAATTTTGATTTGTCCTTGAATTAGAATTGTGAATTAAAATCAAATTTAGTCTCACTAGCTGCTTGGAAATAATTAATTAATTCATCTTGAGTTAATTATTTGGAGAAATTCAAGCTACAAGTCTTTGTGAAGTCATGCAACAGTTATCCCTTGAATTAAAGAAGTTATCCCTTAATTAAGGAGATAAGGATGAGTTGTATTTGAGTTGTAATTAGTTAGCTTAGTTCACTGAGTTAAGTTCAGTTAAATTAGTTCCAAACAATTTGAGGAACTAATTGTGAGTTCAGTCAGTTAATGCATGCATGCATGCAACTAGTGTACTCCAGATAACTGAGGATTCTCTCATAAATAACTCATGCATGCCAATTCAGACAAAGACCCAATTGAGATTAAAGACAGGGACGTTGTATTATCAGTTGGAGGAATTTTCCTACAAGGGAAACTCATCCATGCAAAAGGAAAAAGGTTCCTTGGTAATTGCATAGTTTTACAGGGTGTGAGATCAGTGTGAGTGATCAGTGTTACACTTGGTAATAGTAGGATCACCCAGGAGAAACAACGCAAGGAAGTAGGAGCTTGGAGGGTAGAGGAGAAGGCTTGTGAGAAGATTTTATTGCCTATGAGCATCCAGGAGGATTGTACTGAGAGCTGGCTAACTGTGAGAGCTAAGGCTTTGTATAATTATGATGTATTTCCACATTGTATGATAATATAGATAGTGGGGTTTTTAGTTGAGGCTTTCCCCAGAGTATTCTTCTGTGTTTCATGTGTGTTGATTCTTCTTCTCTGTTATATGTGTTCTCTTTGATCTTTCTCAAATCGATTAAGCTTCCGCAAGTTTGATAGTATAAGTATATTATAGTATTTTTCTTTGGTATATTGCATTATCGAGTTAATCTACAGTCATATTTTCTACATAGATCTTAGAGGTAGATTTGTAGAGAATTTGTAGGAAATTCTACATGGTATCAGAGCTAGTTGGTATATAGAGAAATTTCTACACTTTGGTGGGAATAACAAGTCATTTCTATTGAGGACTACCTATATGAAGGAATGGATTTCAGAGAAGATCTAGATCTGGTGCTTCAACTTGGTGCTACATGGGGTGCCATTGGTAAAATTGTTTTTAAGTTTTTAAATATTATTTAATTTTTTTGGATTTCAAAAATATGAATTAATTTTTTTTTTAATGAGATAAAAATTCTTACAAAATTATTTGATCATCATATAGATGTGGGACTGGTAAGACCTAAGGGCATACCTAGGCATAGGCATTACGAAAGGGACACAGAAGGTGCCACTGCTGAGGCTGAGAGAGTTCTGCATGTCATATAGAGGAACTTGGAGCATTTGACTCACCAAGTACCTATGGCAGCAGTGGAGGATTTACTAGAGGTAATGCATAGACGCGTGGTAGGAGTACCACGAGACTAGGTGTGGCTTTTATGATGGGTGGCTACTACCATCATCTTCTTCTGAGATGCACATCTAGGGTAGGGCCCACATATATAGATTAGAGATGTCCTGATCTTTTTGATAGACATGATTGGGCTTAAGCCCTAATTTTGTAGGACATTTTGTCTCGATTTTGTATAATATTTTGAACATATAACTTCTATCTATATATAGATGGTTTCATGATGTGATGACCATATATACATATGATTTTTGATTATTTTTTATTTTAATGTGATGAATGATTAATATGCCAATCTAATGCTTGATTAGCTATGGAATCAGCAAATGAGTTTTCTGATCGTGGAATATGAATAAATGTGATAAAATTAAATGATCTTTGTAATAAACACACTCTCAGAAATTGGTGATATAAATAAGGATCTCTCACATGATAGATGTTGTTTAACTGAGACACCACCAGTTGTGAATCCAAGTATACTATTAACGAATTAATACCAAAAGATATTTCTTCCAATAATAAGTTAACAATATAAGTATATTTGGTAAGATTGTTTGAAGTAGGGCCGATACATATGCCTCTTGAAACCAACAAGTGACCAAATGGATAATAAATCATGCAAGCCGCAGAAGCCAAATTCTGGGTATGTCGACTAGTACCATCGACGAACCCTAGATATACTAGATCATCCATCAATACCTGCCAAAGTAGATCAAAAATATTGATATCACTATGAAACCTATAGACAAATATGCACAAATATATACAATATTTAAGAGAACAAACAAATTCTAGGCATAAGCCTAAGCATAATACATTTTAAGATAGAGCCCATTTCTGGGTTCCTCTAGCTCATTTCCATCAAAATCAACCAATTCATAAGCTACTTTTTTCAAGACCTTTTTAATGATAAAAGGACCATACCACATGGGATTGAACTTGCGTGCCCCCAAGGAATATTTTTCTTGGTCATAGACCAGGACACAATCACCTTTAGAGAAAACCCTAGGATGCACAAACTTATCATATTGGATCTTCACTCTATTTTTATGAGCTTCATTACTTGTGGCTGCATCTCGACGCTATTCGTTAAAATGTTCCAAATAAACGAGCTGTTCTTCAAGACAAGAAGTTTCCAGAAGAAGTTATACAACTAATTTAAGAGAAGGAATTTCACATTCCACAGGGAAGATCGATTCCAAACCATAAAATAGTTGAAAAGGAGTGAAACTTGTTGTGGTATTAACCAACATCCGGTATGCCCAAAGCGTAGGATATAACATGATATGCCAATTAGATTGAGATTTATTAATTATCCTTTGCAGGATATCTTTTAGGTATTTATTCATGACTTCCACCTAACCATTAGCCTGAGGATAGTAAGAAGATGAATGCTCCTGCTGAAAACCCTACTTGAGAGCCAATTCAACCATCATCTTGTTCTGGAAATGACTGCCATATTTAGTGACAATATCCTTTGTAATACTGAAATGAGAAATGACTTGGTTTAATAGAAACAGGGTTACTGTTTCACCATCATTTGCAAAAGTGGGTATAGCTTTGGCCCACTTAGTAAAGTAGTCCACTGCTACAATAATATACTTATGACCCTTTGCTGAATGTGGGTTATAAGATGTAAAATAAATGCCCCACTTTGTGAATGGACCGATGGTAATAACAAGAAAGAGCGGAGATATATGAGTGCACATTTTCCGAGTATAAACCTAACATGGATGGAATTTTTTGACTGCTTCAACACAATCTTTGAAAATCGAAGGCCAAAAATAACCTACATGTAAGATTTTTTGGGCTGTAGCAAGCCCAGATAGATGACCACCACAAGATCCACTATGGCAATCATTCAACACTGAATCAACTTCTTCTAAGGTTAAGCAATGTCTAAGGATTGAATGAACCTCGCGATGATATAAAGTGTCACCAATAATAACATAACTTTTAGCTAAGTGATGCAATTTTCTTCGCTCATTCTTTGAAAAAGTGCGAGGAAACTTTGAAGTCTGAAGATATATTATAATATCTCCATACCAAGGATCTTGTGAAGAAATAAGGAAAACATCTTCATCAAGGAATGGTTCCTCATAAACCATTTCTCTTTCATAAGGCAACTTTGAGATTAATTCTGAAAATACTAAAGATTTCTTAGATTTGGATGATAAGAACTCGAGATCGAATTCCTATAAAATAACAATCCATCTGTTATATTTTTCCCCAATCACTCACCTACTGAGAACAAAATGAAATGGGTTGACAGGTGCTAAGACAATAGCTTTTCTAAGTAGAATACAGTGTCGAAGTCACTGGACAACATGAACAACTACCAAAGCTAATTTCTCTACAGGAGAGTATCATAATTCAGGACATACCAAGCCTCAGATCAGATAATAAATAACGTGCTCATGGATAGAATTGTATTCTTGAACCAGAACCATACCGATGGTTGATTCTGTCGTAGTGAGATATAAGAGGAAATCCCTGCTATAATCAGGTGGACTTAGTAAAGGAGAATAGGTCAATGCTTTTTTAAAAACATCGAACGAGTGCTGAGTGAAATTGTCCCATAGAAATGGAACTCATTTTTTCAAGAATCTCATAAATCCTTTTGTGATTTGAGCATAATTGACCATAAATCTCCTCAAGAAATTGGCTTTTCCTTGGAGACTTTGAAGTATTGCCTCAACCTTGAAAGGATCTATGAAAATCCCTTCATTAGATACTATGGATCCTAATAACCAACCCAACATGACAATGAAAAGACATTTATTCAGATTCAATTGGATTTTATAATGACAACATTGCTCAAAAATCAATCGAAGATGATGAGGATGATCAATTCTCTTTTGAGAATGAGCAACTATGTCATCCAAATAAGCTTCAATGATATGTTTGATATCGTGGAAAGCATAGGACATGGCCCATTGAAAAGTTTCTCCAACAATTTTAAGGCTAAAAGGCATCTTTTTGTATGAAAAGGTACCCCAGGGGCAGATAAAAGTTGTATTATGTTGATCTTCAGGACGAATAGTAATTTGATTATAACTTGAGAAACCATCCATGAAGGAGAAAATATCATTTCCCACACATTCATCGATAATCTGATCAATAAAATGTGTGGGAAAATTATCTTTTGGACAAACCTTATTTAAATCCCTAAAGTCTATGAATACACAAATTGTTCCTTATTTTTTATCAACCGGGACTGGATTTGAGACCCACTCAGTCAACGGAATGGGGTATATGAACCCTACCTTAAGTAGCTTCTCAACCTTGGATTTGATAACTTCTGCTTTCCTAGGGTTTACCAGTTGAAGATTTTGCCGTATAGGCTTCACATTCGCATAAGTATTGATCTCATGCTGGACTATTGATGGATCAATTCCAGGAATTTCCTCATAATACCAAGAAAACACATCAAAACTCTTTAAAAAGATTGGTATAAATTTGAATTTCTTCAGGGGATAATTCAGCTTCAAAGAAAACATTCTCAATTATATTGGGATCCCTAGAGATGTTCACTGGAACTATTTCTGAAATGATAGACATGTTACCTTCGACAAAAATTTGTGTTGGAGCCAAAGGGTTTAAAATTGTGTGAATACCACCAATTGACAAAGGGCTAGACAAAATTGATTATACTTCATGCAAGTCTAGGAGAAAATATGACTAATGATGCAAATCATCCTACAGTATTTCTATACCCATCATTGCTTATAGGATTGCTTCCTCAGATGGTAAAACAATATCAAGGCAGTCCATAAAAGAAGTAGAGTCAAGAGTCCAAGTGGGAGCCACATCTCCATCCAAATCCTTCGGTGAAAGAGGAGTAGGATCAAAATCTATAGTGTTAACTATAAATTGGTAAGAAATTTCAGCTGCAGACATGGGATATGCCATTCCACCCACTTTCCCTTCTTCTAATGTGGTTGTAGAAGAGGGTAAGGGCCAAGGATTCGAAAAATAATGAGTTATGAAGAACTCTCTTTGAGAAGGGGCCTTGGATGATGAAATGGAATTTATTCGAGCAATAGGAGAAGGAAGATCAAAAGTACCCATCAACGAGGAATACATTCCGACTCCTAAATTCTCAACAGGTTGCTTGGCATTCTTCAACAAGGGAACAATAGAATCAGAGGATGCATTGGATTCTTTTGGAGAATAATCCATCTGATCAACAATAACAATTCTCCCTTCATGGGGAAAGCATAGGATGCGAAATAATGATGATACAATGGCATCCATTTCATAAATCCAATTTTGTCCCAATAAAAGATTATAATCCAAATTCGCATCGACTATTTCCACCTCGATATTGACCACCTTGCCCCCAACACAGATGGGAAAGGCTGGAATAATTCCATGCAGCCTATGAGAATGACCATCAAATGCAGTCAAGAGAGTAGGTGAAGGAACAACTTGAGGAGATTCGATAGCTTTCCAACATGCAATCGACAGGACACATGCAGAAGCTCCCTCATCAACTACAGTTCAAAATATATTGGTCTTTTGATATGTAGATTTAATATGGAAAGTCATATGATGAGCGAGTCTCTTCTTAATATTTGAAATGTCAAATGTAATAATAAGAGATTTTTTCGGATCTATTGCCCTGATCGCAGTGAGAAACACACTCTTTTGTGATGGACACGACTGGAGTACCTCTCAAGCAGACATTGCACAAGGAATTTGAGCCAGATATTCAACAATGTAGTAGTTCTGGGCAGCGTTGGCAGTAGGGTTGATTGTCAAATGTTTTGCAGAGCCTTTTGGCATCTAAGGTATAGGTTCAATTACTCATCTCTCAATATGGAGTGGCTCTGGAACATCGAGAGAGACCTTAGCGTTAGAGGATTCTGGTTCACAATAATGATGTGATCTTGTAGCAACATCAACATGAGAACTCATCATGTATACATTTGATGGATTTTCCCCTTCCTGGTTGCCCCCTATGGGGGTTCCAATATTAGCATTCACGCCAACAAACATTTGCTTCCCTTGGGGAAAATGGTAGGTCAGAATAGCTTGGGATCTAAAAGAACCCTGCTACACTAACAAGTGTTGAGCATCATGAATCTTAGGGCAAACATGAGTTAAATGGTCTCCATTGCACAATTTGCAAGGAAACTTAACTTTCTTTTTTGACTCCTTTTTACCCTCCCCAACATTACTACTGGGTTTGTTCACGTTGTTGGAGGGAAATGTTCCCCTAGGGCTTTTTGGGTTGAAACCCTAGTAGACTGAAATTTATCTATTCAAAGGAACACACATTCACACGGCCATTATGCTATTATAAGCAAATGCTATTGTAAAGGGGACGTACCTTAGGTCCTACGTTTGAAAAGGCCCTTAGGGTCCAAACCCTTCTTGGAGTTCCCTTCTTCTCTTTTGTCCTGCAAAACAACCAATTCCAAAGAACACAGTAGTATATGGACAAAACCTTATAAAGAAACCATCTTCATGTTATAAATAAAGGTAGTTAGTTATGAAATCCAAACAACCATTTACATATGAATTCTAAACATGAACATCATAAACATAAAGAAGATTTATATCGGGAACCAAGACATATGTTTCTTTTATTATAGACAAATAAAGTACATAAAAAGGAATAATTTCACCTGAGTCACCTTCAGCAGGCTCCAAGCAAAGCTTCCTTCTAGATCCGTTCCAAGCTCAAGCCTTTAACAAACTCCTTCCATGACTCACTCCATGATGTCATAAATGGTGGATGAACATCAACACACAAGAAACAAGGGTTTCCTGTACAAATGGGGGAAGTGCAGAAAGCACAAGGGACTTCAGACCTGGTTAGGGGAAAAATCTCAGCATAATAACCTTTCTCTCTCTTCTCTCCTCTCTTAGGCCTTCCCTTTGAGGTCTTTTTATACCTTTCCCAAAGTAGTTTTTTAGTTGGGAGTTGGTTGGGAACAGTTGGGCCACGGGCACTAACAGGTGATCAGCAGGTAAAACCTGCGATCTCCGCCCGAAAATAAGGATTTTTATATATTTTTAAGTGTTTTAATACATATATGCGGGTTGGGTATACACAGACTCGCGTATACACGCGTTTAACTCAGGGCAATGTCGCGTATAAGGGATAAAACATTGTTTTTTAAATTTTAGGACTAGGTCTGGAAGGAGGGGTTTCCCTAGGCCATGAGTGCAGCATCACAAACCATAAGAGTGAGATTTGGAGCTATAACACACGTTTTCCTTCCCATCCTTATCTTTCTTATTACCACATCCCTTTTTCTTCCCATTGGATTGTTGATTTCCTTTGGGGTTAAAAGATTGGACAATGTTAATAGTTAAAGGTTGGGAAGGCATAGGAACAGACGACGATGCCTGAATCGAGGAAGAAATTTGTAAAGACAACTATTGCAATTGACTTAATAGGTTAGGTGTGTTGTTATCTATCAATCTATCTATCCCGTTAGGATGGGGACCTGGCTTTGGTTTGGCTAAATCGATCTTGGATCAAGGATCATCAAGAAAAACCTTATCAAGAATCCCAGACTGAGAATATATAAGTTCTTACTGATGGGCTCTAAAGATAGCCTGTTCTTCGATGAATACCCCAGAGAGTGATACATCCTTATAAATTTATGGCTGTAAATATTTTAAAAACTATTCGAGAAGGAATTCATTAGGAATATAAGCTTTAATAAGCCTCTTCCTTATTCACCATTCCTAAATATGGTAAAAAATGTGAGTTGCCTTATCTTGTTGGAAACTAGCCAATAGCTCAGTTCTAGCATCATATCGAATGGGAAATTGAAAATGGTTCAAAAACATAGTAGCCAATTATCCAAATGAAGCAAAGGTGCCCCCACTAAGCTCTATATACCACTTGGTAGCATTTCCAGTTAAGGTGCATTGGAACAATCTCAACCTGATTGAAATGTCAATTAGGGAGTTAGATGAACACCATAAATGGAATGTTATTACATAGTCAGCTGGATCCTCCCCATAATTTCCTTCCAATTTTGGAATATCTGATGGAAGGTTGGCGGGAACTAGAGGCCAAGCCGAATTATATCGGATTGGGTCATTTTTCAATTTTGAAAAATCTGGCAAATTTAGGGTTGCTAGGAATGGTAAGCATGGAGGAGCTTGAAAATTCCACCCACCATGAGTAGGATTCCCAATATTTTGAAAATAATATCCTAGATTTGTAGAGGCACCAGGTTGCTAAGGATTGTTCGTAGAAGAAACTAAACTGTAAGGAAAACCTTGTGGTCCAAAAAAATTTGGAGTTTGACAACCTCCTGCCGAAGGGTTACCATAGTCAGGAAAATCCCCACCAAGCGAAGTATTGAAAGGAGAGGAGAGCCCTTGGTAAGGTTTCCATGCATTGACGAAGGGAGAATAACCTTGAAAGGTTCCTATGGAGGAGTAAGGCATGTTCCCATGTTGACCAAAATGAAACTGATTCTTGTCTCCTAAACCACTAAAAGTAGGGTTAGTCCATCCTTGACCTCCTTGAAAAGGATTATAACCTTGACCTTGAGCGGGGAAAGGCGGTGATCCTAAAGAAGGGTTACAATGAGGTACATGGCCACTTCCAAAAGGAAAACCCTGCAAAAATGCTGAACCACTAGCCATAGAAGTCATAGTTGTGGAAAAAATGAATGAAATAGTTAAAGGAACCGAAGGAATTGCACTAGAAGTCATCCCAAAGGAGAAGGAACCAGTGTGGGAAGCAAAAGCTTAGGTGCCCTGTTATGAAACCAGCTGAAGAAAAGATAGAAAAGATAGATCAACGCCTTAGAATTCAGCCTCTTCAAGGGGGCAACCTCCTTTACATTACATAAATGAACAATTCTTGGATGATTCAAATGACAAAACCTCCTTTCTATATATAGGAGTCTAAGGAGTCACAATATAATCCAGCCGACCTAAAAATAATAATATAAAGCCACAAAAATAAAAATAGAGGGATACTATGGGGCACAGTAATAACAATATGGGGGCAATAGGGGCACAACAATATTAATAACGGGTATAACTACAATAGTAATGGGGTAATCACTAGTATTATAGGGACCCAACATGCCCCTCTCCTTAAAAAAAGTGTTGTCCTCAATGCTTGAGTAGTTCTGGATACTTCTGCATAAAATTTTCATCCTCCCATGTGGAATCTTTAGCGGATAAGTTCTTCCACTTGATAAGATACTCTGAAATTGATCGATTTCGTAGCTGTCGAGTTCTTGTTTCTGTGACTGCTTCCGGTTCCAATATAATTTTTCCTTCCTCGTCAAGTTCTGGCAATATTGTTTGAACTGGGAGCTTGTCACCGATAACCTTCTTTAAACATGAAACATGGAAAATTGGGTGCAATCAAGAAGCTGCAGGAAGCTCCAATTTGTATGCCATAGTACCAATCTTTTGCAACACCTTGTACAGACCATAATACTTTGGTGATAATTTATTATCCTTCTTAGCTTGCTTGAGGGACATTTGCTTATATGGTTGTAGCCGTAGGAATACCCAATCACCTACATCAAAACTTCTTTCACTGCGATGTTGATCTGCCTGATGTTTCATTCTATTTTGTGCCAACACGAGGTTATCCTTTAAGAGTTGGAGGACTTGTTGTTGATGTTCAATGTGATGTTCCACTGCCTGAACCTTAGAATTTTCTCTTAAATGTGATGTGATGGATGGTGGTTGATACCCATAAAGTGCCATAAATGGGGTCATTTTTGTTGCTGTATGGAAGGAAGTGTTATACCACCATTTAGCCAGAGGCAACTATTTGAACCATTGTGTCTGTTTATCAGATACAAAGCAACGAAGATATCCTTCCAAACATTTGTTTACTATCTCAGTTTGCCCATCAGATTGAGGATGATAAGATGAGCTATGAGCTAACTGAGTACCAAGACAAGAAAATAATTCTGTCCAAAAATTTCTAGTGAAAATGGGATCTCTGTCACTTACAATAATCTTTGGGTTTCCATGTAGCTTTTGAATTGTTTCCATAAATGCAGTAGAAACTGTACTGGCTTTAAATGGATGTGATAATGCACAAAAGTGTGCATACTTGGTAAGTCTGTCAACTACCACCATGATGACACTCTTTCCCTCAGACTTGGGTAAACTTGTGATAAAATCCATTGAAACCTCCTCCCAACGTTGGCTTGGAATGGATAAAGGTTGTAATAGACCTGGTGTCTTAATTGTTTCAACTTTATTTTGTTGGAAAACCAAACATTCCACCACAAACTTTTGAATATCTGATTTAAGGCCATCCCAAAAAAATTCCTTCTTAACCCTGTGGTAAGTTTTTAAAAATCCTGAGTGCCCTCCTAAGGGAGAAGTGTGCAATTCCATAAGAATCTTTTGTTTTAGCTAGGAATTCTTACAGAGGTATAAGTGATCTTTGTACCATAACGAATCATTTTGCCAGCTAAATGTATTAGACGTACTGGAATCTTGTTGTAACTTTCAAATAAGTGCCCACACTTCTTCATCATTCTTCCATTCCTCCCTTGCTTCATTTATCCAATCTGGTTGGATAATAGAAATGGCGCACAACAATGCTTCCACATCCTCATCCTTTCTTGAGAGTGCATCTGCCACCACATTTTGCTTCCCTTTTTTGTAGATGATTTCAAAGTCATAACCCAACATCTTTGTGACCCACTTTTGTTGCTCTTCAGAGGATAATCTTTGTTCTAAAAAGTATTTAAGGCTATCATGATCCATTTTTACCTTGAAGTGTCTTCCCATTAGGTAGGGTCGCCATTTCTTAAGTGCATGGAGTATTGCCAACATTTCCTTCTCATAAATAGCTTTGCTTAAAAACTTTCCCTTGATTGGACGACTTTCAAAAGCAATGGGTCTTTCATCTTGCATTAGAACAGCACCAATTCCATTTCCTGAAGCATCACATTCCACAATAAAGGTTTTTGTGAAGTCCGGTGTAGCTAAGACCGGTGCTTGGCACATTGCCTCTTTAAGATGTTCAAAGGCCTTTGTTGCTTCCGGAGTCCATGAAAATGCATCTTTCTTCAATAATGTTGTTAGAGGTGCTGCTATTCTCCCATAATTCTTAACAAACTTGCGATAATACCCTGTCAACCCGAGAAATCCTCGCAGATGCTTTATGGATGTGGGGATTTTCCATTCCTTAATGGCTTTAATTTTGCTAGGGTCTACCTTAACTCCTTCATGAGATACAATATGACCCAGATATTCCACCTCCTGGACTCCAAAGAAACATTTGGATCTTTTTGCATATAATTGTTTCTCCTCCAATAGTTGTAGCACCCTGTCAACATGTTCAACATGATCCTTCCAAGACTTGCTGTAGATTAGTATATCATCAAAAAATACTAACACAAATTTTCTAAGGAATGGTTTGAAAATTGAATTCATCAAACCTTGAAATGTTGAAGGTGCATTGGTAAGGCCAAAAGGCATGACCAAAAATTCATAATGACCCTCATGAGTTCTAAATGTTGTTTTCAGAATGTCTTCAGTCTTCATTCTGATTTGATGATATCCTGAACGAAGATCCAACTTGGTGAAGTAAATTGATCCATGCAATTCATCCAGTAATTCATCAATGACAGGAATGGGGAACTTATCTTTAATAGTGAGCTTGTTGAGCTCCCTATAATCTGGACACATGCACCATGATCCATCCTTCTTGTGCACCAATACTACTGGAGCAGAGAAAGAACTTTGACTCGGTTGAATTATACCAGCCTCTAGCATTTCTGCAACCATACGTTCAATTTCACTCTTTTGGACATAGGGATATCTGTACGGCCTGATGTTTGGAGGAACACTTCCTGGAATCAGATGAATAGCATGATCATGATCACGCATAGGTGGGAGACCTTTGGGAGTCTCAAATACCTTGGAATGATTGTCCAGGACTTTTTGGAGATCTGGAGAAATAGATGATTCCGATGTGGAAACATCTAGCGAACATAATTGTGCAATTACACCTCTTTGCTCCTTTTTTAGAAGCTTTGTCATACCATTAGAGCTGATTATCTTTCCTGGTTTCCCTGCAATACCCCTTAATTCAACTTCCTTTCCTTCCATAGAAAATTTGATGAAAAGTTCTTGAAAATTAAAAGCTATTGTACCCAAGGATTGTAGCCATTGGACTCCTAGTACAACATCAGCACCTCCCATTGGAATGGAAAGCATTGGGCTAGTCAATACATATTCTCCCATGGATAGCTTGATATTATGGCACTTTCCAGAGAAATTTATTGTTCCTCCATTTGCAATCATCACTTGACACTCTGGTGCTGGATATAGGAAGCAATTCAATTCTTTTGCTACCTTACAATGAATAAAATTGTGGGTGCTTCCTGAATCAATCAACACTATTACCTTTTTCTTCTTGATTTGTCCTTCTATCTTGATGGTTTGAGGAGTGGTAATTCCTGCCAATGCATTACAAGATATGGTCGGATTTATTTTTTCTTCATCTAGGCTTTGTTCCTGGAGTATATCCTCTTCTTTTGACCTTTCTTGCTCCTTTTCTTCTTCCTCTTCACAATCTATGTAGAATAATTTCTTCTCAGCACACTTATGACCTTTAGTGTATTTGCTATCACAACTGTAACAAAGCCCTTTTGCTCTTTTTTCTTCCAATTGTTGTGGTGTCAACCTTATAGGTTGTGGAAGACTAGGGGCAACAACACTTCTGTCTTTATAGTTGTGAGTGGTATGCTTCCTGGTTGCCATAATTTTGCTTTCCATTTTTCTTGCTAACCTGAATGCCTTCTCTAATGAATCAGGTTCCCAAAGGTGAACATCATGTTGGATATTATCCTTTAAAGACCCTATGAACACATCAATCCTATGCTCCTCTGGAATATCTTTTACCCTTATGTTCAATTTTTGGAACTCCTCAATGTGCTCCATTATTGAACCCTTTTGTTTGAGACTTATCAATTGGCTAAAAAAAGTGTTGCTTTTTGTATCCTCATAATGTGCTATCAATTCTTCCGTAAAAATTGCCCAAGTGATAAATTGTTTACGAGAGAAAAGCCATTGATACCATACAAACTGATTTGGTTCCAAATATAAAGTTGCCATACGTACCTTTTGTGTGTTTTGCACATTATTGAGATCGAAGAATTGCTCCATCTGTAATATCCATGTTGCGGGATCCTTGCCATCAAACTTCCTCATATCGATTTTTGGAATATGGTGGGTCTTCAATCCAACATTAGAGTCTATGGAATCATGATTAACATTTCTTTTGTTCTCATCATGAGTTTCCTTTACTACCCTTTCACCATTAGTGACCCTTTCTTGTAGCAACTTCTTCAATTCTTCCATGTCTGTCTTCAAATCTATCTTCAAATCGTCCATCTTAACTTCTACGCCTTTCTTTAAACCATCCATCTTAGCTTCCACATCTTTCTTTAAACCATCCATCTTAGATTCTGTTCCTTTTTGTGCAAGTGACACTTGTTGCACTTGGTCTCGTAATTTTGCTATATCATGTTGCATTTCTTCCTCTTCTTCATAAGTCATGCTAGAGATTTCAGGTTGCTTACTAGGTGTTTGCATTTCCTTTCCTTGGGGCATCAATTATCGATAATAATGCTTTACTATGCCCTTTGAATTCCTTCAAACCAAGCTTACGTAAAAATTTAAAAAAAAACTACACACCTTTTTTCACTTTGTAGAAGCCTGATATTGAATCTGATGTATCTCTATAATTTCGAATCATCCAGTTCTGAAATTGTGACTTGTAGTAGCCTTCTGTGTCCTCTTTCCAATGCCACTAGTCTGATCCAAATTGGATTCTCCAAGAAAGAGTTATGCAGAATCTCCTGCAATGACCTGATTATAGACTAGTTCAGTAGAGCTAACTTGTATGAAGTGCCACGTGTCACTTTTTCGACCTTTGACTCTAAAAAATATATACAAGAAAACTACAGTCCGTCCTCTTTCTGTACCTTCTTACGAAATTTTAATCCGATGCTCAGAAAGAAAGTTATGACGATTTTTCCTAGGTCACCTGTTTGGAATGTAATTCAGAAGTTTGCAAAAAGACCAACTTCCTCAGATCATATCTCCGCAAATATAGCGTGAAAAGATCTGAAATTTGGACCCGAGGTTCAGCGTGATTTCTTCTCAAATGGGGTTTTTTTTTCAACTTCTGAAATGTCACAGAAAAAAGGTTATAGCGAAAATGCCACGATGACCTGTTTGGAGCAGCGAAACCCTAGAATCCAAAGCTCTGATATCAAATGTTATGAAACCAGCTCAAGAAAAGATAGAAAAGATAGATCAACGCCTTAGAATTTAGCCTCTTCGAGGGGGCAACCTCCTTTACATTACATAAATGAACAATTCTTGGATGATTCAAATGACAAAACCTCCTTTCTATATATAGGAGTCTAAGGAGTCACAACATAATCCAGCCGACCTAACAATAATAATATAAAGCCACAAAAATAACAATAGAGGGATTCTATGGGGCACAGTAATAACAATATGGGGGCAATAGGAGGACAAAAATATTAATAAGGGGCATAACTACAATAGTAATGGGGTAATCACTAGTATTATAGGGACCCAACATGCCCCCACTCGAAGATGGAATGGAGGTAGAGCCGAATATTGTAGTACTAGGAGTGATAATAGATATAGAAATTGTACCTCCTCCTTGAACTGAAAGAGGAGTATGCACACTAGTGTCACTCATAGCTGAAATCGTGCTCTCGATAATGGCCATTGGAAGAGAAGAACGAGAAATACCGGGGCTTGTCAACCTATGATTCGGGGTCCTAATGTATAATAGAACATATGGATAATTACAAGGAAGAGGTGAAGGGAGTCACAGGGGACTCAGGAATCTCTTCAACCTCAACTTTGTCTTCTGACTAGAAGAGAACCCTCAAATGGACTAGAGTGTTCCTATCTAAATCATGACTTACACTGGGTCCACCCTATGAAACTATAACCTGAAGCAGAGGATCAATCTCTGATGCGTTCACAACTGCTGATTGAAAATCACTAGAAGAATATCTCGTATGCCTTCTAGAAGAAGGCTCAACACTCATAGGTGAGAGCCCATGGAGCCTCCTAGACTAACAAACTGGTCGATCAACCACTTTTAATTATTAAGAGAACTTGTAAAGACTCAAAAAATTATAAAGTTATGGAAATCTAGGAGAAAAGAGCACTCACTGAAATTTCCCTAAAGATGCAACCAATCAAGCTACTTTCAGGTATTTCCACTTCGGGTGTTTAGGCCCGACACCAAAATACAAGAAAGCAAAGATAAGGACCTTTTGAAGATAGTTTGGGATAATTATGGCCCAAGCCTACCAACAGAGGTAACATAAACAATTACGCTAACCCCTAGAAAAAAGCCTTTGCCAGTGCAAGTACCCTAACCTCTCAAGGGCACCCTCCATAATTACTAATGATAGTGATACAACATCTACCTCAGTTACCATGGGTATTCCCCCCCGCAGTCACCTATGTGGTCCCTAAGAATGGCAGCTAAGGTCACCAATTTGTATCAAAAGCCAGGCAGAACAATCTTTGGTCGGGATCCAACAAGTAGGAGGGGGTATCTCTCTTCCTTTCCTTCACTCGTCATCATGCTTAACTCCCAGAAGAGAAGAGCTTTCCCGAACATCTTAATGACACTCGATTTCACTCTTTTAATCAACTTCTATGTTTAAATTCAGAGTGGCCTTGGAGAGTTAACTCTCCACACACCTATTCCAAGGCCCTAAATGACCTAAACTAGTTCATGTAACTATGACAAATCAAAAAATTCTTGTTCATTTTAGTTTGAGTGCTTGATTTTAATGGTTGTTCTTAAGTCAAGGAAAAATGGAAGTGTAACTTATGATGTTATTTAATGGAAGAAGAAATCAATAGAAAACCTTCCTACATGCATATGAAACTCTTTTTCTTCAATGAAATATATTTCTACAAAAGGTTCTATGAACCAACTAAGAAAGCAAAAAAAATTTGACTTTTTCAAAACACATGCTCATACACTCAAAATCTACAAAAAGACTAAAAATTCTTATAGTGAAACTATCCTAATGCAAACTAAAAATTCTTAATGCAAGATTCTAAGGATTACTCTTAAAGCAAGAAAATGTGTTTCTCAAAGAGATCAAGAGGCCAAAACTTGACAAAAAGGAGGAACAAATTCAATCACAAACATTTTCCCAAAATCAAGCAAATTCAACCTAATGAAAAGACTTCACACTTGCTCTAAAATGATAAGAAGACCAAAAATAAAACCAAAAAGAGAAAGAAAGGAAACAAAAAGATGTTTTTATCTTTTTTCTTTTTAAGGGCACAAAGAGTTCTTGAGAAAACAAAAATTACTAAAGACTTCAAGATCAATATTCAAGCATAAATAACCTCAAATTTCACAAGCCATAGGAATCATTAACATGATAAGACTTAAAGTGAAAAGAGGCTACAAACTCAAACAAACTGATCTGAACAACAACATAAAAACTCCAACAAACAAGAAAGATTTCAAGAAGACCAAAAAAAACTTTTCAAGATTGCAAGAAGGACTTTCTCAAAAGCCTAGAAAAAACTAAATATGTCAACTTTCAAGAAAGAAAGGACAAGCAATGTAAAGGCTGATTTATAAGTGAATTGAAACCAATTCCCTGTTCCAAAAGCTTAGAACAACCAAGAACTTCACTAAGAATCCTTGAACCCAAACACAATAAACTAACACTTCACCAAGAAACAAACCCTAGGTTGACTAGGTTTTTCCACAAAGAGAGATAGGAAACTGAAAATCTACAACAAGCAAGACTCTCCCAAACAATTAGTGACTAAATAGAAGTAATAAAAATAAGTCAAAACCCTTTACTGGACTTAGAATCTGAAAAATCCATTCAAAACTAAACATACACGATTGTGCAGTGACAAACCTATGTGTATATGCGATTGTACTCAAGGAAACTTGCGTATATGCATGTTTCTTTGGAAAAGCATGTGTGTACGTGACAGTGTGAACTGAAAACCACGTATAAATAGGACAACAAAGAAAAATAAAAATTTTAGGCCTCATCCAGAAGATCAGACTTTTTTCCCAGATTGCAAACAAATCAAAGGTACTGGAAAAATCAAGAAACCAAACAAGAAGGCCCATATCAAGAGAGAAGAAACCTAAACAACGAAATACAAAATTGTATTCCCTAGCGAAGTCACCAATTTTGTTATAGGATAAAACACCCTAGGGTTTGGATTGGAAACCCCAACAGATCGAACGGAATACACCAACAAGAAGCAAGAAAACAAGAAGTCCTAATGTTTAAACTACTAAAGTGGGATGAAGAGAGAGTACCTTTAGGTCCTACATTTGAAGATGTTACTAGAGGATTCAAACCCTCTACTTCCTCCAATGCTTCAAAACCTGAACACATTCCAGAAAAGCATATATACTAGCAGTAATTGAAAGCATTTTCAAGATATGAATGTTAGATCATCTAAGCATATGGATATAGAACATGAGATCATACATAATTATATCATAACATGAGTTAAATCATAAATATCATAACTATCAAGAACATGAAAAAGTTTCTTTATTGATGTTTGGAAATAAATATGGAAGAATATAACCTAATTCGACCACGGCTCCGAGAGAAACCTTCCTCCGGATCCATCCAACCCAGGCCTCAACAATCCTGTTTCAAATGCATACACATAGATTCCATATAAAGGAGATGGACATCTCTATGAGGAAACAAGGGTTTCCTGTACTTGGGAGTGTAGAAGGCACAGGGATAAATCAGACTTGATTAGGGACCAATTGGATATAATGTCAATATCCTATCTTTCTCTCCCCTTAGGCATTCCCATGAGGTGTATTTATACCACCTCAAAACAATTGTTTAAGTTGGGATACAGTTAGGACACAAGCTCCTGCAGGTGGGATTCCAGTGTAACCTGTAAACCCCACCCATAAAATTATGATTTTGTATTTTTTTTTATATTTAAAATTATATATGCGAGTTGGGTATAGATGGACCGGCATGTGTATGTGCTTTTTGAAGGGTAGAGTCACATATGGAATTTAAAATAATGTTTTTTAGTAAAAGGAACAAGTCTGAAGGGAAAGGGCTGCCCAATACCATGACTCATAGCATCAAGTATACAAGGGTGATAAATGATGCTATAATAATGACTTATTGGGTATCAAAATGATACAACCAAAAAGCCTTTCGCTGGGAGGAACTGTTATAAATTTCAGAGGTGGAACATGTAATTTCACATACTTTCCACACATAAGTGTATTGATATGGATCTGAAAATACTAATGATAAAGCCATTGTAATAATCAAATATCGAAAATGGCAAGTCCTGTGAATATGCTACAACTATTAAACAACAACCAATGGAATAAACCCAACAAAAGAACTGAGTAACACAACAATCACACCAACAATAGTTAATGCCATGCTATTAATTCAGAGAAGATTTAAAGGAGTAGATGCAATGAACAAGAGATTATATTGTTTTTCGATGTGTTATGATCCAAATGCACTAGGACACTTCGAAGAGAAGGCGTACAATGACTAGGAGGCCCTACTCGATAATAATGTTTTGCACTGACAATATGGGCAAATGATGCACTGCCAATGCACTTGAAATGATTCACTTGTCATTAATGGTGATATCATATTCCCATCTTCTCAGCACATAACATTATAATCGAATAAATGATTTTTTTTTTCATTGATCCATCGTATTGATTGAATGGAAGTAAGTTTTACTAAGTTGAATCTTATTAATGATGAATAGTTTCTATGTCATTTAAAACAATATAGTAAGGTTTCTTATTTAATGATTATTAGAATTCGTGTATCCATAATGAAACCTCTCCGTCCACTGAAATCTATCAACGCGAAACTTTCTACCTAAGCACAAATGTCATCGAACACCTCTTGCAAACCGAGTGTAGTTTCCGCACTCCAAAAGAAACAATTTATTTTGCACTAAAAACTTTATTAGTGCTCTCTCCCTACTACTATGCTATTAGCTCACTTTAGGAGGAACTTCAGAAGTGTGAACAATACCCCTGCATAATCAACTTCTTTTCCCAAAAGACTTTGTTAATCAACTGATTAAAAGTTCTATTGTGATAATAAAATCTCTCCATGATCTGGATTTAAATTGGAACACAACAAATTACAGAGATAACCATAAATACAGAGGTGCAACGGAAATAATACTTCATTTCATTAATGTAAAATACTAAAATATGCTTACAAACATCATTGGAAATTAACCAGCTAGGGCGATGCTAGCTTATCTCTGAGAAGAGATGTGGCGGCTACATGCCTCTGAACTGTGTTACAATGAGGCTCGAAGGTCTATTTATTGTTGAGAAACAATGGAAAATCCTAAACATCCAAAAACCTAACCCTAGAAGATGAAACGCCAAACTGTGGGCCCTGTTTGGGTAAATTGGTACATCAACTTCCCTGGGTCATAACTTTGGCATACGATCTTCATTTGATTTGCACAATATCTCGTTAAAAAGATCTATCTGAGAAATAAAATTTGGGAAAATAAACATCAGTCCATGGTCACATGTTACTCCCAGTTTTCCCAAAAAACGTCGTTTTGGACATCAAAACGGCTTCGGAAGTTCAGGACCCGAAAAACTGCTAAAAATAGTAAACTATGCTACAATTAAGGAAACTGAAAAGCTGAAAGAAACAATGGTGGGAGTCCAAGTGAACTTGGCAGGTGGCCACCAATATCCACCTAGATCATTCCTCCCCCCTTAGGAAGTAATGGTCCCCATTGCGTTGAGTTCCTCCATGAGATGGGGAAACTTTTGCTGAACTTGGTCCCTGGTGAGCCATTTGCCCTGGTGAAGGAGTTGGCCTGCTTTGACAACTCGATACACTTGGATATTTTTCTGGCGAGTGTGCTTGATTTGTGTGTCCATGATCCAATTAGTTGCAGCTTGTTCCATGCAATCTGGATTTAACTCTGTGGGTGTGAGTTGTTCTGCAATGTCGGATGTGTCTAGTAATGGTGGAAAGTATGGCCGAAGGCGGTCCACATTGAACACTAGGTGTAGGCCAAGGAATGGGGGAATGCTGAGCTCAAATGCATTGTATCCCACAGCCTTGGTAATGGAGTAAGGACCATATCGGAGTGGTCTGAGTTCCCGATAGGCTCCGGTAAGGCATTCCTTTTGCAAATGCAACCAAACTTTGTCACCCACCTGAAACTTGTGTGGCACCCGATGTTGATCATGTCGTTGCTTTTACTTGGCATTAGATTTCTCAAGAATGTCATGGACCTGCTGGAAAATATGTTGGATGTTCTTAATGAAGTTGTTTGCCTTATTTGTTTTGGACTGGACATGAGCTGAATCTGCGTGAATAGCTGCAAATGGCATGGCCACATCAATGGGACATAGTGGCTGGAATCCCAAGCCCACCTGAAAAGGGCTGTGGCTAATGGAGCTGTGGAGAGCCCGGTTGTAGCTGTGCTAAACATAGGGGAGGCTCTCATCCCATGTGCGTGGATACTTTGAGTTGTACATGCGTAGAATGTGTACAATCATCCTGTTGACAACCTCTGTCTAGCCATCAGTTTGAGGATGGAAGGTTGTGGACTTAGTGAGTTTGGTGTTTGGCATCGACCAGAGACTGGACCAAAATGTACTGAGGAACCTTCTATCTCGATTTGAGATGATAGACTGTGGGATCCCAAAGTGTACCCACACTCGTTCAAAGAAGAGTTTAACAGTGGCTTCTGTTGTGATATTCTTCTTGTAGGCTGCCATAATGGCCATCTTCGAGAACTTGTCGATGACCAAAAAAACACAGACGTTTCCATGATTAGTGGAAGGAAGGCCTGACATATCATCCATGGAGATGGATTCCCAAGGTCCACTAGGGGCAGGAAGCGGGGTATAAAGGCCTTTCTTCTTGATGGTCGGTTTGGCAATGGTGTAGGCAGTGCATGATCTGATGTACTTCCCAACATCCTGTCGAACATTCAGCCAATAGAAATACTTCTGCAATACTGCCACCATTTTCTCGACCCTGAAATGCCCAGCATCTCGACTGTAGTGTGCTTCCCAAATCATCTTGGCACGCTCACTTGAAGGAACACAAAGGTGACCCAGGTGGCATAACAGGGCATCCTGGAGGTGAAAATCTAGTACATGCTGACCCTCCAAGAGTGTCTGGTATGTGTGGCTGAATTCTGGGTCACTATTGTAGAGAAGTGGCCAATCAGAAGTCTCGTGCCCACAAGAGTTGAGCACAGTGGTTAACGCCATGATCGTTGGTCGATTGAGGCAATATGCAACATTATTGGTACTGCCCTTCTTATACTTGATATTCAAATGGAACTGTTGCAGGTATGTGGACCACTTCTGATAGCGATCATTTTGCAATTTCCCTTGGGTCTGTATGAACTGCAGGGGTCGGTGGTCTATGTGGATGACTGTTTCCTTCCCCAAAATGTAATGCTTCCATTGTCGATAGGCCTACACAATGGAATACATCTCTTTGTCATAAGTGGGATACTTCCAGACTGTGTCTAAAAGTGTCTCATTGTGATATGCCATTGGATGTCTGTGTTGAGTAAGGACTGCCCCAATAGCATAGTCAGAGGCATCTATCTCGATCTCAAATGGTTGTTGCAAGTCTGGTAATGCGAGCACTGGTGCCGTGTAGAGGCGATCTTTCAACTCTGTGAATGCCTTCTGTTGAGATTCAGACCAAAAGAATTTTGCTTTCGCTCCTCCCTTGGTGACTTAACTCAAGGGCCAAGTGATATGAGAAAATCCCAACACAAACCTGTGGTAGAAGTTGGCAAGACCTAGAAAGATGTGGAGCTCAGTCAGAGTGTTTGGAGATGGCCAATCCCGAATGAATTGGATCTTGGTTGGATCCACATGCACCCCCTGTTCATCAATAATTTATCCTAGATAATAAACCTGGGTCATGCCAAAAGTGTATTTCTCCAAATTGGCACATAACTTGTGTTGCCGCAGTGTTTGAAGAACCTGTCGGATGTGGTGGAGGTGCTCTTCCCAACTCTGGTTGAAGATCAGGATGTCATCCAAGTATACCACTACAAATGAGTTGGTGAATGGCTGCAAGATGTCATCCATTAGCCTCATGAACGTTGTAGGAGAATTCGTCAATTCGAAAGGCATAACCAACCATTCGAAAAGGCTCTCCTTGGCTTTGAAGGCAGTCTTATAGACATCGGAGGGTTCGATTGGTACCTGGTGATATATTGACTTCAAATAGATCTTGCTGAAATATTTTCCCCCCTTCATTTGGTCTAGGAGGTCATCAATCCATGGGATTAGGTACCTATTATGGACAGTGAACTTGTTCAACGCCCGATAGTCAATACAGAGTCTCCAAGTCCCATCCTTTTTCTTTACCAACACGATCGGGCTCCCACAGGGTGATGAACTCGGATGGATGTGACCTTTCTGCTACAGCTCCTAAATTTTCCTCTTGATTTCATCGTTCTCCAGAATGGAGTGCTGATAGATTGGTCCATTGGGTAGCAGCGCACCTGGGGTCAGATCAATGGAGTGCTTGACCTGACAGTGCAGAGGAACCCCTGCAGGGGAGGTGAAGATGTCCTCGTGCTCTTCTACGACCTTGTTCATCTATATTTTTCGTGTGGAGGGGCCCTATCTAGAGGTTGTGGCCACTGTCTTCTTCTTTCCTTGAGGGCGTATCATCAGGAAATTTTTTTCCCGGTTTTGGAAATGAGCTTACTACATTGTTTTGCAGTAACCAAAGAGATGGTGGTAGGTGGTGCTACCTCTGGTATCCTGTACAACTTATTTCCTAAAGTAACAATAACGACACAGGGCCTTGATTCATACATAGCATATTGCTTCCAAAAGTATGGTTGTCCTAATAATACATCACAAACTTCAAGGGGAGCAATATCACACAATACCTCATTCGTGAAGAGCTTGATGTTGTATGGAAGGTGACACTGCTGGCTCACATGAAGATCCCGTCCTTGGTGAAGCCACCCGATGTGCTATGGTTGGTAAGCCCAGCCACTTCACGACCTTTACCGAAATGAAGTTCTTTTGGCTCCCACTGTTGATAATGAATTGTAGCAGGGAGCCCTTTACCCACATCTGGGAGTGGAAGAGACGCTCCTCCTCCTCTGCGTTTTCGGGTTCCTCCTTCTAGATATTCGTGGTGGAAATGGTGGCATTGGGCTCTGCATCGATAATCTACTTCCCTTTTTCATTCCCCTTGTTGGGTTCTGACTCAGAGTTGGAACATGCATCTGATTATGAAACCTTCAGCTCAACCACCAGTGACTGCTTGGCTTGACACTTGTGTTGTGAGTGGAGCTCTTATGGAAGTCACACCACTTTCCTGTGTCCTTTTTTGGCTTCACAATGCTATTCTTTGCTTGCAGCTTTGGCGAGTTATCTTGGGCCACCCTACCTTGGCTTTGTCCTTTGTTTTGTGGTTTGGGGGCACCTTTCCCTTGCTTCGGATTCGCATATCCAAAGTCTCACTTCTTCTATTTAAACTTTTGCTCAACCTTGACGACATATTGGTATGCCGTGCCGAGTGAGGGGATGTTCAGGAATTCTATTTTTCCTGGATGTTCTTGTGCAGGCAACCACAGTATTTGAGTACCAAATGCTGCTCTAAATCCTTGATACCCAACTTTGTGCGAAGGGTATGGAAAATACTAGTAAACTTCGGTACGTCTTGGTCCCTTCCCTCCCGTAGTGTGGTCCACTTTATGTATTGATCCTCATAGCTTACGATAGGGTAGTACTGCTCCTTAATGGCATACTGGAATGAATCCCAAGTGGGTGTGGCTGAAAATAGTGAGCCTGTACTTTCATCCTTTTGCTCGCAGTAGGTTTCCCACTAGTCCTTGATGGAGGGGGCTACTTTGAGAAGAGTGAATATAATATTTTCATGATTGGAAAAATCATGAACAGAAAAATAACCCTGTAGCAGGTTTAACCATTTATCAACGGCACCTGCATCTATCTGACCCTCGAATATGGGGATTTCAAAATTAAATTGTACCTTAAATGGTGTGGCGTTTTCAAAGTAGCTGTTGGAAGCTGATGCGTAACCCCTGGGTAGCCACTGAAGGATCTGGGCAAAGCTGTCCATCATCATGTTCCTTTGTCGCTCGAGGGATTCTTTGAGCAAGATTTTGATAGGATCTCTTACCCCTCATCTTTCTTTTCATCTTCCATTGGAGGATGTCGGGATTTGTGAGGTTGGTCTTGCAAAGGTTCGACCAGTTCAAGCCCTAACTCCTTATATCTTGACCTCGTTGGGGACATGCAAAGAAAAACAGAGAAAAAGCAAACCGCTTTGATACCACTGATCCAAATTTAAACAGGAATGCAACAAATTACAGAGATAACCATAAATATAGAGATGCAGTGGAAATAATACTTCATTTCATTAATGTAAAATACTGAAATATACTTACAAACAACAATGGAAATAATCCAGCTAGGGTGATAGTAGCTTATCTCTGAGAAGAGATGTGGCAGCTACATGCCTCTAAACTGTGTTACAATGAGGCTCAAAGGCCTATTTATTGTTGAGAAATAATGGAAAACCCTAAACATCCAAAATCCTAACACTAGAAGATGAAACGCCAAACCATGGGCCCCATTTGGGTAAATTGGTACATTAACTTCTCGGGGTCCTAACTTTGGCATACGATCTCTGTTTGACGCGCACAATATCTCGTTAGAAAGATCTATCCAAGAACTACAACTTTGGGAAGAGAAAAATCAGTCCATGGACCCATGTTGCTCCTAGTTTTCCCAAAAAACATCGTTTAGGGCCTCAAAACGGCTCTGGAAGTTCAGGACCCGAAAAGCTGCTAAAAATAGTAAACTATGATACAATTAAGGAAACTTAAAAGCTGAAAGAAACGATGATGGGAGTCCAAGTGGACTTGGCAGGTGGCCACCAATATCCACCTGTATCACTCCACATCAATATGATTTTTCTTTCTGCATAGATCTTTGGAATTATTATTATTATTATTGTATATTATTGGTAATATTTTAATTCTAAATATTGCTAAATAATTTACTAAACATTGTACAAAATCTGTTTGAAGCATGAAAACCGAATCGAATATTTTATTATAGAAAATGAAAAATTAATTTCCATGCATGACATTTATATGTTTGTTGATTTAGCTATTTTTTTGCTCTCAATAACTTAAATTCAAAATGTTTCCGCAATTATATATTATTGGTAATATTTTAATTCTAAATATTTCTAAATAATTTACTAAATGTTGTATAGTTGTAGAGAAAACTCTGCAGAATGAAATCTATCCATGACACGAAAATTGAATAGAACATTTTATTGTAGAAAATGAAAATTGAAACAACCTTACATTAATCAATCTGTATGACCCATTATCTAGTATTTTTTTATTTCCCTTGATCATTGTATCTACACCATGATGATATTATAGGAGCTTTCATTACATTAAGAATTAAAGTTATAGAGTTCCCTTTGCACCTTCATTCTCTCACACATATCTCATTCTGCACACATCCTTGATTTCACATAGCTAAATTTGTAAAAGTTTTAAATGAAAAATAGTTTAAAATTAATCTTCTGTCTGTGCCCCCTTTCTCACATATATTACCCCTCCTCCACACATTAAAAGCTTTTTACAAGGAAAGTTTTATAAAAGGAAACATAGTAATATTAATTTGAAATTTGTTCATATTTAAATTAATTATGCATCAACGACATAAATTTCCTTCTACACCCTCTTTTTGTTGCCCATGCATCTTCCTCCGCATGTCCTTCGAACAATGAACATTTACAATGTGTGGACTCAAAGATAACATTAACGACAAAGACATAGGCTTAAAATCAAGGAAACTTAGATAAGGTCATATATTTACATTACTACAGTGATTCTGCAAACATAGAGTCAGGGATTAGAATCATGATTCACCAGGTTTATTAGAAAGTGTAACACAAATTGAAGTTTATGGAGCACGATTTTGGAGTTGTAGAAAAATAGCTCAATACTTTTTTATCTACAATAGCCAGTGCTATGGAATTTCTCATCAATTTGGTCTCAAAGCATGCTAAAATGATTCAATTTGAAGCATGAGTCCATTTCGACCTTCTAAATCAGAAAATGACGATACTGGAATTGAATATGAAGTGATTGCAATTGGCAATTGAAACTTTGATTTTTCATCTGGGTAATCTAGCTCACGGAGAGGGCACCAATGTTGAGGAACACAATAATGAAAGAGATGATGATATCATGGCCATTGACCAAGGTCCCCCCCGCATTAACTTGATCTAGAAATTAATGAAGCCCAGTTCGCTTGTTATGTCGAGGATATGTAGTAATTTAGATGGTTTTTAGTGTTTTTTTGCTTTGTTAATAAAGAAAATCAGTTTAGAATAGCTTCTATAGTGAAATTTTGATATGCTTCAATCCTTCTTTGAGTTTTTGAACATTAGAACAAGAAATTTTTCCTAAATTCGAAAATAACAAAATTAATTTCCATGCATGACATTTATCTGTGTTACTAATTTAGTTGTTGTTTTTTTCTCGGTAACTTAATTTCAAAATATTTCTGCAACTTAATTTGCAGAGTTGTTTATTTTCCTTTCCAGCTAACATAAGAATTTATTCAAGAAATCGACATACATACCCCTTCTTTTGCACAACCAAAGATCTACAAAATGAAAAATAATAATAACAGATTAGCATTAATAGTTTAACATTAATTTCCCTATGCATCCCTTGTTCTCCTAAAAATACACCATCCTATTTTTGTTCCTATCGAATAAACAATAAAATCTCTTCACAATGAAACATAGTAATATTAACTATTATTTTTTCCCACACATACCCCAATTCAATCCTAATACCAATGCTCAGAGCAATAACATATTTTTAGAGAACTCACGAAACCCCCGGTTCTCCAACACACACTCTGTTTTCCAATTTTTTTATCGTCTTGAAGTTTATCCTCAAATAAATAGAAACTTGTATACTTCTAATATAACACAAATTCATAAGTACGAAATTTCACAGCAAATCAATTGTGTGCAAAAATCTCACAAATTAACATTAATAATTTATCTTTAATTTCCCTATGTACCGTCCATTATCCCGCACAAACCTCGACCTGCCCATGTTAGAAGATCCGCACAATATAAATTAACAAAATTAATTATTATGTTATCTCATAGATACCCCATCCTTCGTGATGGGCTCCATCAATAAGTATATTTTCAAGTTCATTGTGCTACCCTCCAACCCTTAAAACTATCCTTTTCTCGCATAAATTCACATTTTTAGCCATAATATGCTTAATAGGAAGAATAAAGGGTGTTTGTCATATTGTATGGCCTAATGTGATTAAGTTGTAGGAAAAGAAACATTTTTGGAAGCATTTACTATGAAGGGGCTTGTTGGAGACAACCAAGAGAGAATACAGGCGGATTTTCCACCTCATTAACTCTCTAACTCAACTTGATATCATAGAATCCTCAATCATAGCTTGAATTCACTAGCATTTGAGGTACTCCAAGTACATGTGAAGATAAAGGAGGACTATATCCACAAATCTAGAGATCTTGGAGGGAATCACTCCTCTTTTCAAAGGAGCTTCCATCATATACCTTTTTGTATAAATAAAATAACCAAGAGGCTCATTAGGATTCAAATTTTTGTTGCATCTAGGAGTAGCTATTGAGAACCTAGTGCTTGACATTGTTATTATTATTTTTCATATGATGTACGTGACTATCATTTTCTATTAATGAGAAGTTTACCATTGGTTTGCATCTGATTTAGTTTTAGAGGGTTGAAACCCTTGGGTTTGGGCCCAACCCATAGGCTTTAGTCCCTCTCTTATATTTATTTCTTGTTCTTGTTTCAAAGAATTGCAATTCTTTCCTTGTTTTAGTAGATGTTATATCATAAAAACTTGTAATTGCAGGCTTTCCTATCACCTCTCTTGTGGGAAGAGTGATTGGAAAGATCCACAATAACAACTAAAAAATATTTGTTTATGATTTCTTGGAAAGTGTTAGGTATTAGATTGAAATCTTTCTGCATGTTTAATCTTTGAAACTTAGGAGTTTGCAACATTGGTTTGGCAATTGGAGTTGTGTTGTAGGTTAGAGTATACTTCAATAAAATTCAACTCATATTTTCCAAGATTATTTACTTTTCTACAATAATGATCATTTGATGCATGTATTTGGCTAGCTGCAGGAACTGTGCTGATTTGTAGGGGTGGGCACACCTTTCCACATCCACCTAGACCTTTCCATCTTCCCCCTAGGAACCTCACCTTTCTTCCAAACTCTATCTCCTAATTCACTTTGTTAAGATAAATAAATGACACTGTAGGCATCAAGTTTGGTGCATGATTGACCTACAAGGGGTACTAGGCTTGGCTAAGGGGCTCCCACACCCTTCATTCACCTCCTTCTATCTTCATCCACCTTCCTCTACCTTCAAGACATCATTTCTGTCCTAAAAAATCTCTCGTACCCTCCTCTTGTAGTGAAGCACAGCCTCCTGTAGCAATATAGGACGTCTTGTAGCACCTCCTGTAGTAGTCTCATAGCATTATTTGCTTCAACTGGGTTTTCCCCATACTTTGACTTTGGCATATAAAAGTTGAATAATGGCCCTCGTACTGTGATTTGATGATTAGGGAAGACTTTAGGACGACTCCAAACTCATCCTTTCCTCACTACAACCATAAGATAACAAAAAAAAAAAGTTAGAATTGGTATTTTTATTCATAGGTATGTTAAAGATTGGATCCCTCATTTTCAAGAAAGTGTGAGTGGATAAATGATGCATGAAAGTAGGTTATTGATTTCATTAATTGTGCATGTAAATTAGCATGATTTATTTTTGCAAATAGATCAGCCTTTTCTTTTCATGAAATTTCATTTAGCATTTACATGTAATGAATGGAATTTTCACCTTGGCAGTTAGAATCATGTTCATTTATGCTTTCATAAGAATTTTTCATTATAATGAGTTGGAGGAGTGGTCCCTAAACACCTTGATCCGATTTCATGAATGAGGGAGACACAAATAGAACCTAACCTATTGTGCATATAACACTATCACCTCTAAGTTTGTATGGACATCAAGTTGATAATTTAAGTTGAGAAGCCCTTGGGAGTTGCAACATCATTGGTACAATACCAGGGCTCATCACTTTTTAGCATTGTTGCTGAGGAAGTTTCTAAGTGGCAGTTGTTTCTACTTAAGAATTGCTTGTTTTTTTTGTTTTGCATCAGTCTTAGTGCTTTGAGAAAAAGTGAAAATCCAAAAAATCTAGTTCTTTCATGCCTTGTAGGAGTAGGGATAACAAAGGGAAAGTCAACCTTCATTCTTCTTTGGTGACGATGAACTTCCCTCTTTGACTACATGGGAGTTATAAAACCCTTTAGGTGAGCAACCTAAAATTTTTGAAGAACTTATAGGAGAAGAAGAACCTATCTCACCTCCCCAAACCATGGATAAAAATAGGAACAATGAGCTTTTCCCTATCATAGAAACCAAAGGATGAAATGCCATTACAACCTCAAGTGACTCTAGAGCCATTTGAGAAGTGGGGAATAGATTTCATTGAAACTATTGATCCCCCATAAGAACAAAAGAAATATATCATTGTGTGCACTAATTACTTGACTAAATGGGATGAAACAATGGAAATAAAGGAAACAACTAAGAAAAAGGTGGCTTAATTTTTTATGAAGAACATCTTTTACAAGTTTGGTTTTCCAAGGGAGTTAGTCACTGATCAAGGAGCACAATTTACATCAAATCTGATTGAAGATCTCATGAAGCAGCACCACATGAAGCACATGACATCCACTATCTATCACCCTCAAGAAAATGGGTAGGTGGAGGTCCCAAACAGAGCATTGGTGATCTGAGTTGACTCAAATCCCAGATTTAACCAAGATCTTTTGCTTTCATGATGTGATTAGAATTGCAACTAAAATAGAAAAAGGGAACATAAATGCATGTTGTAAAGAAGAAGGAACATGACAATCATCAGCAACATAAAACTCAAGACATTGATAATGGAGTTCGTCCAGGAGGGACTACGTCTCTGTGCCCCGGTGTCAAGATGGTGTAGGCTGGTGCATTAAGTGTTGTCAATAGTGATGATATACGTAGGTGGTGATGTCGCTATCATGCAAGGAAAATTCCCTCATGTAGGAGTGGCTCCAAGAGATGTTTTGCTGCAAGAACTCTCATTCAAAAAGGACTCCTATCAGTATGACCTAAACTCATGCATGTTGATAATGAGTATCCCGCCAAGATGGCATAAAAGGGATCTCAATGCAAACATACATGGTGACACATGAGTATCCCATCAACATGGTGAAAAATGGATCTCAAACAAAATAGGACGAATCATGACAACAAGTACATCCCACAGATGATTCCGCATCACATCAAGCAGGAATCATGAAACAAGTAAGAAAACAATATCCCACATCAAACATCAAAACAAGGATCTATGTAGCACAATGCATCTTATAGAAAAAAGAAGTACATGAACACACTGCATATACCTCACATCCTGGGGCCATCTGAAGAAGAGGATGTCAAACTGCTGAAGCTGGCCGTACCATCAATCTCACGGCGTCGAATCTCATGGAAGGACTGCTCGCACATGAATGCTGACACCTGCACTCCACTTTGAAAAGTGGCTGAAAAATAGAATGGTCAAATAGAAAATATGAATGCACCATCAGATTTGTGGTGTCGAATAGTGTAAAATTGACTGTCAAACTTATGAACTCTGAGAAAGTGGAAATCTGGGGCTTAAGGAATCTTATAGATTCCCCCTAGATTCCTCAAAGATTCCCTCCTCTGGGTCATCTGAGGATTTGCTGCTTAGATAAAAATTCTAACTGTGCCATCAGGTTCATGTCACTGAAAGGTGTAAGATCGACATAAAATTTGTCCAATTTGGACAATGCAAAAATTTCACCCTCCTGAGAGTTTGGCTCAATCATGGTTCCGACTGCTCTTTTCCCAGGTTCATGGTTCCACTTGAAATAAAAATTAATTAAAGAAATTCATGCTTCGATTTCCATGTCACCCTTTTACCTCTCCATCCATACGCTCCCTCTGTATCGTTCAAGTCCGACCTTTCCCGCAAATGAGAAAGAATGGCCTTTTAAATATCCTTTTTGGGTGAAGATATCAACAAAGACGTCGTTGGTGTGGCGGAAAGAATACAAAATCAGTTGAGGAGGGTTCGGGGGATCAAATCCCGCCCCTCCTATCTTTTAACATACATACATTCCAAATTTGGGTGGGCAGCCCTTGAAATGTGGCCACCGTAATAATGTTAGGTGTTGGAACCGTTTTACATGGTGCGTTGTTTGATTTTAAGTGGTGGCATTAAATGGTTTGTTTTAACATGGGGTTGTCGTGTGGGCTAGGTCAGCCCTCCCGCCAGCCATGGGTTCAAATCTCACCGGCGTCATTTTAACGCGATATATATATATATATATATATATATATATATATATATATATATATATATATATATAGATAGATAGATAGAAGTTGAGTGTGGGCCGGGTCCACCGGAGGTGGCCCACCCACAACCCATTAATATCATTTAATGTGTGTTGGAGGGTTCGGTTGGACCGGCGGGGGTCATGGCCCGTCGGTCCTTTTTTAATATAATTTTTTGTTATATGTTGGTTGGGGGGGTGGTGGGGTTGGTGGCCTGCCACCCCAAAAATATATATATTTTTTATTTTTATTAAAATAGGGGCTTTTTTCAAATCTTTCAAAAATAAGGGATATTGGGCAATTTAATGAGGCCACAATTTCACCTACTTTCGGGAGCTAGATTTCATGCCCCAGGGTCAGTCAATTTGTAGGACACTTAAACCTGGCCCACAGTCCAACTTTGACCAAAACTTTGACTGGCTCGTTCTCCCTCATACGAGCTCAGATCGACGAACCGTTTGCACCATTACGATCAGGACGACAAGATCTATGCTCTGGTCCTAGTTTGAAAGCATTATGATCACTTTGATTTTTGAGCTTCCATAAGCCCTCTTTGTCCTGTGTGTGTCCCTAGAGCTACCTGGATCAATCCTCCCCACTGACGAGCTTTTGGTCCTCAAAAGGCATGAAAAATAATCTACAACTTCTTTGTACCTTGCTTGCATCAAAAGTGTCCTGAAAAGGTCTCTCTTCCATCTCCTTCACCTTTGTTCTTCGAAGCCTTAAGTGATGAGCCGACACCTGCAACCTTTGCAACCTATAGTACATTGTTTTTGCAAATTACATGCTTGACTTTCATGACCAAATAATGACCCAAGCATCCCATACTTGCCACGAGTTTATAACACATACTCGATGGTCAAGTTTACATCAAAATGGAAACAATACCCTAGCTACGAAACAAGGCCAACATATCATTGTTGCTTCAACAAGTGATGGAAAACACATCATCACTGCAACACATGATTTACAAAGATAAGGCCAAACACTATTTTTGCTTTGACAAGTGATGGAAACACGACATCACTTTCACAGTTTATCATGCAACTCAAAATAAGACCAGACATCATTGTTGCCTAACAAGTGATGGAAAACACATCATCACTTTTACATTTTAAAATGCAACAAATGATTTACAAAAGCATGACCATGACAAGCTAACATATCTAGAAACCATTTTTCACTTATCACTATGAATGGGTCATCCCCTTGTGGTGGTTTTTCTTGTCAAACAATTGTTTCACCTGGTTCATGCATCGACACTTTGTCTTTAAGGTACTGCTTTGGATGGAGCCTCCAACAAGTGGCTCTTTGATGGCCACTTCTGTTGCAATGACTACAATAGGTATTCTTCCTCCAGATCTTCTTAACATGTTTCTTTACCTTCTATTGAGAGGGTCTTTCATGCCTCCTCCTTTTATGTGCTTCTATTCTTTTCCAACACTTTGAAAATGTATGGTTATGTAATCCACAAAAGGTACATGTTTTTCGATGCCATGTTTTACACTTATCATTAACAACATGATTATAATTGAAATGAACATTCGAATATCGAAACTGGTTATACCTTTCCTTACTGTTTCTGGTGTCATTATGGTGATAAGAGCTTGCCTCAACTCTTTTCCTGCAATGGGCACTACCATGGGATGATGGGGATGTTTTCTCATCATTCTCTTTCCTCGACGATTTCGACGATATCTCGGAAGAATCTGACACCTTCAAGCATTCTCCATCGGTGTATCTCAAGCCTGCAAATTGAGGTCTCTGCACAACCTCCAATGTTTGAGTTATGCCTTGGTTATTAACATCAAGTTCTTCTCCTTCCTTGTATCTCATCCTGGTAAGGAGCCTCATATTTTTCCCTGTAATTGGCATCTCCACATCTCCAATAGAAATCATACTATGTGAAGATGAAACCAAAAGGAAATCAACATATTTTACCTCCTCTATCAATTTGGAAAGAACTGATGAGGGCTTCTCATCATCTGTTGTTGGTGGTTCACTAGTTGTCTCGACGCATTCCCCAACTTCCCTTCTGACATACCCAAGTCCTGCCTGACGGGGTAATTCTTCTACCTTGATGGGTCTAACAATGCCTTGGCCATTAACGCCCAAGCCGCTTCCTTCATACCCCATTCTCTTCAACAGTTTGGAGCCAATTCCTGTGGTATGATGTTGGGCGTGGAATCCCTCCAAGGTAGATTTTGGGGCTTAAAGCCCAAGTTTTGATTAAGTCCATTGTAACGACTTCGCAATTTGTGGGTGTGGAGCACGAAGTCATAATAGAGTCATAGGGTTGGCTGCCCTTGGTTTTGTAATATAATGTTGGTTTGAAAGATCTACCCATGGTCCGCGGACCATGGGATTGTATAAATAGAGTGAGGCTCCAAGTGTAGAAGGAACATCTAAGCATGATGAGTCTAAGGGATTGATGAAGCATTGAGTCAAGTGTAAATCGTGTCTTTGGGTTGTAGAGTAGGAGAAGGCTCTGCAGCTGAGTGCGCAGAGGCCTAGTAGTCCGCAACTGAGTGCGTGGACCCCTGCAGCTGAGTGTGCAGGGCAGGTCGAGTCTGTAACCATGGGAAGAATTAATAAAAGAGAAGTTATACCATATTTCTGTGTATCTTTTCCTGTTTTATGTATTATTGGGTATGAATTGCAAGTTTACTGTTTATTTTCTGCGCGAACTCATATGAATGTGCTGTATAAATAAATATAACATAAGGCATCCATTTACGCAAAGATAACTAACTGGTGTAAGAAGATAAGTAAGATCTCGGGTGTGACTTAGGGAAATAGTGCAGAGCGCTTCTCCAATAGCGCGGAAGCCCCATAGCCCCTGGTTAGGGCTACGCGAAGGCGAATATATTAGGGTGCGAAGGCTAGGGAAGTGTGCAAAGGGACTAACAGTTGGACCAAATCAAACCTTCAAACATCTCAAGGGTGCGTAAACCTAGTTCTAGCACCCCCCCCCCCCCCCCATACTACTTCGGGTGAGACCTCAGTTTGCGCTCCGCCAACTTTTGCCGAAAGGGCCAGTAGTATAGGGATTTGTTTGGCTAATTAACTCCGAACCTAGGTTAGGCCCAACAAGCCAACATATGATTTCAAAAATAGCAAAATCATCATCAGGAAACATACATGAAGATGGAGAACTAATTTTTACCTCACATGGGTCATGTTGCAGCTTTTCCAAGGCCTCATCCTTAGCTTGCAGTTGTCGTAGCCAACTTTGTATCTCCTGTTTCTCTTCATGTAGAAGCATCTTAAATTCAGCGTTCTCTATTTGAAGATTCTAGTTGTTGTGCTTCAATTCTTCTAGGGCCTCTGTCGTGGCTTGCAATTGAAGCTGCAATCACTCCTTTTCCTCTGTCTCTTTTTGTAGAGCCTCATACATTATTTCCACCCTTTTGGAAATTTTGAGCATGGTCTCATACATCATGTTGTAGGGAAAAGTATCCGACTCGGATGACCCTATCCCACTCTAAGGGTGACAGTTCCTTAGCAACAACTGTAAAACAAACTACTTAAGGTTTACTTCTTTATGAAAGCAAAAGAGAATGGAGAAATGCACTAACCGTTGCCTTACGCTTAATGTCGAATCCAAACTCTTCTCTTTGGCCGCTTGCTCCTAGCTCCTTGTTCTTTTGCTCTCCCAACTACAATGAGATCCTACAAAATAACAAAGAAGGAAACTACAAGAGGCATGCAATCATAACTGGTTCATGGATTAGTGTAAACCAAACATGCAATCATCACAATATATCATTGAAACAAGAGCACATAGAAGAACCTCAATAGCTTTTATTAATGAAGAAATAAAGGTTCTGAGAGTATTACAACCATTGAAGGCTCCAACCCAGCAACACCTCCCAGCAGAAAGAATTGCTCTTCTTCACCTCTCTCAAACAATCACCCAATAGTTCTATAGTGAAACCAACAGCATATCATTACTTTGCACAAAATTCCAGCCTCCTGAGCTCATAGGAGAGAGCTCAATATATAGATGAATTGAGAAAGGATGAGTCAGCTTGCAACTGATGTGTAGCTGCCTTGTGTCCTCTCTCTCTTCAGTCAATCTTTAGTTGATCTTCAGTTCTTGAGTCCACTTGGTGAACCTTGCTTCCACTTGGAGAAACAAAGCCTCTGACTCATCACAAGGCAAAATCCCTGATCCAAGTGTCATTTTTGGAAGATTCCAAAGCAATGACTCATTGTGCCACTTGTCCCATCTCGCTTAGCGCAGGTGGCCTTTGTCCCACTTGCTTTGCAACGTAGGTACACCATGGAGCAACTGAGTTTCAGCGCAGAAACCTAGTGGAGCACCTGCTTTGATTTCAGGATTGCTTGTTTTTGAGTGTTTTCAGGTGGAGAACTGATCTGAGAGCTGTTGGTTTGCTGACCTTGTTCCTCTAGGGGTAGGAACATCATGTTTAGGGAACTTTGGATCCCTTGGATTATTGACAATTCATGCTTGTTGCTGTAAGGCACAAAATTGTCTATAACAGATGCCCCCTAAAGTATGAGGTCATTTATCGGGTGAAATGCTTTATTGAGAGGATCCGAAGTTCATTCAATCTGCTGAGAGGTGTCCTGTAATAAGATACAATACGATACATTATTTTTCATACATTTTCATGATCTAGCTGAGGCGGGCATTCCCATGCTCAGCTTTATAAATACATTTTGGTACATAGAACAGACGATCGTCTGATTGTAGACTGATAATTCTCTGCTGAAATTATCATCCTTTGAGAAGGATGATCATCTGCTGCAATGATGTACATATCAAATGTCTTTATATCCTGAATATATATCGCAGCCCGGATGGATGAAACTAGATCCGGGGTCTTCAATCTCTTCCGATCTTCACTCGATGTACAAGTCGATCCATGTGAGAATTTCTTGAAGTCGAACATGGAAAGACATCGCTTGATTACCGGCCAATGATGTAAACCGTTAACAATCGCGAGAGGAATCACCGATAAGGATGATGACCCTCAAGGTACAGCAGTACAATTCACATGGTGGGAATAAAGGACTTGGCGTCGACCACCATGCAAAATCCTCTGGTCGAAGGTCATTGATGTATACCTGTCGCCGGAAGTGAGAAACTTGCCATTGAGGCATGCAAGCTTCAAAGTACTGAAGGGGTTGTTCCTAGATCAACTCCTTGGATAATGAGCTGATGTCGACAAGGAGCGATTCGTCAAAGGAGGGCCTTAATGAATCCCACATCAGTGACACGGAACGGAGCTAGTGATTGTGATGAGGTGAAAACAAACTGTGATGTATGATTCAGGGTGGCGGTCATGAAGTGGATGAAGGATAATGTATGGCAGTGGGTGGGACACGGTTGACTCTTTGCAGAACCACATCTCTTGAACATATAACGACACTGATGTGATGGATCGGTAGCATTACCCCAATTGTGGATGGTGTGGCGAGGACCATGGTTATGAGACCGGTGAATGAAACAACCCAACCCGATGTGATACGGAGGACAAAGTGTCATGTTCAAGAGCGACTTGCTACCATTAATGCTGTGAGGTTCTCCCAATTTTTCCCCAGTCATTGCTGACCAGTACCTCTTTATTTTTGTCAAGCTTGAGGAGGATAACATATGCTTGTTCTATAACCTGCCCTTCGGGCAAGCCCATCGCTATGTTTTAACGAGCCTAGCGATAGGGAAACTCGTTCTCGTCTAAAGACAAGTTTGTCGCTATTTAATGAATTTAACGAGTCTAACGACAAGGATAACTCGGTCCTTTTCATTTTTAGAGAGTCTGAAAAGGTACATAAAGTCAACTCCAAAATTCCTTTTTCGTCTTCTAATCCCTTAAGTCCGAAAAAGTATAAAACAATACAGAAGGGATGAATTTTCGATTGCTTTAACGAGCCGAACAAAACAAGCACTCGATCTTTTTGTGCAATAATCCCTCAGGTCCAAAAAGATTAAAATCTAGAGGAGGGATAGCTCTTCCGGTCGCTTTAACGAGCTGGAAGGCCAAAACTCGGCAAACTTTTCATATTTTACGAGTCAGTGAAAAGAGCTCAAAGAAGACTCGTCTTTTGAGGAACGAGTGATTAACAGGGCAGCAACAGATTCCAGGTACAGGTTGGAATATTCCAATCACGGCAGTGTCACAAGGATGGCTTAGTGAGATCACTCTTCGCAGCTGTTCCTCAAAATGGGTAAACAAACATATGGAGATGAACGATTGGCCAAATGAACGGATGGAGGTGAGACTGCAAGAACACGACCAAGGGCTTTAATATGGCTGTCAAAGGTTACATTCACCAAGGTTATTTACCGGTTCATTTTTTCTGGGTGAGCTTGAACTCTAGGGGAAGATTGCTCACAACTTATGTTTATTTTTTAACGAGCATGAACTATGCGCTAAAACTGCTCGGATCTTGCGTTTATTTTTTAACGAGCATGAACTATGTGCTAAAACTGCTCGAATATACCAGTCATAATACAAGAAACGCCTCAGGTGAGGTATTCTTATTTAAGGAGCGATACCTTACTAATTACTCCAATTTGGCAAGTTTTAACTTTTGCCCCACATCCTTTCTTTATGCAAGCTCGGAAACGACTAATCCAAAAAACAGATAAATAACCGCTCTTTGCTTACACTCCAAAAGGTTTGCATGCCCCCAGGTATAAAATATAATTTCAAGGCTACCCCTCCTCTGTCCCACCTCTGTTTTTCTACTTGTCGTCTTGCTATATTTTTAACGATACTTGTCTTCTCGTTATTCTTCGGTGCCGACGGTACTTGTCTTCCCATCAGTTCACTTTTAGGTTTTTGCAAGATCGCAACAGATAAAACATTGGTGTTACGGATGGAGGTTTTCCTCTTACTTATTATCCGAAAAATGGTTTTGTTTGCTGCCGCAAACTAAACTCTCTTTTCGGCGGTGTCTATCATTAGGTTGCTAAGGATGGTGACTACTTGTTGCAGCAATTTCATCTCTTTCTTTGAAGACTGCCCCTACTTATCCTTCAAAACATATTGTTTTAATGGGTGAGGCTTGACATTCAAAGATGGTGGCTACTTGCTGCCACAAATGGATCTCCTCCTTAGGAGAGCCTACTTTTTTAGACAAAGGGAGACGATCTTTTCGCTCACATAACTTTGACAAAAGAATCTTATTCTAGAACAACCCTCTCTTCCTTCTTTCGGACGGGGTACGGACTAGTCATATTCTTCTGCGGAAATCAACTTTATACCCAAGGTTTCCTCTGCCCAAGGCAGGCCAGGGTGCATGCCCCCTGGGTCCCAGTTCTTTCTTTCCGAATTACTCGCATTCATCGGGAAGTAGAACCGGGGGTGGAGGCATTTCTTGAGTGAATAAGCCGTTTAGGGTTGGTATTTGACTATTTGCGATGCGAGATCCCGGAAATGAAAGTTGGTCTACGAGCTTGACCATCTTTCCTTCGTGTGGAAAACACATTACTCTAAAGAGTGAGGAGACTATAGCTCCCATGCAATATATATAGTCTCGTCCAAGGAGTAGGTTATAATCCAAGGGTCCTTGGATGACCATGACATTCATATGAACTGTCTTCTTCCTCAATGTAATGGGAACACTGGGGAGAATCCCTAATGGGCGACTGGTTCCTTTATCAAAACCTGATAGATTTCTCATCTCAGGTAAAAGCGCCGGGGAACCCAGTGCTTTCCAAGCAATAGAGGAAAGGATACTCACAGATGCCCCTTCATCAATGATGGTTCCAGCCATTACCATTCTATAGATTTGGACAATGATTCTGAATGGTATACTGGTTGGTAACCGGGGTCTGCCTAGTTGATTCCAATCAAAGGATACAACTAGGTTGCTTGGTGGTGGGACCGAATACACGGCCGGATACGACCCTGACGATGTTCCTTCCTGCGATAAGGGAATGGGCGCATTGCCCTGATGCTCATCAGAGTCTGTGTTGATGAAAAGAATCTGGACGGTGTCATCCTTATTCTCTTCAGTGAGGGTGTCATTTGAAGATGAATCTTCAACGACGGTGTCATTTGAGGATGAAACCTCTGAAGGAAGAACCGGGTCAACTGCCGTTTCGACCTTTAGACTTTCGTCTGGTCTGGATTCAGTTGGTTCATTCTCAATGACCGACACTTCAGCTGACCACTTAAGCGGGCCAGCTGGATTTTCAACTATCGAGGGATTAGGCACGAGTTTTTGGTATCCAGGAGGAAGTCATAACGGTGATACCGGACGATCTTCCAAAACTCTCTTCGCCTCATCTAAGAATGGACATCGGTGGATGGCGTGATCACCTTCACACAATATACAGGGTGATCTTGGTCTCCCTCTTCGTCCTTCACTCTCGCTAGTTGACGGACTGCAATCAACATGACTACCAGAGGTTGATGCTACCGGATTGTGCAACCTTGGGGACCAGTCCCTTAGTATCCGGGGAATACAAGGACAATCATGATGGAAGTGGGCCCCTTTGCAAATGACACATGGCGATTTAGGCCCGGTCGGTGCAGTGTGTGGGTTTTTGTCAGCTGTCTTTTGCTTGCCCCCAGCCGCCTTCGCCATAGGCCCCTTCTGCTTCTTTTCTCTCTTCTTCTTTTCCTTCTTCTCCATGGGAGGCTGACTTTTGCCGGCTCTACCTTGTGAAGATGAAGGATCAGAGGAAGAATTGTAAGAAGTGGAAGGCTGGTGGGTAGCTCTAGACTGTTCTGACTGTTGATTCGACTGCTCAGGAGTAGTGGCGATCTGGACTACATTAGTTGAAAAGAGCCATACAGGTAGGCCAATTGTCAATCCTGGAAGTGATAATGTGGCCATATGAGGCGCACCAACATCTCCCCAAGAGGAGAAGGGATTTGGACTTCCGCCAAGGTTACTTCCTTGGTTGGTGGGCTCCATACTTTTTCAACTGAAAGATCAACGCGGGAATAAGAGGTGATTATGTTCCGTTTAAAATAAATTTTATTAACGACGCTTTTAGACACAAACTTGCTTTTTCATGTTTTAAGAGTCGAGAAAAAGCTAAAGATGACTCTAGTCCCCTTCGATGTTTTAACGAGCCCGAAGTGACAAATGCTCGGGTGGACTTTTTTCAGTTATAGAGTTTGAAAAAGGCCAAAAGAAACTGCTCTGGAGTTCTAGGCAGAGGGTGTGCCAAACTTTTCGCGAAACCACAGAATACGTTTTACGGTACGGGTGGTCGATCTTCGTGAATGCTGTGTTCACTGCATCGCGATCAGTAGGGCGGCCGACACGGCTTCCTATGGATAAAGGATAATTGCCTATAGGGGTCTCCCAATATATACGCGACGGTACGTGGGAACACAAGTCCGTATTAGTGCTACCGACTCTCAGGAGGAATCACCCACCTTCGTAGAGATCGACAGTCACTATGTTTAACGACGCCGGAACACGTCTCTACCTAGACCTCTATTTGTTTGCGTTATGTTACAAAGCGTTGTTATGTAAATTGAATTTATTTTAATGTTGATCTTGCTTAGCAGTTTGCCTTTAAGGATCACCACGAGATGTATGTAACAAATTCCTGAATGCAGTCTAAGATGAGAAGCAAACTTTTCAATCTTTCAACTTTGAAAACCTTAACTACTGAGGGAAAAGAAAGGCAAACCTTTTCACACAGATCATAGAGCACACACTAAATGCAAATTTTTCCTAAATCGTCAAGCAAACAGTCAAATGCAAAATGCACAATGCATGTATTTTCTTTTCCCTTTCTTAATGTGGATGGGTTACAAAAAGAAAGTGGTTATATAACTTTGATTTCGATTTAAAGCGAAAGTAAACAAGCTTGTCCAAAATCAAAAGACACCTTAAGATTCACTTGCTTAATCACTGGAAATACATGAAATCAAACCATACTAACGAAAGTAAAATGACTAATCAGCTATGGACAGCAAACAAGCTAACTCTTTAGACCAGCAAAATGCCTAACACAGGTTCAGATCTAAGAGGCCAAAAGCAAGACTAGTTTACTCTTCGTTATGGGAAATTGTAAATGAGTAAGAAATACAAAGAACAAGTACAATTTCGTTATATAACAGAGGCAAAATGATGGCAAGTAATATTGGTTTCAGAACAGGTGCAAGACTGGTAACTGGCAGCCAAATCAATAGTGAAAACAGGCAAGAGAAAAGGAGGAAACCCCAACAGCACTAGGCAAAATTGGGCCAACGCAGGTGCTGCACAGCCAGTCTGGCTCTCAGCGCAGGTAGTCCCTTCGGGACCTGCGTTGCAAAGCAGGTAGCCTGTGTACTACCTGCTTTGGAAAACGAGAATTGCGTTTTCACAGTTTCCGGGTCATAATTTTCTCAAAAATGCACAGTTTTTGCTCAAATCAGAAGCAATCAGTCAAGCACACTCAAAGGGATGATTAGGAAGGTAAAAAGCTATCACTAAGAGCTTACAAGGATCCTTGTAGATCAGCTTTTCAAATCATGAACTTGCTCAGAAATGAGCTAGAGTAGCTGCCCTCTACTTCGCTTTTGATATAGTCAAAAGCTTTTCGATTTGGTACTCTTTTGTTCAGGAAATGAATAGCAAGATACTACAAACACAATCAAACGGATACGATCCCCAGCGGAGTCGCCAGTTTGTTGTAGGGAAAAGTATCCGACTCGGATGACCCTATCCCACTCTAAGGGTGACAGTTCCTTAGCAACAACTGTAAAACAAACTACTTAAGGTTTACTTCTTTATGAAAGCAAAAGAGAATGGAGAAATGCACTAACCGTTGCCTTGCGCTTAATGTCGAATCCAAACTCTTCTCTTTGGCCGCTTGCTCCTAGCTCCTTGTTCTTTTGCTCTCCCAGCTACAATGAGATCCTACAAAATAACAAAGAAGGAAACTACAAGAGGCATGCAATCATAACTGGTTCATGGATTAGTGTAAACCAAACATGCAATCATCACAATATATCATTGAAACAAGAGCACATAGAAGAACCTCAATAGCTTTTATTAATGAAGAAATAAAGGTTCTGAGAGTATTACAACCATTGAAGGCTCCAACCCAGCAACACCTCCCAGCAGAAAGAATTGCTCTTCTTCACCTCTCTCAAACAATCACCCAATAGTTCTATAGTGAAACCAACAGCATATCATTACTTTGCCCAAAATTCCAGCCTCCTGAGCTCATAGGAGAGAGCTCAATATATAGATGAATTGAGAAAGGATGAGTCAGCTTGCAACTGATGTGTAGCTGCCTTGTGTCCTCTCTCTCTTCAGTCAATCTTTAGTTGATCTTCAGTTCTTGAGTCCACTTGGTGAACCTTGCTTCCACTTGGAGAAACAAAGCCTCTGACTCATCACAAGGCGAAATCCCTGATCCAAGTGTCATTTTTGGAAGATTCCAAAGCAATGACTCATTGTGCCACTTGTCCCATCTCGCTCAGCGCAGGTGGCCTTTGTCCCACTTGCTTTGCAACGCAGGTACACCATGGAGCAACTGAGTTTCAGCGCAGAAACCTAGTGGAGCACCTGCTTTGATTTCAGGATTGCTTGTTTTTGAGTGTTTTCAGGTGGAGAACTGATCTGAGAGCTGTTGGTTTGCTGACCTTGTTCCTCTAGGGGTAGGAACATCATGTTTAGGGAACTTTGGATCCCTTGGATTATTGACAATTCATGCTTGTTGCTGTAAGGCACAAAATTGTCTATAACACATCAATTTTTCATCCTCTATTGTTGTACGTTCCATTATTCACGCTTTCAATTCACATCCACGGAAAGACCACTTTGATACCAAACTTGATCCAAGTTGACTCAAATCCCGGATTTAACCAAGATCTTTTGCTTTCATGATGTGATTAGAATTGCAATTAAAATAGCATAAAGGAACATAAATGTGTGATGTAAATAAGAAGGAACATGAAAATCATCAGCAACATAAAACTCAAGACATTGATAATGGAGTTTGTCTAGGAGGGACTATGTCTTCGGGCCCCGGTGTCAAGATAGTGTAGGTCGTTGCATTAGGTGCTATCAATAGTGATGATGTACACAGGTGGTGATGTCACTATCATACAAGGAAAATACCCTTACACAGGAGTGGCTCCAAGAAATGTTTCACTGCAGGATATCTCATTCAAAAAGGACTCCTATTAGTATGACCTAAACTCATGCATGCTAATAATGAATATCCCGCCAACATGGCATAAAAGGGATCTCAATGCAAACATACATGGTGACACATGAGTATCCCATCAACATGGTGACAAAGGGATCTCAAACAAAACATGATGAATCATGAAAACAAGTACATCCCACAGATGATTCCGCATCACATCAATCAGGAATCATGAAACAAGTAAGAAAACAAGATCCTACATCAAACATCAAAACAGGGATCTATGCAGCACGATGCATCTTATAGCAAAAAGAAGTACATGAACACACCGCATATACCTCACATCCCGGGGCCATCTGAAGAAGAGGATGTCAAATTGCTGAAGCTAGCCGTACCATCAATCTCACGGCGTCGAATCTCATGGAAGGATTGCTCGCACATGAATGTTGACACTTGCACTCCACTTTGAAAAGTGGCCAAAAAATAGAATGGTCAAATGGAGAATCTGAATGCACCATCAGATTTGTGACATCAAATAGTGTAAAATCGACTATCAAATTTCTGAATTCTAAGAAAGTGGAAATTTGGGGCTTAAGGAATCTTTTAGATTCCCCCTAGATTCCTCAAAGATTCCCTCCTCCAGGTCATCTGAGGATCTGCTTCTCAGATACAAATTCTGACTACACCATTAGGTTCATGTCAATGAGAGGTGTAAGATTGACGTAAAATATTTCCAATTTGGACAATGCAAAAATTTCACCGTCTTGAGAATTTGGCTCAATCATGGTTCCGCCTGCTCTTTTCCCAGGTTCATGGTTCCACCTGCAATAAAAAATTATTAAAGAAATTCATGCTTCGATTTCCTATGCTGCCCTTCTGCCTCTCCATCCATACGCTCCCTCCGTTCCATTCAAGCCGACCTTTTTCGCAAATGAGAACTAATGGTCTTTTAAATATCTTTCTCGTGCGGAGATATCAATGAAGACATTGTTAGTGTGGCGGCAAAAATAAAAAATCGATTGAGGAGGGGTCGGGGGGTCAAATCCCGCCCCTCCTATCTTTTAACATACATACATTCCAAATTTGGTTGGGCGACCCTTGAAATGTGGCCACTATAATAATGTTAGGTGTTGGAATCGTTTTACATGGCATGTTATTTGATTTTAAGTGGTGGCATTAAATGGTTTGTTTTAACTTGGGGCCGTCATGTGGTTGGGGCCATCCCTCCCACTGGTGATGGGTTCAACTCCCACCGGCCTTGTTTTAATGTGATATATACATGGAGGTTGGGTGTGGGCTAGGTCCACTGGAGGTGGCCCGCCCACGACCCATTAATATCATTTAATGTGTGTTGGAGGGTTTGGTTGGACCGGTGGGGGTCATGGTCCGTCGGTCATTTTTTAATATAATTTTTTGTTATATGTTGGTTGGGGCGGTGTTGGGGTTGGTGGCTCACCACCCCAAAAATACATATATATTTTGATTTTTATTAAAATAGGTACTTTTTTCAAATCTTTTGAAAATAAGGGATATTTGGCAATTTAACGAGGCCATAATTTCGCTTGCTTTTGGGAGATAAATTTCATGCCCCGGGGTCGGTCTATTTGTAGGACACTTAAACCTGGCCCACAGTCCAACTTTGACCAAAACTTTTACTGGCTAGTTCTCCCTCATACGAGCTCGGATCGATGAAGCATTCGCATCGTTATTATCAAGATGACAAGATCTACGCTTTAGTCCTCGTTCGAAAGCATTCTGATCACTTTGATTTTTGAGCTTCCAAAAGCCCTCTTTGTCCTGTGTGTGTCGCTAGAGCTACCTGGATCAATTGGGGAACATTCTAACCAAGGTTGTTAGCATCAATAGAAAACATTGGGAAGATAGACTTTTGGAAGCCACTTGGGCCTACAACACCACTTGGAAGACCACCACTGGATTTACTCCATTTGAACTAGTCAATGTGGAGAAGGCTCTTTTGCCTATTGAATTTGAATACAACACCTTAAGGATTGAAACTCAGTTATACTTGAATCTCACTACAACACAATAGGAGAGGTTGCTCCAACTCAATGGTACAGATGAATTTAGGCGGAAAACTCTCCTACATACTGAGGTAATCTACCTACAAAGGAATATTTAGCATGAAAAACATATTAAAGAGAATTTTTTTCAAGAAGGAGATTGGGCCCTGTTGTATGATTACAAATTCAAAGATTTGAAGGGAAATTTAATGAAAAGATACCTAGGTCCCTATCTAGTAGATAAATGTCATGAGAATGGTTTTTTCAAGATCAAAAAAATTGATGAGGAATGGATTCCCATATTTTTCAATGGTTATAGGTGGAAGTTGTATTAAAGACCTATGTCTAAGGAAGAATTTATTAGTTCAATCAACAAATAATTGAACGTGATTGGGAGACTCACAGTCCTCAATTCACATAGCTTCTAAAAACAAAAAGAAAAGAGAAAAATAAATAAAAGGCCTAGGTGAAAACCTCTAAGGGACATCTAAGACTAACTCTAGGGTTGAAAACCTCTCTGAGGCAGCCTAAGAGAAAAAAAACAAAAGAAAAAGAAAAATGAAAATATCCCCACGTCAAAACCTACTTTGAGACACCTAGGGAAGTCATGCAGGTTGAAAACCTCTGTAGAGGAAGCTTGCATGTCTCAAAAAAAGAAAAAAAGAAAAGAAAACACAAGGAATGAGTTCCTACACCAATTTTGCTAAAATCTCTCTTTTGCACGACTCTAGGCAGCCAAAAAAACCATTGCTAAAAAATAAATTCTACATATTCATTCCTCCATTTTTCCAACCATCCATTTCATTTTCACCCTCTTCACTCACCCCCCTACCTATCTCCATCATCTAGACAACAATATAATCATTTTTTTGCATCCTTTTCGAAGTGCTACAGGATTTTCCTGAAATGCTACAGAAGCAACCCAAAATGATACATGAGGAAAATATGATTGGAGGAAGGGGATAAAATATAATGTCTTATTTAGGAAATGTTGAGAGAGGTCCACCCATATCACATTAATCACTCATCCACTCCATCTACCTAAGAGTCATCTTGAAATTCCACTCTGCCTTGTATATAAAAAAAGAAACCAGAAAAGGATTTGTCTTCAACTTTTCCACCACCTATTGATGATTTTAATATTGTCCTTATACCTCCTATGAATTTCCCATAATAACACATGAAATATGAGGTCTCGAAGAGGAATTAAATGATTGCTACAGGAAGGAGATTCCTCTTGTAGTAGCCTGTAGAGTTACAACAAAACTCAACATCATTTTTTTCTCATCCATAGAGCAAAACATCCAACCACCTTGAGCATGATGAATCCATTTATGAATTTGATAAGGGACAAACCATCCTTAGAAACAAGATATCATATAATCCATATACTCCACTAGTAGTAGCTTGGACAGTGAGAAGAAACTTGCACACACCCAACAATTTTTTCAGTCAAAGAATCATTAAGCTATGAGGGCTTGTGCAGAAGAAAGAAAAGGAAATAATCACATTCAAGATCATCATATTATGAAGTCCAGCTCCAACATGCAAGCTTCTAAAATAATTCGAAATCACAGGTAGGATTAGGTATGAAAACCCTCATCTCTTCCCTATGCATATAATGATAAAATATGTAATGGTCGAGAAAGGAATTTTTTATGGGCTGGAGGTGGCTAGTAAACTAAAGTTCATTAAATCACACATACAATGTGGAAAATTCAACTCAAGTGAGGTGGTGATTATGAGGAGTGAGGTGATGATCACGAAGAGAAGGGTAATGATTGCAAGGGGGATAACTGTTAAAAAATGGAAGCTAGTGCAAGAGCCATGTCACCAAAGCACTCCGAGCCTTTACCACAAAAAGGAATATTAAGTATAAGGCTCGAATCCATTTGTATAATCGCTCATTTCTAGAAAAATGTTAGAGAAGGATGAGCTAGCGCTATCAAAGACTGCCTAGGGTGCCATTGAGTTTCTTCAAACTATGTTTGCAAGTGCTACAGGAGGATCTGAACTGCTACGGGAGGCTCGAAAGGAAGATACAAGAGAGGATTGAAGGGAGAAATGGAGCCAAAAATACCCAAAGTTGTCCTCAAACACTCATGCACATGACAAAATTATCTTGAAAGGATTAAGTGGCTTTCTCCCTCTTTAATTTCCATACATCTGCATGGAGAAGTATGCTTGAATTATGTACCATGTAGCAAAAATTATGCAGTAGTTATATGTGAAGACAAGATAGGAACAAATAAAAGTTGTTTTTTTAATAATTAGCATCCTTCTCCCCTTCTAAAAGTGAAAATATGACATTATCTCTGCACCCGAGACTACTTTGAGTCCAAAATTAAAAATATACCCAAGTAACCCTGAGAAGGAGCAGTAGGAGAAATGGAGGGAGGTTTCAACAGAAGAGAACCCATAGACACAAAAATACTTCATCAACATCCTCCTGTGGTAAATATTTTTCTAAGACATTATTGGGAACAGGATCCCCCAAAGGACAGTTTTAGGGCTAAAAGCCCATGTTTTGGTCAAATTTTGTAATAAACTTGTAAATACTCCACATTTTGTGGTCGTGGAGTGTGAATGTGTCATAAGTCATAAAGGGTTGTCTGCCCTTAGTTTTGTAGAGTAAAGTCGGTTGTAAGAGATCTAAAAAGATCTAAGCTCCAAGTAGTTAGAAGAACCAATCATGTAAGAGAGAGTCATAGCTCTGAAGTAAGAAGTCTAAGTTTCAGTTCGTAGTGTAGGTAGAGGATTTGCAGCTAAGTGCACAGAGGTCTAGGGTAGAAGTCTGCAGCTATGTGTGCGGACCCCTACACCTGTGTGCACAGGGTGAATAGAGTCTGTAATCACTTGGAAGATATCAATAAAGAGAAGTATTTTGCAATTTCTGTGTCTTTGTTCTGATTAATGCATCTTATCATTTTATGTATGAATTTCCTTTATAATGCTTATGTGATGCGCGAATGTGTATGATTATGTTGGATAACTAAATGCATATAAGAATATCTATTTACGCCTAACTGTGAGTATCTAATAAGTAAGACACTTAGGAATCTGCACGGTATGCTGCCTTAGCAATGCAAAAGTGTCTATATCGAGGGTTAGGGCTACACGAAGGTTAGCCGTACCCTTTCACAGAGGTATCGAAGGATGGAATAAAGGGCTCATCTACCAAGCCCTAGAGTGAAGTGACCTGGGCGAAGATAGGGACAGAGGGAATTAATCGACATCACAACCATCTCAAAGTGTAGAAACTTGGTTCCAACATTCCCTTATACTGCTTCGGGTGAGACTTCAGTCCGCGCTCCGCGTGTTGATGCCGAAAGGGCCATTAGTCTAGGGATTTGTTTGGCTAATTAATGCTGAACCTGGGTCAGGCCCCCTCAAGCCAACAAATGGTTCCATTGTCGGGACCGAAATCTGCATAAGATATGTGTGATGTCGTATCACTAGAATCTGACTAAGAAAGAGATTAGAGAGTGGTTGGTTAGGAAGATCCACGAATTCACGTGCAGGAGAATAGAAACCTGTGATTGAAAAAGGAACTGTGGCTGGACAGGTACCTGTATACAGAGATCCATGAAATCTTTTTCTACTCCTTTCCGGTTGAGCTATACGAGTGGATCGCGAAGCTAGCAGATAGATAAGGAAGGTGGAAACTTGATGGTCCTATTGTGCGGACCCTGGAGCTAGTGCGAAGGTTGGAAGCATCGGAGGATAAGATCGCCTGCAAAAAGAAATGCTAAATATATAAGTGCTAAATTTAGTACTACTATAAATAGCATTTCGGGATACCTTCCTATTTTAGTTAGTCCCTGAACTAAAATAGAGAAGTAAAATTCGAATTTGATCTTAGCAGCTGTTTGTAAAATAATTAATTAATTCATCTTGACTTAATTAGTTGTAGAAAATCAAACATGAAGTCTATGTGGGGACATGCAACATTTTCTCCATTGATTGAGGAATTTATCCATCAGTTAAAGAGATAAGGATGAGTTGTAATTAGTTGGCTCAGTTAACTGAGTCAAGTCCAGTTAGATTAATTCAAATAGTTTTCTGAATTAATTGTGAGTTCAGTTAGTTAATGCATGCATGCATGTAACTACTACCCTTCAGATAACTAAATATTCTCTCATAAATAACTCATGCATGTCAGTTCAAACAGAGACCCAGTTGAGATCAGATGGAGGGACAGTGTACTATCAGTTGCAAGAATATTCCATTATGAATATCTCTTGCATGCAGAAGGAATTTTTTCCTTTAGGGTTGCGCAGTTACTTCTTTAGTTTTTGTGGGTGTGATGAGGCAAATTCACACATGTGGCATCACTGGACCCCAAGAAAAAATGCGTAAGGAAATAGGAGGCTTGGAGGGCTGAGGAAAGGTATATCTCTTGTCTACTCAGTCTGTGAGTTGTATTGTTTGATTGCAGAGAGAGCAGGATAGCTTGTGAGCTGATTCTTTTTGTAACTCGAACATATTTCCACTTGTATGATAATACAAAGATTGGGGTTTTAGGCTGAGGCTTTCCCTGGGTTATTTCTTCTATGTTATGTGTGATTGATTTCTCATTCTCAGTTATATGTGTTCTCATTGATCTTTCTCAATTCGATTAAGCTTCTGCAAAGTTTTTTGTAGAAGTAGATCTTGTATTTTTCTTTAGTATATTGCATAATCTATTGATCTACAATGGGAATTTCTACATGGTATCGGAGCAAAGGTGATCAAAGGAGAAGAATAATATACAAGAAGGGAGAAGTTCGAATTTTGTGGTTCCTAAATATAGAAATTGAGTTCTTATCACATCTCAATTTCACGAATGGCGTTCAACGATTTAAGACTCGAATATGCTCTTGATGGCAGTTCAAACTATATAGCTTGGAAGGATCACATGGAAGCAGTATTAGAGGATAATGGTCTAAAGGACTTCATTGATCAAGAAGTCCCCAAGCCAACTGATGCTACTGAATTGGCGGAATGGAAGAAATGTGTGGCTAGAGCAAGGAGAATCCTTCTGGAGGAAGTTCAAGACCACATAGTCTCAAGTCTCCATGGGAAGGAGAAACTGTTTTTGATGTGGAAAACATTGAAAGATCTATATCAGAACAGCAGCGATCAGAGGAAGCTGGCATTGAAAGACAAGCTTCGGAAAATCAATTGTGAAGAGGGCGACACGATCTCTACAAATCTAAACAAGCTCACCACCTGTAGGGATGAGCTTGGAAGTGTAGGGATCACGATCGCTGATGATGACATGGTGAGTCTTGCACCCCTCGGTCTTCCTAAGAGCTGGCATAGCTACCAAGAATCGATTAATGGAAGAGAAAAACTGCCAGATTGGGAACGACTTTGGTCAGATCTGATACAGGAGTAGATAAGAAGAACCAGAGATGGATCCTCATCGAAGCAAGATGATGAGGAAAATTTATCCTTAGCGAGTAAGGTGAGGAAGGCGAAAGGGAAGGCGTCCCATTCCAAATCCGGTTCTTCCCATGGTGGGAAGAAGTTTGACAAATCGAAAGTGCGATGCTTTCATTGTCATGAATTGGGCCATTATGCTACAAATTTTCCATAGAAGAAATCCAAGAAGGGATCCTCGAAGGGATCTAATGGTGAGGCACTGGCCTCACAGTTTGAGTTGGATTTCTCTCTTATCACATGCATGGTTTCATCCATGTTGGGATGTGTGTGGTACCTAGATAGTGGAGCTTCATTCCACATGTCAGGTGAGAAGAATCTTTTCAGTACCTTGGAGGAGAAGGATCTCCAGATGCGGATTGAGATGGGTGATGATGGAAAGTACCGTGTTTCAGGTGAAGGTACGGTTGTGTTTCAGAGGGAGCATGGAGCTCCCCTCACCCTGAATGATGTAAAGTATGTACCAGGTCTGAAGAAGAATCTTGTGTCTGTCGCTATGCTAGAAGATAAAGGCTATGATGTAATCTTTAGTAAAGGAAAGGTATTCTTGAGGCATATCGATACTGGACAGACAAAGTGAATTGGGATTCGAGTAAAGAATCTCTACAAGCTGGAGGTAGACAATTGTGCTGCATTGAGTTCTAAAGCTGAGATGGTGCAGAGCCAAGATGTTGGCGAGCTATGGCATAGAAGACTAGGCCACTTGCACCATGGAGCCCTGAAGATCATGCAACAGATTTCTACCGGATTACCCAAGGGAAAACTTGAGCAGACGAATACATGAAAAGGTTGTACCTTGGGTAAGTATGCGAAATATTCCTTTCCAGATCAAGACAGTAGAGCTGGAGCAAGTTAACTCAGATGTCTGTGGACCTTTCTCTACAACCTCCACCTCTAAATAAAGGTACTATGTTATTTTTATTGATGATTTTTCTCGTAGATGCTAGATCTACTTTATGAAAAGGAAGGATCAGACCTTCTTGAGGTTTTGTGAGTTTAAAGCCTTGGCAGATAAATAATCTGGAAAGAAAATAAAAACCCTGCATAGCGACAATGGTGGAGAGTATGTGTCCCAATAGTTTAAGGACTTCTACATTGTAGAAGGAATTAAACGGTAGGTGACGACACCCCATAACCAATAGCAAAATGGGGTGGCCAAAAGGAAGAACAGATCAATTGTGCAAGAAGCTTGAGCGATGTTGCATGACCAAAGCCTACCACTGCATTTGTGGGTTGAGGCATGCAATACAACAGTATACTTGCAAAACAGAAGCCCACACTGTATACTGGGAATGAAGACACCTATGGAGGCCTTTTTCGGGAAGCGACCAAATGTGAGTCACTTCTGAATCTTTGGATCATCAATTTACTATCATGTGACCAAAGATGCCCTGAAGAAGATAGATCCAACAGCTAATTTTGGAATACTTGTGGGATACATGGATACACCCCACAACTATCAGGTGTACCTGCCTACCAGTTAGAGGACAGTGGTACACAGGGATCTGAAGTTCAATGAGCAGAAATCCATGTGATTATCACTTGAGAGGGAGCTCAAGTTGCATGTAGAGGAGGAACTTTCAGTACCTAAGGAGGAGGAGCCTCAGATTGATGCGGAGCAGCCGCATGTAGAGGATTCGAGTGTGGAGACTTCCAGAGATGGGCAGAAACACTCAAGGGAAGCTGAGAGGTTGATGTTGGATGCACAGGAGAATGTGGGATAGCAATATTCTTAGAGCAGATAGAGGAGGTTGCTCGAGCGATACACTGGGTACATGGCCCTGGTTGGGGAGTGTGTAGATACCAAACCTTCTTCATTCGAGGAGGCAGTGCAACAACCAGTCTGGGTTGATGCAATGGTAGAGGAGTATGACTCTATCATTTGGAACAGTGTGTGGGATGTTGTCCCAAGACCTCAGGGCAAGTCAGTGGTGAGTTCCAGATGGCTTTACAAGGTAAAGCAAGCAGCTGATGGCAGTGTTGAGAAACATAAGGTAAGGTTTGTTGCCCGTGGTTTCTCACAGGTTGAGGGGATTGACTACGATGAGACTTTTGCTCCCGTAGCAAGGTACTCATCTATCAAATCAATGTTGGCACTATTAGCTTAGATGGGTTAGAAGATCCATCAAATGGACGTGAAGATAACATTCCTCAATGGGAAGATTGAGGAGGAGGTGTACATTGAGCAGCCATAGGGTTTCGATACCTTCGATCGTGAGCCACATGTGTGCTAACTCAAGAGGGCTTTGTATGGGCTGAAGTAAGCACCCCGTGCTTGGTACACTAGGATCGACAACTATTTCACTGGTTTGGGCTTCACCAAGAGTGAAGTAGATGCAAACCATTACCACATCATGGTAGAAGGTAAACCATTGATCATTGTTCTTTATGTCGATGATCTAATTTTGACAGGTGATGATCAGCTGATATAGTCATGCAAGGAGGACCTTGCAAGAGAGTTTGAAATGAAAGACATGGGTCTTATGCATTAATTTCTAGGCATGGAGGTGTGGCAAAAAGATGGTGAAGTATTTGTGTCTCAAGGCAAGTATGCTAATGAGATACTCTGGCACTTTCACATGGAGAATTGCAAGCCCATGCAGACTCCTCTAGCTGGGAACTGGAGGAAGGAGGATGCTACTTCAGGTGAGGTAGTAGCTGCTACTGTTTATCAACAACTAGTGGGTTCACTTATGTATCTGGTGAACACACGACCCGACTTATGCTTTGCGGTGAACCAGCTGAGTCAAGCTATGGTTCAACCTACCAAGATGTTTTGGAAGGCAATGAAGCATGTGCTGAGATACCTCAGAGGCACATCTCAGTTCGAATTGTGGTATAGACGGATAGAGGGAGTGAAGCTTCAGGGCTTCACAGATGCGGATTGGGTAGGGAGTCCATCAGACCGGAAGAGCACTTCTAGAGGAATCTTCAACCTTGGTTCAGCTGCAGTTTCCTGGTACAACAGGAAACAAAGATCAGTTGCACTTAGCTCAGCAGAGGCTGAATACATGACTGCTAGTCAGGTTGCATGTGAGGCCATTTGGATGCGGAAGATTCTAGTGGGATTGTTTGGTCAGAGGATGGATCCAATTGTGATCTATTGTGATAATCAGAGTTGTATCAAACTCTCTAAGAATCTAGTTTTTCATGACAGGTCCAAGCAGATTGATATCTGATATCACCATATTCAAGACTGTGTGGTCAAGAGGATCATGTTTTTGCTGTATGTTTTGACCGAGGAACATGATGCAAATATTTTGACAAAGGCATTGTCAAAATTTAAGTTTGAGTTCCACAGAGACAGGATTGGGGTTACTGATAATCCCTTTCTTGTTGAGAGGGAGCGTTGAAAATAGCAAAAAGAAATGCTAAATATAGAAGTGCTAAATTTAGTACTGCTATAAATAGCATTTCGGGATACCTTCCTATTTTAGTTAGTCCCTGAACTAAAATGGAGACGTAAAATTCGAATTTGATCTTAGCAGCTATTTGTAAAATAATTAATTAATTCATCTTGACTTAATTAGTTGTAGAAAATCAAACATGAAGTCTATGTGGGGACATGCAACAGTTTCTCCATTGATTGAGGAATTTATCCATTAGTTAAAGAGATAAGGATGAGTTGTAATTAGTTGGCTTAGTTAACTGAGTCAAGTATAGTTAGATTAATTCAAACAGTTTGTTGAATTAATTGTGAGTTCAGTTAGTTAATGCATGCATGCATGTAACTGCTACACTTCATATAATTGAATATTCTCTCATAAATAACTCATGCATATTAGTTATGACAGAGACCTAGTTGAGATAAGATGGAGGGATAGTGTACTATCAGTTGCAGGAATATTCCATTGTGAATATATCTTGCATGTAGAAGGAATTCTTTCCTTGAGGATTGCACAGTTACTTCTTTAGTTTTTGTGAGTGTGATGAGGCCAATTCACACATGTGGCATCACTGTACCCCAAGAAAAACTGCGCAAGGAAATAGGAGGCTCGAAGGGCTGAGGAAAGATATATCTCTTGTCTACTCAGTTTGTGAGCTGTATTGTTTGATTGCAGAGAGAGAAGGATAGCTTGTACGCTGATTCTTTTTGTAACTCGAACATATTTCCACTTGTATGATAATATAGAGATTGGGGTTTTAGGTTGAGGCTTTCCTCGGGTTATTTCTTTTGTGTTATGTGTGATTGATTTCTCATTCTCAGTTATATGTGTTCTCATTGATCTTGCTCAATTCAATTAAGCTTCCACAAAGTTTGTTGTAGAAGTAGATCTTGTATTTTGCTTTAGTATATTGCATAATCTGTTGATCTACAGTGGGAATTTCTACAAGGTACCTGTATATAGAGATCCACAAAATCTTTTTCTGCTCCTTTCCGGTTGATCTATACGAGTGGATCACAAAGCTAGTGGATAGCCAAGGAAGGTGGAAACTTGATAGCCCTATTGTGTGGACCCCGAAGCTAGTGCAAAGGTTGGAAGCATCGGAGGATAAAATCACCCGCACTGTTGATCATTGGCTCGATCACGTCATAGGAGGATTTGTAACTGAATTTGCAGTCGACACCTTATTTAGCTACAACGAGGCGGAGCAATGCTTTTTCAAATGACTGCAAGGTAAGTATGTGAAATATTTGAATACCTAGATTAAAATGCTATTGTGCGAAAAACGGGTTATGCAACTACCTTGATTTTTGGAGCTACACAAAGCATAAAAACTTACAGGAATGAAGGAAAAAAAGGATCCTAAATATAGTCCATTGGTTTCACCTTTGTGAGGTGACAAAGAAGGGATAGCGCAGGTTTCTCCATGAAGTGCTATTCAGTTAATAAGACAAGGATTCCTACGAATACCACCTCCACCCACACCACCTCCAACTTCAGCACCATCACCTGCGACTTTAGCCGTACCACCTCCACCTCCACCACAGTCCAATATGGAAAATTTAGTGAAGTTGCCTTTGTTCAAAGGCTTGGGGAATGAGGACTTGGACCAGTTCTAGTTCGTTGTAAGAGTTGTATGGGAAGCACAAGGCGTTACAAATGATAACATAAAGAAGGAAACCCTGGTGATTGCTCTGCAAGATCACGCACTAACATGGTACATCAAGTACTCTAATGATAACCTGAATGCTGGAGTGGCAAACATCTAGACCACACTGAATAAAGAATTCAGCAGGCCTAAATCTGAAGCACAGCCTATTGTGGGGTTCAAGAAAATCGTAATGCAACCAGGCAAGACATCTTGAGAATTAGATCATAGGCTGAAGTGTAAAATCCACGAAGCTAATATGAACTTGACAGACGGACATCATCATGAGTGGTTTGTGGCTTCGCTACTGCCACACTTAAGGGTTTCCCTATCACAACAGAGGATAACAACTCAGGCAGAGGCCTTGGAGATTGCAATGAGACTACATGAAACCCTGATGCAAGATCCAAATTTGCGGATTCAACAGATCCATGCGCAGTTGAAAAATCTTTACCTCGAGATGAAAAGTCTAAAGCAGGATAGAACAGTTTGACCAGAGGTGCACGAAGAGGTATGGTGCCTGAAATGCAAGAGTCAGGGACATGACAAAGACCACTTCCCGATATTTGCAAACTACATTGCAGGAGGAGGATCGATTCCTTTAAGGCCAGAATCTCAAGCAGGACCAAGCGTGGGGCCTGCATTGTGGTGCACTATATGTTAGATAGTAGTAAAACACGCCACAGATAACTGTCATCTGTTGCATAAGTTTGTGCAGGCACCACAAAAATTGCTCTGCAACTTTTGTAGGTTAGTAAGGCATGATGAGCATAATTGCAGGAGTTATGAATTGATGATGGATAGAACTCCTGCCTATAGGGTTCAGGTCGAAACATGCCCCCCTGATCAGAGCGCCGGGATGGTGCAGACACGCTTTCAGGGGTGTGGATGGGGCCAAGGTAGAGGAGGACCTGGCAGAGGTCGGGGACAATTGATTTGCTACAATTGCAAAGGACCAGGACATTATGCCCATGATTGCACTAACACAACATCTCCATCATGCAAGTATTGCACTCTGCTTTATCATAAAATGGAAGACTGCCCTATGCTGATAGCTAGGATACGTGACAAAGGGGCACTACCACCTCTGCCAACTCAAAACCTCTAGATGATGAGGTCTGAGCTACGTGAAGAGGATCCAAACGCAAATATAGTGCTTAGAAGTGGAATCGAAATAGGAGATGACAAGGGGAAACAACCCGAAGCCAGTACATGGGTGAATTCGATTTGAAGCACACACAAGAAACCTTCATGGAAGCGAAGAAGAGCTTCGCTGAGGCCTCCACTTCAGGAAGCAAGGATAAGCTTGACCATGGGATGGACCCTACTATGATTACAACTTTCCTGGAGACCTACATGAAGTTACTGTGTGATAGCAAGGCTATGAAGGGGCCACAGGAGCTCATAAATAGATGTGTCAAAAACACTCTGGCTGAGCCACGTGTTGTGCGAATTCCTGGTAAGAATAAAAGAAGGACGGGATGGGAAATGAGACTAACCACATAGATAAGAGAGTATGAGATGGATCAGGTTATTTTGGACCTGGGGTCAAATGCGAACATCCTACCTAAATAGACTTGGGAACAAATGGAAAGAACCACGCTACAATGGTCTCTGATTCAGCTAAGGATGGTGAATCAACAAAAGATCATCCCCATAGGGCGGTTATAGGGGGTGACTGTATGTATTGAGGGTGCGAGTGTGCTGGCTAATTTTGAAATAATAGAAATTGTTGATGACAACAACCCCTATCCTATGCTCCTTGGAATTGATTGGGCTACTGATATTAATGGGGTAATCAATCTAAAGAAGTGAAAGATGATATTTGAGAAGAAATTGCTATGCATGATAGTACCCCTAGATCCTACTGAGGGATCGTGCTATACTAAACCAGTCTGTGATTATGAGAGCGATGATGATCTGGACTGTATCTATAAGATAATAGCGCGAGACCAAGATTGGGTGAATCTAACCATGGATGGACAAATTACCTGGGATCACAAGAGTTCATGCACCTCAGACTTTGATGAAGAACTAGAGCGTAGGCAAAATCGATTACACGAAGTAACCACTTTGAGCTGTAACATGATGACCTGGTCACTACATTGTGTGTCATCAGAGAAAATAAATCTGCCTACTTACGATCGCCTGAATGATGTAGATATCTTTTTGGATGCATTTGAGAGTGAGGTACTAGAAAAGCAGTGCTTCTAGGCATTGGACTGGTTACTGTGCACTACACCCGCAACGTGGTGGGGTATGCAAAAGGGAAGCATTGATGGTTGGTGTGAATGTAGGAGAAAGATGAAGACACGGTTTGGGAAGCCGAAGGTGTGAATGACAGACAAGTATGATGGGTAGGATGACCCACATGCACAATTAGCCAAATGGGCTCAGGCTTATGGAGTAAAGCCCCAGCTTGAATGGGTGCACTTGTTTTGTCACACCCTGGATGTCGTTTCGATGAACTAGTATGTGGAAATAGAGCTTTGCCATGGTATAGGTGAATGAGATATTCTGCATGAAGGATTCATGATGACATTTAGTTTTGAAGACAGGTTTGATAGTATTGATGAAGCACTACAAGAGGTGAAAGCATTAATCTTTAGGATGCCGCAGGATCCTTTAGACCTGATTCAACCTGAATGGGCTACTCAACTGAGTCATGCACTAGAATGTTATAACGTAACTGCTAAAGAAGAAGACGAGGATCTGCGAAAGATTAACATCCCTGAAATAGAACGTCACCGCGAGGTTGAAGGATCGCAAGTTGAGAATCCGGATATAACCGCGCTGCTGAAAATGAAACAAGTGAACATTGGTATGGAAGCGAAGCCCAAATTTGTGAAGATTGGAGACTACTGGGACAATGCAACGGTAGATAAGGTCACTAAATTTCTCCGAGAATACCGAGATTTGTTCCCTACCAAGTTTATGGATCTAAAATGGATAATCGGGGACCTAGGTGTTATGAAGATCATGTTGAAGCCCGACACGAAACCGGTACCACCAGACCAAAATCACGCCGGAGGATAGGAGCGAAACGAGCTTTGTAACTGAGTGGGGTTGTTTTCAGTACACTATAATGTTGTTTGGATTGAAAAATGTGCCTGTGATTTTCTCGCACGTAGTCATTGTTGCGTTCAAGGAATTTATTCATAAGTTCCTAGAGGTATACTTTGATGACTAGACTGTGTTTGGGCTGGTAAAACGCCATGTAGAAAGCCTGCTCCTGATGTTGGATACCTATCAAGGATACCAGATCGCACTCAATATGAAGAAGTGCTTGTTTTGTGTTCCATTTGGGACCCTGTTGGGTCATGTGGTTTGCATACAGGGGCTGAAAGTAGACCTTGCGAAGATCATGGTGATATTGAACTTGGAGGTGCCAAGGAGTGTAAAGCAGTAGTGCACTACCGTAGGACATACAGGATATTATAGAAATTTCATCAAAGGCTATGCCTAGATCACCGCACCTATGGAGCGGTTGTTGAATAAGGATGCCACATTCTGCTAGAATGAGGGCTGTAAAAAGAGCCTGGATGTATTGAAAGAAAAGATGGTCACTGCGTTGATCCTAGTCTTCCCAGACTGGAAGAAGGAGTTTCATGTACATGTCGATGCATCGTGTATACTGCTAGGAGCAATACTCACACAGGCTGGTGGAGAAGACATGGACCATCCTATAGTGTTTGCAAGCAAAAGGTTATCCAAGGCAGAGAAGAACTATTCCACCATCGAGCGCGAAGGGTTAGCTATGGTATATGTGCTCCAGAAGTTTAGACACTACTTGCTGGGAGGCCATTTTAAGATGTACACAGATCATTCCGCGCTGAAGTACCTGGTCAATAAGCCTGTGTTGGGGGGGAGAATCTATAGATGGCTATTATTGTTCCAGGAATATGATTTTGAGGTTATTGTGAAGCCTGGACGACTGAACGCAGGACCAGACCATCTATCGCGCATCGAAATAGGGGAAGAACCCACTAATTTGGAGGAAGGATTGCCTGACGCATAGCTATTTGTATTACATGTCGCAAATGGTCATTTTGAAGATATAATACACTTCCTAATGATAGGAAATGTCCCAGAAGGATACATTGTCTAGCAGAAGAATGAAATAGTGGTGTGCGTGGCAGATTTTTCTGTCATAGCTGGGAATGTATACAAAATGGGGTCTGAAGAGATATTGTGACAATATGTACCTGAGTTTGAGAGGAGCAACATCCTCATGGATGCTCATGGGGATGCCACGGGAGGACATTATGTAGGGCAAGCGACCGCGTAGAAGATTTTATGCACAAGGTTGTGGTGGCCTACCCTCAATCGGGATTCAAAAGCGTATTGCAAGGCATGTGATGTGTGTTGAAGAACTGGAAGGCCATCGTGGAGGGAAGAGATGCCTTTAAATCCACAGATGACATTACAACCCTTTGAGAAATGGGCGATAGATTTTGTGGGACCCATTCAACCCAAAGGAAAGACGGGAGCAAGGTACATTATCACCGTATTTGACTCGTTGGGTGGAGGCATAACTTGTGAAGGATTGCACAGGCGCGAATGCTGCAAAGTTCCTCTTTCAGCATGTACTGACGCGATTTGGTTGTCCAAAAATCTTGATGAGTGATCGAGGTACACACTTTCTGAATGAGACGATCAACGCGCTAGCAAAGGAATTTCAGGTATATCACCAGAAGAGCATGCCTTATCAACCGCAGGCTAACAAGACAGTGGAAGCATTTAATAAAGTGTTGGAGAATGCACTGACCAAGGTTTGCAATGCTCAACAAAGTTATTGGGACCTACGCATACCTACAATACTATGGGCTTATCGAACGACATGCAAGAAGTTAACTGGACAAACCCCTTTTAGGCTTGTCTATGGTGTTGAAGCGGTAATGCCTATGGAATATATTGTGCCTAGTCTGCGCATAGCGGCGCTCACAGGTATGATGGATTGTGGAGCCCTAGAGGAAAGGCTCGCATAGTTGGATGAGCTTGAGGAAGAGAGATTTCTAGTTGGATTTCACCAACAGGTCCAAAAGTAGCACGAAAAATCCCGGCATGATCGAAATATTAAGCTAAGCACCTTTAAGGCAAATGACCTGGTTTTGTTATATGATAGTAAGTTTGATAAATTTCCAGGGAAGTTCAGGATGCATTGGTTAGGGCCCTATGTCATTAAGGAAATTATCGACAGCGGAGTGGTACATTTGGTCAAATTGAATGGAGAACCCTTCCCAAGAAAGGTGAATGGAAGTCGCTTGAAGCCATACACCGACAGTCTGGCCATGTGACTAGATGATGGTAGCACAATCTTAGCACTCTAGGCAGCTGAAATAAGGTGTGGGACTATAAAATACACTGCCCATGTTGGGGAGCTACACGATTGGAGAATTGTGTGAAGAAAGGAAGTGTCACAAGGTTTGCGATAGCGTGAAGGGAGCTGTGCTACTTTGGGAAAAATTGCGCAGGTCGGCCAGAAAGTGACCGTTAAAGTCATTGTTCATGATTTGACGGTTGAAATGCAGCCAAATGGAGTGGGCGGCCAGCATTTAAGATGAAATTTATGGCTCAAATCCTTGAAAATCTACTGCCAATCTGGCATTAATGAACCAAATTTGGGGGGAACAGTCAGATTTGAATTCAAAATGCTCTATAAATTACAAGTGGCTATCTAGTGAAAAACACTTGGCATTTTGAGAATTGATTTATTGAGCTCTCAGGCACACATGAATTATGAGCACTACGAACTTTGATCGCTACTAAAACATTTGAGACTTTGTCGATGGAAACATAAGAGTTCTTACATAAAATCATGTCAGCACCCATAGAAGTTAGAGATACCGAAGGAGAGGAGTCAGTACTGGAAGTTGAGATGGAGGTAGAAGTAGCTACTCCAGAGGTTGCCGAAGTGATTGCTAAAGTCCCTAAATCACCACGAACACCGATACCAAAGCTGACCCCAACTAAAGAAACCATGAAGGATAAAAAGGGCAAGCAGCTTGCCACACTGGTGCACGCATCGCCAAGGAGAAACCCATCAAAACCTACTACACATGAGAAAGTCAAGGCTATAAATTTGGAGCCGAAGGAAGAAGATATTGAAGACATCCTGATGGACGATGAGGATGTGGGAGTCGAGGTAGAGAAGGTTGAAACCTAGGGTGCGGACCCTATTACTCGATTGTCGGAATATGTCCCTTTGCACAAACCTAAGACCAAGGTGCCAAAGGACATTAATGAGAGTAAAACTCCCCTGCAAACCCCTTTGCTACCAAATGAAATTGTTTTTTACGGACCGCGCTTGGCACGAGTGCCACTACTGAAACGTGAAAACTGGGACTTGGCAGACCATGAGAAGTTCCCACACCTGGCAACCAAGCAGCTAATGCGCTGCATCATTGATACGAATACAGGAATGACCGCATTAGAGCCACGTAGGTGGCTCAAGGGAGTAGAGAAAGCAGGGTTTCTCAACCTGCTCTGGGTATCGCACTAAAACCGCACCCCAATAACATTTTTGGTAATCAAGTAGCTGCTATGTTTGGTGCATGATGAGTGTTTGTGGCTAGAGGAGTCAATACCCATCACAGATAGGTTGATTCACTAGATAACCTGATTGCCGTATAAAGGAGAGAATTCGGCCATGATCTTTGGCAGAAAAGGTGTCGAACAGGCTCTCGCGGAGTCTATGAAGGAAAAATTTAAGCTGGTGAAGAAGCCATGCAGATGCGCTATATCCAGCATCTGTGACCCTGCTGTGAAGGTAGCCACGCAGATCCTCACACGGAAAGTGATGAGGAAGTGTTACACCGATGAGGTGTCGGTACCTGTCATTGTGCTCACAGCATAGTGCGCTGAAGGAGTCCAGTTCAACTGGTTGAACTACCTTCGCAAAGGGTTCCTCGCAAATTGCTGTGAAGCATAGGAACTCAGTAAGATGTTCGACTACCCGTGGCTCTTGTTGTCGATTGTGCTGGTAGCATGGGAGCTTCCAAAGGATAGCCAGTTCCCTTCGGTTGTAGTAGACCTCCCTGAGGTAGCAAAGTATGCTTCATTGTGGGCGACCAAGGATGTGCAACGAGTCAGGGACAACAAGATCTTTTGGATCTTGATGGAGATGAACACTAGGATGGCCATCAATTGTAAACCATGACTGTCACCCATAGTGTACGCCAACCTACAGGGCTACACCGAATTCAAAGCCGACTTCCATTGAGTATCCATCAGGGTGCGGAAATATCCTATGCAGAAATGGTACGACTTGTCGTATCTGGAAATGGATGATGCCATTGATGTAGTGCTTGATTAATGGCCAATAGAGTGGCACTCTACAACAAATTTTGTGGTGGGAAAAAGCAAGTCCGCCGCGTAGAAGAAAAAGGAGGATGCCAAGCTTAAGATGACACAACTGGTTGAAAAGAGGAAGAAGAAGGCTACTGATAAGGCTCAAGCGGAGCGCGAGGCCACACAATAGACATGGAAGTAGACAGGTGGGACAGAGCGGGTCTCTGACAAAGGCACGAGATTTCCTTCACCTAAGACAGAGGAAGAAATAGAACAACACGACACAGACCATCAAGAGACGTCTGCCCACGTCAAGCACCCAATAGAGTTGGAGAAGGGAGGGTCCAAGAAGAAATCAAAGGCGACCAAGACCTCATTGGTCCCCATCACATTAACATAGGGATATTTACATGATATCGGTGACACAGTCAGGGATGTTATTGTGGAGGCCCTGCAATAATTTGAATAGCAACAATAGATCATCTTGGCGGCTATCCAGACAGGGTTGCAGGAGTTGTAGACCCGCGTGTCGCAGACTAGAATGGTATCTACCAGCCTAGCCATCGGCACATCAGAGGCTACCGATATGCTACACTTGACGGCCTCTAGTGCAATAGTGCTACCTGATGGAGCATTGACCACCGAGAATGAGGCTGAAAGGTCCACTGTCAGTGCCCTAAAGGGAGTAGGTTTGAACTTAGCAGCGCTCCCGCGTGAAGCACTCCACCTCTTGCAGGATGGAGTAATTGCAAAACTGAGGGCCTGAGAGCACCACACCCTCCAGGTGATTAGTGAACAATGAATCAACAATGAGCAGATGGCCCTACAGAGAAATGCTACCATCACTGCTGAGACTGAGGCGACCAATCAGAGCAAGCGGATTATGTAGGTCATTAAGGAGGCATGCCGAATGGTCCTAGAGTTGGCCATACCGGAGGAGGAGCTAGTCAAGATATGCATCTACAAGTTGGCCATAGGGGTGCATGACACTCGGACAGAGATGGCACGGGTTCAATTGGAGTTGAATTTGCAAATTACATAGTTATAGTTGAGGGCCCAACCTTCAACTCCACCAGAAGTGAAGGAACAATAGGCGACCGCTGTCACAGAATCAGTAGTGGCGGTGGACAGTGCAGTAGTAGACTGCACGCAATTGTTTGAGTAGTCATTTGAGGTCCTGACCAACTTGCAGGAGGACCCCAATGTACAAAGGCTAGAGACGGAAGCGTGCGAGCTACAACAACGCTACGATGAGGTTAAGGGCATAGCGCGAAACGTCGCACTGATATAGAGACTAGCCAAGCAGCTAAAGGAACAAGTGGACACTACGCTACACAAGGAAGCAGTGCTCAAGGCAAGACTAAAGCCCTGGCTGGATGAGGCTTATGCAGTAACAGGGAATATCAAAGGCAAGCTTCCAACTCTACAAGCAATGCAACAAAATATTCAGGTTGACAACGTAGGAACAATGACCGAGAAGACATTGGAAGACATGAAGGAGGTAGTAGCTCAATGCACAGCCGAGGTTGCGGTCATATGGGTCGAGATGGAAGGGCTTTGTGCAAATATCTCCACGCTAACCTAGTGACTTGATGGCGAGTCACAATGTTGGGGGCCTGTTGGGAATGAGATCCCCCAAAGGACAGTTTTGGGGCTAAAAGCCCATGTTTTGGTCAAATTTTGTAATAAACTTGTAAAGACTCCGCATTTTGTGGTCGCGGAGCATGAAGGTGTCATAAGTCATAAAGGGTCATCTGCACTTAGTTTTGTAGAGTAAAGTTGGCTGTAAGAGATCTACCTATGGTCTGCGGACCATGGGATTGTATAAAAAGAGCTAAGCTCTAAGTAGTTAGAAGAACCAATCATGTAAGAGAGAGTTATAGCTCTAAAGTAAGAAGTCTAAGTTTTTGGTCATAGCGTAGGTAGAGGCTCTGTAGCTGAGTGTGCAGAGGCCTAGGGTAGAAGTCTGCAGCTGAGTGCGCAAACCCCTGCAGTTGTGTGCGTAGGGTGAATAGAGTCTGTAATCACTTGGAAGATATCAATAAAGAGAAGTATTCTACAATTTCTGTGTCTTTGTTCCGATTAATGCATCTTATCATTTTATGTATGAATTTCCTTTATAATGCTTATGTAATGCACGAATGTGTATGATTATGTTGGATAATTGAATGCATATAAGAATATCTGTTTACACAGTGCTAACTGTGAGTATCTAATAAGATAAGTAAGACACTTAGGAATCTGCACAGTACGTTGCCTTAGCAACGCAAAAGTGTCTAGATTGAGGGTTAGGGTTGTGCGAAGGTTAGCCATACCCTTTCGCAGACTTATCGAAGGATGGAATAAAGGGCTCGTCTGCCAAGCCCTGGAGTGAAGTGACCTGCATGAAGAAAAATATAGAGGGAATTAACCGACATCACAACCATCTCAAGGTGCAGAAACTTGGTTCTAGCATCGCCCCATACTGCTTGAGGTGAGACTTTGATCCGTGCTCCACGGGTTGATGCCGAAAGGGCCAGTAGCGTAGGGATTTGTTTGGCTAATTAACGTTGATCCTGGGTCAGGCCCCCTCAAGCCAAGAAACATCAGTGGATGGGATTTTGTGAATGGTTGAAGGGGTATGATGATAATATAACTCACGAATTTTCCATGGTACTAAATCCTTAGGGAGAGGATAGTGCCACTACTATTGTTAGAGGCCTTGCCATCTCTTTAAATGTTGAACTCATAAGCAGAGTGACTACCTTACCCTTAGGAATTCGATGGAGCAAGGAGGATAAGGAAGTGAGTGTTACAGCTAGGAAGAACTTCTTCATTTAGAGAGAAAATCCTGTAGAAGATAAAAATGGAGTGAGAAGAGAGAGCCTACCTTACCCCTAGGATGAAGTGGCCTATCACATCCTCAAATACATATCTTGTGAGGGGAGGTTGAGAATTGTATATGCCTATCATTTTAGGCTACTCCATGAGCTAATATTCAAAGCATAATTACCTATTCCATAGAGACTCAATGTTCCCCATTTCCTCCTACAATCTATCATTGAAATGAGCTAGAAAGTGAGGGAAGGGAAGCACCAACATATTTCCCACCATGGCCTCATTAAGATGATTATTATGGATGCTCTAAGTCACCTAAGGAACCCTATTCTATGGACTGATTTTGTAGACATGGATAGGGAAATTTTCATTGAAACCCAAGCCATCACACATGAAGAAACACCAGCATTGGAGGTAGGGAAGCAAAGAAGGAAGAAGAGGGGCAGAAAAAATAGAGGAATAGGAAGCAGAAAATGAGGAAGGATAAAGAGAGAAAAAAGGAACGGAGAAAGAGAAACTTGAGGGGACCTCCAAGCCCTAAGAGACAGAAAAACAAGGACAACAAACAAGTCTCTCTCTAGGGAACACCAAGCAAGAAGTGGCTGCAACATTGGCCACATTGGGCACACCTGTTAAGCCAAAAAGAAGGTAGATAAGGAAAGGTCCCTTATACTTTAAAAAATTGAAGAGCACTAGGATAAAGAAAGGGAAGCCTCAACCTCCTTCAAAAATACCTATAACTATTGATGAGTCAGAAAGAGAGAAGGAATAAGTGGGACCTAGTGAGGGAAAATTTGAAGAAGTTACCTCTGCTAAGGCAAAAACCAAGAAACATGTGCTACCTATGGGAAGGCCCACTACTAGGGTAGTCACCTTTAAGAGGCTTAAGACACAATCTGCCTTATTACAAGAAGAAAAAGAAGAGCTACATGACAAACAGAGGCTGCTACACGAGCATCATGAGGTGTTATCGGAAGGACCAACCACCCCAAGAGAAGATGAAAAAGGCCTCCAAGGGCTCCAGGAGCCTGATCCACAACCCAATTTAGAATCCTACTATAAATTTGTTGAGGGAGGTAGGATTATACTTGAGAAATTCACCATCCCACTCTTCTTTGAGTTAGAGAAGGAAAGAGGCTAAACACATAGATGGATGCAAATTACAAAATCCAAAAATGTAGAAGATGTGGGCCTCATGGAGGAGAAATTCAATGAAATGGGAAAATAATTGAATGATATGAAACTAAGGGAGTCAATCATGAGAGAGAAGCTATAGGCAGAAAATAGAAGGAAAAGAGAGCAACTACAAGAAAAGGAGGCACAACTTTTTACTATGGAAAATCTATCTATGGAAGCCATACAATGTAGGAAACCATCCAAATCCTATGCCATTTTCCTCAAGGAGTAGTGGCTGCATTTCCAAATTAAGAAAGTGGCACAGTATGACTCCCTTCCTTTCCAAGAAATTTTTTCAATTTTGAAAAGGGGCAAGTATTGAGGATAGAGCCTGTTAGCTCTACTACATAATTTGGCTTTTTGCTGGGTCAATGATAGCTTGGCTGTGCTGCTGATGGTTAAAGAAAGCTGCAATGGTTTTCTCTTCCTTCCTCCTTCAGTTTTCTCTCACCCTCTTAAAACCTGTTACCTCCTTCCCTTCCATTCTCTTCATTATTGTTATTAATCTTTATAAACTCCAATAACCTTTTAAAACCCCGCATAACCCTTTTTCCCCATCCCCGCGCGTTTTTTATTTAAACACCATAAAGTCCCGTGTAGGTCCCTTTGTGCGGTTAAAGCCTTTATTCGCTTAACTTGCGGGCATAATATATGATATTATTAATATAACCGCGCGCATATAATAAAGAATTTTAACCGTGTTGTCGCTTTACCTGTCGCATCGTTCAACGAACATGTGCATTAATCGTTAGCCATCTGATCCTTCGCTTGATAATCCAACACCATTTGCAAGCCCTCTCCCTGTAAACCGATCGTCCGTTAACCTACGAGGAAGCAGTTTCCTGCCTGCCACATGTCATATTTCTATTGGATCGCGCCTCGCGTTATGGAAACCACCTGCAGCCCAAAGGCGGTGCGGGGAAACCGCTTGCCTGCTATACCACTGTCCCCCCGGCCGTTATCATCTACGTAACTTTCGCGTGTGATGACCGTTGGATCTGCCCAACGGTGATCCGATGGCCCTCATTCACCCCGATTGTCCACCTCCCGATAGCCTCTAGGATCTAATCTCCGTCGTTCATCCTCACAATCTGACGACCCATATTTGATTCCCGCTTCTTCTCTGATAGCTTCTGCAAAGTGTTTCCTGCCGTTGATCCACGCGATCCGACGGTTGATTTTTCTCCTCCTGTGCCCGCCTCCGCCATGAAATCTTCATTCCTTTAACCTATTTTATGCGCCCGAAGGAGGAAGGAGACCACAATTCAGTACTCTGTGCGTTAAAGCTACAACTACCTGCATTCAATTGAAAACATGGCAAAGGACAAATAGTATGACCTCGAGCAATGAAGAGCATTTATCAGGGATGGAATTTAATCCATAATTCACTACAGCTGCCAGAGAAGGACATCAGACTATCTAGAAAAGGTCGATTTTTCCCATTAAAATCAGCAGTGTGCAGCAGAGACCATATCTAATTGTAAATGTGGTTGGTGGTCAATTAAGACACCTCCATACATAGGTTAGCAAAGATTTTTGTATTCAACCTCCATATATACTCAGAAGACAGAATGTAATAGGTTGATGAGTTTTATTTTACTGTAAGGTTCAACTTCTGGAGATTGTAACTGCTGTGATACCTGCAACATCTGGTCTTCATTTTCAGCTAATGCAAGCTTCTTTTGCTGTTAATTGCTCATTGTCAACTTCTTCTTCTTGTTCCAGGCTATGCCTATTTTGCATTTATTCATGTGCTGTTAATGTTTAGCATTAGAGGGGCTGTCATTCCACCTCTGTGTTAGGATTTAGCATGATCATTGAATTTGTTTGCAGATTTCTATTATTTTAATGCCAGAGACTTGTCATCCTGTCTATGTATTAGAAAATAGATTTACAGACCTTTTAACTGGTTGCAGCTGGCCATCATAGGGTCCTATGCATCTGCTGGTGTGATCAGTGTTCTCCATCATCACATTTTCTTTTAAACTGTGAGTAATTGGTGGTTAAAATCCTTGTAGTCTGGGGGTGTTCACCCATATCTGGGGTCAAGCATAGTAGAAGTGGTTATCTGGCTTGAATATGTAGCATTTCTTTCATTCATCCACCATTTATCCAACATTTTGTTGAGTTTTTAATGTTCCTGAGCATCTCTGATATACAACCTAGGAGAGTTTCTTGGGGTGATAACATTAATTGGCGCCGTTGCCGGGGAGAGGAGAATTGAAGCTTAGCTTCCCTGGGAGAATGACACAGTTCCAGATATTGATAATAGACAAGGTCTAGGCACATAATTTGGTTTTAATCATCTATCTGGCAACTCCACTGGAGGAAGACCATCATTTGGTGACTCCACATTGAAGTTCTGGCACAGTTGGTGTGGCATGCTCGAGAAATCCTTAGAAACCATCAGTTGAACCAGTACCTGATCCTGAGAAGATTGTTTAGCAGAATAAAATATTGCAGTAAGGAGAATCAAGATAAATTCAAAGAAAAAGAAAGCACCCATGTTGTCCATCGTATTCCTCTATTGCTATCATTCTTTTCATTGATTCATTCCACTCAGTCCACCAGTATCCCTTTCGTATACCTCAGTCATGGCAGGTCAGCAAGCTCTTACAAATATAGAATAAATAGTTGCTACTAGGTATGGACCCCTGGTCTTGCCTGTCCCTTTGAATGCCATGCCTGCTGGAGATTGTCAAGAATTTATGCCAAAGTTTACTGGTGCAGAAGGATTATTAGCTAAGGAGCACCTTGAGGCCTTTTATAGTTATGCTGATAACCTAGATATTAATGAGGAGGATGTCTGGATGAGGGTTTTTGTTCAAAGCCTAGATGGGGAAGATAGAAAATGGTTTAGAAATTTACCCTCTAGCTCTATTGTAGACATTGAGGCCTTAGATGATGTGTTCTTAAAGCACTGGGGAACTAATAAATATCTACTCTTTTATCATGATGAATTTGGGAACTTGCAGAGAGAAGATGGTGAGATGTTGTCTGAATTTAACATCAGATTCAATCATATATATATAGCAGAATGCCAGCTGAAGTAAGACCTACCCCTATTTTTGCCATGCTCACTTATGCTAATGCTTTCGATTCTCAATTCTGCTTGCTATTAAAAGAAAGGAGATCAGATTCTTTGGCTGATATACAATCTGTAGCCTTTGAAGTAGAAGCAAATATTACTACTACAGAAAGACTCGAAGGTGATGCTGAAAACATAAGACATGGAGGAGAATCCTCATCATCCTATGATTCTGAAATAGATGAATTGGCTAGGATGATTGAATTTTTGACCTCTGAAGTTTCCAAACTAAAGGCTGAGTAGTTTTCTGAAGAAGTAGGTGTTCCTTGTGACTCTTCTCTTCCAAAGCCAAATCCACATAGAGGAACACATGAGCAGTTGTAGATTTTGCAAAGAAACAGAGATGTAAACGAAGATCAAAGGGTGAAGATCCTTTGTCAAAATATAGTCATGAAAGAAGAGCTGTTTGAAGAAGAGGAGGAGGTACATGTTTTGGAAGGTGCTCCTTTCCTAACAAGGGCTGCTTATGAGAAAGCAATATCCAAAGGTACTGCTCAACAATTTGTTGTAGCTGCAGAACAACAAGTTAACCAGCAGTGGTAGCCAGCAGCAGATCCCTTCCTCCAAGAATTCGAGCCTAAGGCCAGCACACCTTCTAATGATTATGCAGATTTGCCAATTTTCCAGCCTGCTTTTGTCCCCATTCCAGTGATTAAAAATGGAGAGGAAAGCTCTGTATCATCTTTTGTTTCTCGGCCTGCTCAAAAAACAATCCCTCCAAGTTGCCACTTAAACACTGAGGCAAAATATAATTCAAGGCTCAAGGCTGAAGCTGATCATCTCAGTATTGATATTCTAATGCCTGCTCAGATGGCGCCCACACAGAATAAAAGGGCAGCTTATCAGATGACAGAGGAAGATGATGTGCATTCTTGGAATTCCTCCTTGGATGAGGATTGTTCAAGGAAAAATTCAGGAGCAGATAATGTTTCTATGTCCCCTACACATGAACATATTGGTGCACCATTCATATTAATTGTGCAGACCACAGATGATAAAGATAAGTACACAGCAGTAATGGTTATTCAGCAGGTGTACAAAGGCTCCTGTAAAGAACATCCAAGGAGGAAAATACATAGAAGGGAAATGAAATTTGATCCATATTTGCCTGTCAAGCTCAAATGTCCTAAACTATTTGAGGTGGAGGATCAAATAAATACTATCTTGCTGATCTATGATGAATCAGATGACAGGCAACATTTTTGATGGCCCAGCAGATGGGCAATTTTTTAAAAGTTAAGTTTTCAGGCTTTAATGATTGTAATCATGTTCTTTTACAAGTTTCTATTGTATGCTTAGTTGACTCCATGCCCAATGGATACTAGGCATAGTGTTGAAAGCTGATTTTGCATGAAGGCATTGGTCTGCAGGTTCTTGAGACCTCACAGGGAGGATCTCATCCCCAGAAGGAGCCAGTGTTAGCTCTGCTACATAATTTGGTTTTTTGCCGGGTCAATGACAGCTTGGCCGTGCTGTTGATGGTTAAAGAAAGCTGCAGTGGTTTTCTCTTCCTTCCTCCTTCAGTTTTCTCTCACCCTCTTAAAACCCGTTACCTCCTTCCCTTCCATTCTCTTTATTCTCCCTATCTTCATTATTGTTATTAACCTTTATAAACTCCAATAACCTTTTAAAACCCCGCATAAACCCTTTTTCCCCATCCCCGTGCATTTTTTATTTAAACACCATAAAGTCCCGTGTAGGTCCCTTTGTGTGGTTAAAGCCTTTATTCGCTTAACCCGCGTGCATAATATATGATATTATTAATATAACCGCGCGCATATAATAAAGAATTTTAACCGCGTTGTCGCTTTACCTGTCACATCGTTCAACGAACATGTGCATTAATCGTCAGCTGTCCGATCCTCCGCTTGATAATCCAACGCCATTCGCAAGCCCTCTCCCCATAAACCGATCGTCTGTTAACCCGCGGGGAAGCGGTTTCCCGCCTGCCACATGTCGTATTTCTATTGGATCGCGCCTCGCATTACGGAAACCACCCGCAGCCCAAAGGCGGTGCGGGGAAACCACCCGCCCGCTATACCACTGTCCCCCCGGCCGTTATCATCCGCGCAACTTTCGCGTGCGATGACCATCGGATCTACCCAACGGTGATCCATCGGCCCTCATTCACCCCGATCATCCACCTCCCGATAGCCTCCAGGATCTAATCTCCATCGTTCATCCTCACAATCCGACGGCCCATATTTGATTCCTACTTCTTCTCCGATAGCTTCTGCAAAGCGTTTCCCGCTGTCGATCGACGCGATCCGACGGTTGATTGTTCTCCTCCTGTGCCCACCTCTGCCATGAAATCTTCATTCCTTTAACCTGTTTTGTGCGCCCGAAGGAGGAAGGAGACCGCAATTCAGTACTCTGCGCGTTAAAGCTACAACTACCTGCATTCAATTGACAGCATGGCAAAGGACAAACAGGATGACCTCGAGCAGTGAAGAGCATTTATTAGGCATGGAATTTAATCCATAATTCACTCCAGCTGCCAGAGAAGGACATCAGACTATCTAAAAAGGCCGATTTTGCCCATTAAAATCAGCAGTGTGCAGCAGAGACCATATCTAATTGTAAATGTGGTTGGTGGTCCATTAAGACACCTCCACGCATAGGTTAGCAGAGATTTTTGTATTCAACCTCCATATGTACTCAAAAGATAGATTGTAATAGGTTGATGAGTGTTATTTTGCTGTAAGGTTCAACTTCTAGAGATTGTAACTGTTGTGATACCTGCAGCGTCTGGTCTTCATTTTCAGCTAATGCAAGCTTCTTTTGCTATTAATTGCTCACTGTCCACTTCTTCTTCTTGTTCTAGGCTGTGCATATTTTGCATTTATTCATGTGCTATTAATGTTTAGCATTAGATGGGTTGTTTAGCATTTTCCATGGACCATGGTATTGTAAAAAAATGCTATATATATAAGATTCATAGTGAGTCTAAGGAAGTAAATTTTTGTGAAGAATCATTGTAAGGGCAAGGTGCTAAGGTAGGAAACGTTTGCTTCCTGTACTTAGGCGAAAGGGGAAGGCTGCGCGGAGACCTTGGTAAGTCCACAGGCTGAGTGCGCGGGCCCTTGTAGCTTAGTGTGCAAGGAAAATAAGTTTGTACTTAAACGATTATACTTAATAAAGACAATTTTGAGCTGAATTGAATATATCTATGCATTATTTCTTACTTCTGCAAGTTTATGTATCTTCGCTCTGTGTTATTATTTACATGAATTAATGCTTATTTACTGTGTGAAAATAGTAGATCTGTAATATTAATGCATGTTAAGACTAACTAAGGACCTTCGCGAAGATCTGGAAGTTGTTTAAGTATAATTATGGTAATTATATGTTCAGAAGGGTTAAAGGTGCTGTTGTGGCCAGCAACAACCCCCCTTCTTATTTAGTGTTATTCCTAATACTAAATAAGTGGGGACCCTTAGCAAAAAATTAAAAAAATCAAAGTAGTGTTTAAATTTCCTTTCTTTAATAAACTTACCATCATAAACTTAGGAAGCCCCCCTTCTAAAATTCATAAAAAATCTAAGTTTGATGATAAGGTAAGACATAAAACCTTTCCTTAGGAAAATCGCATCGGAAAAAGAAAACGGGATACCACCTTATGAGCTGAATTTTAAACATTGCGAGAATACGATGTGCGATAATAAAATATCGCATCACATACAACACAACTTACAACGAAACTCGTTAATTTGCCGATATGCGATGGCGCCGATCGTAAGATCGCATTTCCTAGAAAACAGGTTAACAAAGAGTGTCATACATAATATTTCTGCGATCTGCGATATTGCGATCTCGCGATATCAGCGTCAATGTGATAATGCGATGTAACGAGTAGTCAACTTTGCGATGTTATGATTTTGCGATGTTATCATTTCGCGATGTTGCGATCTGCGATATTGCGATGCAAATCACAAAATCGTTTCATCGCAGATCTTTTGGGCACGTTATTCAAGAAAAGTATTTTCCTTAAGCTGACACCTGGTTATGCGCTTTAATTCTAATAAATAAGGTAGTTGTCAGTTATTAATGGAATATGGGTGCGTGCTTATCGAAAAAAATCATCTCATGTAAGGTGGTATACTTGATGTTTCTGCAGCATTTAAAACTTTCCTATCACCCTTCCTTGCCATTCATTTTCGCTTCACTTGTGAATTGCAGGAATGGAGAACAAAAGCCAATACAAAGCAATACGCAGGGTAAAATGGGAAAGAAAAGCAAAGCCCTGAGCTCAGAAGAAAAGGAAATGGCGCCCCTGTATACAGACACGGCATGTAACAGAGACGCGGGAATTGCTACGTGGGAAGGCATGTATAATCTGCTCGAAGAGGAGAATCCTAGAGTAATGGAAGTAGTTGCTACCGCGAGCTCAAATGGTTCTTCTGAGGCATCCCTTACAGAGCTAGCTTGCTCATTCTTGCACCAGATAGCAGCAAGGCCCAAAATTCTCCCATACACGGACATGGTTAAGTGGACACTGGACAGAGTTGATATCAGAAACAAACAGTTTAAGACTCAAAGTCAAGAGTTCACAGAAGTATTATTTTTACAAATTTTGAACTTTATATATGTTGGAAGGAAAAGGGCGAAAAATGCATCAAGGAAACCCGGATCAAGAAACGGAGGCAGTTTTCGATGCGCGATTAGCGCCTAGCGCTAATCGCGCATCGCTGAGAATTTTTTTTCGAAAAGGCAAGCTGCTAATTGCCTAGTCACCTGCAAACTCCGAAAATTGCAAGAAAGCAACTACAGGCAGATTGGAAACAGAAGGCCCAAGAAAAGGCACAAGCAATTCAAAGGTTAACCAGGTTAAACTGGGATTATTACTGGGCTTACTTAGTAAAGCCACATAGTCAATGGATGACTGTTAAGTGTATCATCAATTCGGCCAAAAATATGGTGCTAGCTCTTGTTGATTCTATTTTCTCAGCTCAGCTAAAAGCGGAAGTCGGCCAGCCGACTCTTCTCAAACAGATGCTACATGCATGCGATTTCAAGGACCAAATACAGAAGTAGTTTAATTTTAGATTCAATTTTAGTTTAATTTTGTTTTATTTTCCTGAAAAGAGGACGGTCATTTAAACCGTATCCTATATTTTTGTAATAATTTATTTTTAGATTTAGTTAGTAGTATTTAAACCCTTCTCATTCATTTAGAGAAGGGTCCTGAAATTTATCAAAAACTTATCCCCAGAACATGCATTTTTGTACCCTTTGAGGAGGTTTTGATGAATGAATGGAACAGGATTTATTGATGTTTGCATTTGATATCTGCTACTGATGTTGCACTTTTGTACTCTTAGTAGATACTTGATCAAGAAGAGATAAATTGTGATCACTTGAAGCTCATGAGTAGGAATAGTTATAAATGGTATTTCTATCTCTTAACTATTTCTGCCTTGTGTTAGAGTGATTTTCAGTTCAGTTATTTATATATTAATGTATGAATGCTTGAGTTATCATTTGGCACTTTTGTATGGTGATAGCTATTTATTTATGCTTAGTGTATGAATAGCTCATTATGTGATATGTTTTTCATAACTGTTTCATCTAACTTTTTATACGAAGTGGTTCATCTTTATTGAATTCTTTTCTCATAACAGCTGAATGATATTTATTGCTAGTTGTTGTTTGAAATCATTTTAGATCGCATAAAGGAAAAATTACACCCCGGGTTAGTGTAGATTTACATATTTCTGTTGATTAGAATATAATTTCCTTATTGTTAAATTAGAATTAGAGTAGAAGTATTCCATTTAGAAATTGTTAGAAACAGAAATATCCATATTTCTCACACACACACACAAATTGGGAAACTGGTCCCATATCCCCAGCCGGACCCGCTATACCAAACGGAAAAGGAGCTGCCAACCAAGGTCCGGACCGGGTGGGTATCCCCCTTGTTGTAAGTTGATTTTCAGGGCTTCAACCTATTTGGCACTAGAAGGAGGGCCTGAACCTCCGACTTCTCCATTGCATTTAGAAACTTTAAATCCAGAGTTAGAAGTCGCTGGAGCAACAGCCACTGCTACAAACCCTGATATTTCAGAACAATCTACTATTGAACCTCCTAAAGTTGAATCTTTGATCCACAAACTTCAGCGATTTCCAATATCTCCTCAAAATTCTGATAAATCTCAAGGCAGTGTGACTTCGCAATATAACCTTTCTCATCCCCTTACCAGGTTAAAGAGCGAAAAGTTTGGTGTTCAGCCAACCAAATTACCTCTACCTTCTAGGAAGAGAGCAAGGAAGTCTCCTAAAGGATCCGATAGTGAGACTCTTTCATCCTCATCATCCATCTCAACCTCTTCACTGCGAAGTCAACCATCCACTCCTCCACTTCAGATCATCGTCCATCAGCCTATTGCAACTTCCTCAACTCCTTCTCAACCATCTAGAGTCATAATATCCTCATCTTCTCAACCACAAGGATCATCTTCTGCACTTTCCTCTGTTAGTAGTTCAACAATGGCCCAATCTCCATGGAATAACCCAGGGGCAGTCTTAATGCCTGCACCCTTGAGTCAAATACCAACCCATCCTGAAAAATGGCTGCCTAAGTTTAATCCTGAGGCAGGCATGCTAGCAGAAGAACATATAAATAACTTTATTTTATCTATAAATCTCAATGGAGTTGTTAATGAGGATGCTGTTGCTCGACTTTTTCCTTATACTCAGCAAGGAAAAACTGGATCATGGTATTTCTCATCACCTTCTGGATCTATTACTAGTTGGGACATCTTCTAAGAACAATTTTTGACCAAGTTTGGTGATGACAGGTCTACAGCGACACTGATCAATGACTTGTCTAATCTTAGGTCCGAGTCAAGAGAACCTATCAAAGATTTCAATTTACGTTTCAATAAAATTTTAAACAAAATTCCTACTGCTTCTCAGCCTAGTGAAGAAGTGCGAAGTGAATGGTACATTACTGCTTTACCATCAAACTTAGCAATCTTTGTTGATAGGGCTAATAAAACAACCTTAGTTGAAAACATGAAAGAAGTGATAGCAGTAGAGAAACGTATTACCAACCTAGAAAAGAAAAATGCGATGGAAGAACGAAAATCTAAGAAGGTCTCTTTCAAAGAAGATCCCAAGAAAAAACAACCCAAAGATCCATTCGATTTAGAAGGATTACAAAAAGTTTTAAAGACCATGTCTAATGAAATGGTCGACATCAAGAAGCAAGTGGCAGAAACTTCTTCTAAAAAGCCATATAGGCCTTTAAAAGAAATCCTTCAACTGATTCCAAACCCCCTAACGTTATATCAAATGTTGAGTCAGAAGAAGAAGAAGAGGAAAAAACTAATGAAGAACATACCGATGAAGAAGAAGTTGTAGAATTACAAGGTATGTGGGATTTCATCCTCCCAAATGAAAAAGATCAAGAGGTATTCCCGGTTAGCACTCGCAGTAGAAATCAACTTGATCCTCCTCAGGCTACACCTAAGCCAAAGAGCGCAAGCTCGGTGACAAAGGATAAAGTCGCAACCAAGAAAACATCACCTAAAGCGGCTCAAACCAGCCCAATCCAAAAAGACACATCTACTCCATCTAAAACGCTAATCGTTTCAGATGAAATGGAGTATAACATCGTAAAAGACATGAAAAAGACTAGGGCAAATATTACTCTTTTTGAATTGAGCAAGTTAAAACACCAGCAGAAAGTACTTTTGAAAGAATTACACGCTGTGCCAGTTGCACCTTTACCAGCTGCTGTAATCTCTCAAGCTTCCCATGATTTGGGAAGACCTCCAACTAATACGATAAATAAAGTTAATCCAAACGATATCGCATTAATTGGAGGAAGATCGAGATCGCATACTCCCCCATTTCTCCTTACTTATGAAATTTTCAATAAAAATGTGCATAATTGCTTAGTTGATTCTGGAGATTCATCAAATATTTTGCCAAGATCAATTTGCGCAAAATTGAACGTTCAACCACAGAAATCTGCTGTAGGCATAGTCCAATTAGATCAATCGCAAGTCGAAGTGATTGGCGAATTAAATCAGGTTACCATAAGGTTGTCATCCAACCCAAAGGTATGCCAAGTTATTGACATTTTAGTCGCTGATATTCCTGAATTTTATGGCTTAATTCTTAGTAGAGACTAGTCAGAAAAACTTCATGGATACTTTGCAACTGACTAGTCACATATGTGGCTGCCTTATAATGGTAAACCAAATCAAATAAAAGTTGAACGCGAGCGACATCAGAAATACATAGTAACGGAACTTGAGGGAGAAAACGAACCAGTAGCATACAATTCTAACATTATTGGCAACTATTCAGTAGATTCTTTCCTAGGAAATTTTAATGCTCATACATCACCTTACTTAGAACATTCTGTTTTGTCTCAAGTAGAAAATTTTTCTCAAACAGATAGTTCTAAATGCATTAATTTTATAGATAGTCCTGTAAATAAATCTTTGTTTTGGAAACTATTTTTTGATGGCTCTAAGTCTAACGAAGGAGCAGGAACAGGATGTGTGTTAGTAAGCCCAGAGGGAGATAAAACCATGTTAAGTTGTAGACTTGAATTCGAGTGCACCAACAATACCGTAGAATACGAAGCTCTAGTCCAAAGCTTGTACAATGCAATCGGATTAGACGTCAAATACCTGCAAGTTTTCAGAGATTCTGAAATTATAATAAGACAGGTACATAATACTATACACTGTTTATCAGGTCATTTAAAGCATTACCAATCTTTAGTTCAAAATCTGACTGAACATTTTATAGCATTCAATATTTCATCAATTCCCAGACTCCAGAATGCTAGCGTAGACCTCTTAGCCAATGTAGCTTCCAAGCTCATTCCTTCAGAAGATTTTAGCTCTGATCGATTTTCAATTGAGTTAATTTTTAGACCATCTATCCCTGATAACATTACCAATTGGAGGATTTTCAATGACGATCCTGATATCGTGATTTTTCTCACATCTGAAGGATCCTACACCAATCAAATAATTGACGAAGACCAACATGACCAACAATTGCAACAGGATAGTACTAACAATGCTATACCTAAATCAGTAGTCAAATTAGAAGACCTTTATGATTTGAAAGACCGATTTAAAAGATCTACCAATTCAAAACTCCAAAGTTCAACTTTGAATTATGAATTAGTAAATCTAGGAACTGATGCCAAACCACAGAATATCAACCTAAGCCTTGGCCTAGCCCCTGAAGAGAAATTAGCATATATCTGTCTCTTGAAACAATACAAAAGTGTCTTTGCTTGGAATTACGATGAACTCAAAACATACGACACCTCCATCATCCAACATACTATCCCAATGATTGATAATGAGAAACCTGTCCAACAAAAATTGAGAAAGATCCATCCCAATTTAGAAAATCAGATCAAAACTGAACTCAACAAGTTATTGAAAGCAAAAATAATCTTTCCCGTTAGACATTCTAAATGGGTTTCCAATATGGTACCTGTTAGAAAGAAAAACAGAGATATCAGAATTTGCATTGACTTTCGAAACCTTAACAAGGCCTGCCAAAAGGATAATTTTCCTTTACCTCCTATGGAACAAATACTGCAAGCAGTTGCGGGCTCAGAATTAATGTCATTCTTGGATGGATTCTCAGGATACAACCAAGTGCTGGTACATCTCGATGATCAATTAAAAACAACATTCAGAACTAAGTGGGGTACATATGCATATCAAAAGATGCCATTTGGTTTGATTAACGCGGGTGCCACTTTTCAAAGAGCCATGGAGATTGCATTCAAAGGGTTAGTTAATAAGTCAGTGGTAATTTATTTGGATGATATTACTGTTTATTCCAAGAAACGAAACAACCATCTCAGGGATTTAAAACAAATCTTCCAACGTTGTTTAAGGTATGGAATTTCGCTTAACCCGAAAAAATCTTTTTTCGCATTAAGTGAAGGAAAGCTTCTAGGATTCATAGTGTCAAAATCTAGAATTCACATAGATCCTGATAGAATCAAGGAAATTTCCGCAGTTCCCCTACCTCACAACAAGAAAGCCATGCAATCTTTCCTTGGCCAGATTAACTTTGTAAAGAGATTCGTTCCAGATTTTTCTAGAATCGTGTCTCCTTTACAAGCCATGATTAAAAAGAACGCAAATTTTAAATGGGGCCAAGACGAACATGAGGCATTCAATCTGATCAAACAAGCTATTATTAATGCTCCATCGTTAGCAACTCCAAATTTTTCCGATCCTTTTATTTTGTACACATTTGCCTCAGATAAATCATATGTTGCGATACTCACTCAAGCAAATCAAGAGAAGGTGGAAGCCCCAATTTCTTTTTTCAGTTCCAATTTACAAGGTGCTGAACTGAATTATTCAGATGTGGAAAAACAAGCTTATGCTGTTTTTAAAGCAATTAAATATTTCAGACCTTTCTTACTCAAGACACATACCAAGATCATAGTACTGTTTCCAGCGGTAAGAAATATTCTAATACAGAAGGATGTGGGTGAGAAAAGGGAAAATTGGGTTACTACCTTGCAAGAATACGACGTAGAAATCAGACCAGCAAACATTGTAAAAGGTCAAGGCTTTTGCAAACTGTTGGCAGGAGCATCGCTAATGCCCGAAAATCCATTTGAAGAGGTACAAGTGTACGAGGTAAGCCTAAACGATGCTGAGTCATTATATGTTGATATTATCTATTATCTGAAGAATGGATATGCCCCTTCAAACCTCGATCATACCAAGAAAAGAGCCCTAAGATTAAAAGCCAAACAATATCAACTTGTGAATGACATTCTTTTTAGAATAAATTATGATTCTGTTCTTCTTAGATGTCTTGAGAAAACTGAAGCTGAAAAAGTCTTGCAGGAACTCCATGATGGGCCAGCAGGTGGACACTACGCTGGAGACACCACTGCTCATAAGATCTTACGCGCAGGCTATTATTGGCCCACATTATTCAAGGACGCACACAACTACGTAAGGAAATGCCAAGTCTGTCAAACCACTGCTGGGAGACAAAAGAAACCATCCTTGCCACTGCAACCAGTTACCATCAAACAACCTTTCAATCAGTGGGGATTGGAAATAATAGGTGAGATCGTTCCTCACTCTTCTAAACAACATAGATACATCCTCACAGTGACAGATTACTTTACAAAATGGGTAGAGGCAGTTCCACTCAAGACGGCTAATGCTGAAAATATCATTGAATTCATAGATCAGTTCATAATCACCAGGTTTGGATTGCCTTCCACTTTAATGTTTGATAATGCATCATACTTTTCTGGTAATGCAATGACTGAATTCACACTCAAAAGGGGTTTCAAGCTTAAATACTCATCCAATTATTATCCACAAGGGAATGGGTTAGCTGAATCCACAAATAAGAACTTAATTAGAATCATTAAGCGAACCATTGACCAAAATCATAAAAATTGGCATAAGTCTTTAATATATGCTTTATGGGCAGATCGAATAACGCAGAAAGCCTCTATCGACACTTCTCCCTTTAATTTAGTTTATGGGAAAGAAGTGGTTCTTCCAACACATCTGGTAATTCCCTCTTTAGCCTTAGTTCAATATATTGATGAAGCACCAACTTCTTCTTTACAACTTAGGCAGCTGGAATTAATTAAATTAGAAGAACAATGAGAATGGGCTAAGATTACTCACGCTCATCATCAAGCATTAGTGAAATCCTCTTTTGATTCTAATATGATATCCAAAAAAGATTTTTAGATGGGAGATCTAATTTTAAAATGGGACAAGGCTCATGAGGAAAAGGGAAAACATACAAAATTTTAAAGAATGTGGCTTGGTCCTTTCCAGATCATAGAAGTCATAGGTCCATCGACCTTCATGTTACAAGATTTAGCAGGGAAGAGGGATTCTTTACCTGTTAATGGTCAGATTCTTAAAAAATATTTTCCATAGAAGAACATTCTTCTATTTTTGTAGAGTAGTTGTTTTTCTTTTCATAATAAAGCCAGTTGTGAATGGTTACAATAGGCATTTATGAAAAAGACACCAATTCTCTTTCAAATTTTGATCTTTCGCTTGTATAAATAGCAAATCTTTTGGAAAATTGATCTTTCTTATTGAAAGATACAGTTAAAAACTCTAGCCTAGATATGATACTAGTTTCAACTTCATAAAATTTGATGAAAATAACCTTGAGTGAGAAATTGTTTTATATCAGTGCAATGAAAGGTATCAATAACAAAATAAAGATTCTCTGTAGAACAGCTATTTCCTAAAAACTCTATCATTGTGGTCCAGAGCTATCTTAAGGAAACAATGACTTCCTCCCTACTAAGGAAATCACAACTTTCAGAGGAACAATCCAAGGATACATTCGATCTTAAAGAGTAAGAGGTCTCATCATGAGCTGGCTTATCATGATCATAGATGTTATAACTTGCTGACTTTGCCAATACTGCATACCACAACAGGGCAATGACTCAAGATTGTTAAAATCAAAAGGAAAGGGGTCTCATCACGAGCCATCTTGTTCAACAAAGTTATAAATCAGTGAATGACTGTGTCATGAATTGGCTACCAAACCAAGACATTTCTCTTTAAGAATAAAAAGAAAATGAAGCCAGAAAGTGTGGATATGGATTCTTCTTTGGGAATTGTAGGTTTCTTTAAGTAGGATACAGGATCATTGCTGGGTAACAGGTAACCCTGTTGAGGCTATAAACGCCTGCCGGCAGCAGAGGCTCTACCTACAACAAATGAGCATATTTAAAACTGGTTTACAGAGAAGACTTTGTTTTATCTTTACGAACCAAGTAATGACTGATGTAAATAGAAGGACTAGCTTGAGGCAGCAAATAATCAAGGTTGAAAATAGTTGAAACAAAATGTCATTGACAGGTTAAAGCATAACGTACTTTATCTTTCTATAATAAAGTTTAACTTTCTGGAAAATTTTCCGTTTTGGAAGTTTTGAAAATTCAAAAAGTAGCAGAGATAAATGGTTCTTCCAAGTGAATCGCCAATTGTTGTGGCCAGCAACAACCCCCCTTCTTATTTAGTGTTATTCCTAATACTAAATAAGTGGGGACCCTTAGCAAAAAATTTAAAAAATCAAAGTAGTGTTTAAATTTCCTTTTTTGAATAAACTTACCATCATAAACTTAGGAAGCCCCCCTTCTAAAATTCATAAAAAATCTAAGTTTGATGATAAGGTAAGACATAAAATCTTTCCTTAGGAAAATCACATCGGAAAAAGAAAACGGGATACCACCTTATGAGCTGAATTTTAAACATTGCAAGAATGCGATGTGCGATAATAAAATATCGCATCGCATACAACACAACTTACAAAGAAACTCGTTAATTTGCTGATATGCGATGGCGCCGATCGCAAGATCGAATTTTGCAGAAAACAGGTTAAAAAAGAGTGTCATACATAATATTTCTGCGATCTGCGATATTGCGATCTCGCGATATTAGCAACAATGTGATAATGCAATGTAACGAGCAATCAACTTTGCGATGTTACGATTTTGCGATGTTATCATTTCGTGATGTTGCGATCTGCGATATTGCGAAGCAAATCGCAAAATCGTTTCATCGCAGTTCTTTCGGGCACGTTATTCAAGAAAAGTATTTTCCTTAAGCTGACACCTGGTTATGCACTTTAATGCTAATAAATAAGGTAGTTGTCAGTTATTAATGGAATATGGGTGCGTGCTTATCGAAAAAATCATCTCACGTAAGGTGGTATACTTGATGTGTCTGCGGCATTTAAAACTTTCCTATCACCCTTCCTTGTCATACATTTTCGCTTCACTTGTGAATGACAGGAATGGAGAGAAGAAGCCAATGCAAAGCAATACGCAAGGTAAAATGGGAAAGAAAAGCAAAGCCCCAAGCTCAGAAGAAAAGGAAATGGCGCCCCTGTATACAGACACAGCATGTAACAGAGACGCGGGAATTGCTACGTGGGAAGGCATGTATAATCTGCTCGAAGAGGAGAATCCCAGAGTGATGGAAGTAATTGCTACCACGGGCTCAAATGGTTCTTCTGAGGCATCCCTTATAGAGCTAGCTTGCTCATTCTTGCACCGGATAGCAGCAAGGCCCAAAATTCTCCCATACACAAACCTGGTTAAGTGGACACTGGATAGAGTTGATATCAGAAACAAACAGTTTAAGACTCAAAGTCAAGAGTTCACAGAAGTATTATTTTTACAAATTTTGAACTTTATATCTGTTGGAAGGAAAAAGTGCAAAAGGCGAAAAACGCATCAAGGAAACCCGGATCAAGAAACGGAGGCAGTTTCCGATGCACGATTAGCGCCTAGCACTAATCGCGCATCGCTAAGAAAATTTTTTCAAAAAGGCAAGCTGCTAATTGCCCAGTCACCTGCAAACTCTAAAAATTGCAAGAAAGCAACTGCAGGCAGATTGAAACAGAAGGCCCAAGAAAAGGCACAAGCAATTCAAAGGTTAACTAGGTTAAACTGGGATTATTACTAGGCTTACTTAGTAAAGCCACATAGCCAATGGATGACTGTTAAGTGTATCATCAATTCGGCCGAAAAGATGGCGCCAGCTCTTGTTGATTCTGTTTTCTTAGCTCAGCTAAAAGCGGAAGTTGGCCAACCGACTCTTCTCAAATAGATGTTGCATGCATGTGATTTCAAGGACCAAATACAGAAGTAGTTTAATTTTAGATTCAATGTTAGTTTAATTTTTTTTTATTTTCCTGAAAAGAGGATGGTCATTTAAACCACATCCTATATTTTTGTAATAATTTATTTTTAGATTTAGTTAGTAGTATTTAAACCCTTCTCATGCATTTAGAGAAGGGTCCTGAAATTTATCAAAAACTTATCCCCATAACATGCACTTCTATACCCTCTGAGGAGGTTTTGATGAATGAATGGAATAGGATTTATTGATGTTTGCATTTGATATCTGCTACTGATGTTGCACTTTTGTACTCCTAGTAGATATTTGATCAAGAAGAGATAAATTGTGATCACTTGAAGCTCATGAGTAGGACTAGTTATAAATGGTATTTCTATCTCTTAACTATTTCTGCCTTGTGTTAGAGTGATTTTCAGTTCAGTTATTTATATATTAATGTATGAATGCATGAGTTATCATTTGGCACTTTTGTACGGTGATAACTATTTATTTATGCTTAGTGTATGAATAGCTCATTATGCGATATGTTTTTCATAACTATTTCGTCTAACATTTTATACGAAGTGGTTCATCTTTATTGAATTCTTTTCTCATAACAGCTGAATGATCTTTATTACCAGTTGTTGTTTGAAATCATTTTAGATCGCATAAAGGAAAAATTATACCCCGGGTTAGTGTAGATTTACATATTTCTGTTGATTAGAATATAATTTCCTTATTGTTAGATTAGAATTAGAGTAGGTGTATTCCATTTAGAAATTGTTAGAAACAGAAATATCCATCTTTCTCACACACACACACAAATTGGGAAACTGGTCCCATATCCCCAGTCGGACCCGCTATACCAAATGGAAAAGGAGCTGCCAGCCAAGGTCCGGACCGGGCAGGTATCCCCCTTGTTGTAGACCCAATTTTCGGGGCTTCAATAGGTGCACAAAGGTAGATCTAGGCCATAACGATAATAGGAACCCATCACACAGGCCTATGGATGTAGAAACTTGGTTCTATCATCCCCCAATACCGGTTCGGGTGACACTGCAACCTACATTATGCGGGTTGTTGTCAAAAGGGCCAGCAGTTAGGGTTTTGTTGGTTGGCGCAGATAATGTTGAACTTGGGTTAGGCCCCATCAAGCCAATAAATGTTTATGTTTCTGCGACCAGGATTTGTCTGAGGAATGTGTGATGTCGAACAAGTGGTTCCCTACTAAGAAAGAAATTGAAAAGTGGATCAATCGGAAGTTGTACGCGTTTGTAGCTCAGGAGAACAGAAACCCATGGTTATCTAAGGAACAGTGGCTAAATAGATACCTATACACAAATGAGACTGAAGCTTTCTTTTGTTTCTTCCCTTGCAAACTGCATGAGTGGATAGTCAGGGTATGTGGAGGCTTGATGACCCTATTGTGTGGACCCCAGGGCTGGTAAAGTGCTTGGAAGCTTCAGAAAATAACATCGCATAGACCGTTGATCACTAGATTTACCGTATCTTAGGAGGATTCATCACTGAGCTTGTGATTGATACGAATATCAACTATAGTGAAGTAGAGTGTAGATTCTTCAAAGGACCAAGAGGTAAGTACTTAAAATCTCTAAAAAACTTGAATTAAGATGATGTTGTGTGAGAAACAGGTTATGCCATTACATTGACATTTGGGACTATGGGAAGTGGAAAACCCTTAAGAAGGAATGAAGAATCAGGCTCTGAATATAGTCTATTGTGAGGATCTTCTGATAGCGACGAGGAAGGAAATATTACGATAACACCATGAAGCACACTACAGATAGTAAGCTATGGTATCCCGAGGATACCCTATCCATCCATTCTGCTACCACCTCCACCTTCACATCAACCATTTAACATGGAGAACGCGGAGAAGATGCCAATCTTGAAAGGGGTGGGAAGAAAAGACCCTGAACAGTTCTAGTTTGTCATGGATGCTATATGGACAATGCAATAGATTACAAATGATAATATGAAGAAAGCGCAGCTAGTCACAACGTTGCAGGACATGTCATTGACTTGGTACATCAAGTTCTGTATGGATAGACCTGGAGCAACAATGGCAGAGACTCAACAGGTATTGAACAGTGAGTTTAAGAAGCCTAAGTCTAGGCATAGTCTGTAACTGAGTTTAAGGAAATATAATAGAGGGTAAATGAGTCCATGTGGGAATTTTATCAGAGGTTAAAGTTCCTGATCCAGCAGGCTAATATGTCTATCACAGATTCTTAGCATAGGGACTAGCATATCGCGTCTCTCCTTTCCCATTTAAGATTACCATTATTAGACCAGAAGATATGAATGCAAGCAGAGCTATGGAGATCGTGATGAGGTTGGAAGCCTCATTGGTGTAGGATACGAATGTTGAAGTACAACAGATTCAATTGTAGCTGGAAAGCCTGCACATGGAGTTGCAGAGCTTAAAGATAGGAAAGGAAGCTCAGCCAGAGGTGTGCATTGAAGTTTGGTGTATAAAATGCAAAGACAAGGGACATGATAAGGATCACTACCCTGTTTATCAAAATTACTTGATTGGAGGAGGTCCTGTACCATTGAAGTCGGAGAACATTACAGGAATGAGCACAGGAGTACCCTTATGGTGTGCTATCTTCCAGATAGCTGGAAACCACATAATTGACCATTGTCACCTCTTGTAAATTTTGTACAGACGCCACAATAGTTTTTTTGTACCTTCTGTAAATCAGTTGGGCATGATGAGAGAAATTACTGAAGCTATGAATTGATGATGGAGTGGACCCCTATGTATCGAATGTAGAAATAAAATCAGCCTCAGAATCAGGGCATAGGTGTAGTGCGTGGAGGATTCTAGGGCCATGGAAGAGGACGAAGAGGAGGGGCTGGCAGAGGTCGTGGACAAATCATTTGTTATAATTGTGGTGAAGCATGTCCTTTTTCTTATGATTGTTAGAACCCAACACATCCATCCTGTCAGTATTGTAGACAGTTTGATCATGCGATAGAATATTTCCTAGTATTGACAAGTAAGATGCAGGAGAAAAAGAAACAACAACCTACGCAAAACTTACAAAAGATGAGGGTGGAGCCTCGCGAAGAGGATCATAACATCAATATCGTGACACAAAGTGGTATTGCCATAGGAGAAGATAAAGGGAAGCAACCAGAAACTGAAGGATGGGTACACAAGGCTATCAAAAAGGAGGTCAGATTTGATCTCAATAGGGCTAAGGAAACTTTTATGGAGGCCAAGAAGAACTTTGTTGAGGCTTCTACGTTAGGAAGTCAAGAGAAACTAACTGAAAACAATGAATTGCAAGATGTAGACCCCTCACTATTAGCCACTTTTCTGAAAACACATGTATGAAGGTAGTGGAAGGACTCCCAGAGATAATTGACATCTGTACAGGTAAAATCAAGACTCCTCCCTAACAGTGCACTATGAGGAAACTAGGTAAACATAAGAAGAAGATAGGACATGAAATGAAGTTGATTGCGCAAATTGGAGAATACGAAATGGATCAAGTCATAATGGATCTAGGATTTGATGTGAACTTGCTGCCAAAGCAAACATGGGAAAGGATGGGGAGACCTGTGCTACAATGGTCTCCTATGAAACTACGTATGTCCAATCAACATAAGATCATTCCTATGGGGTGCCTATATGGGGTAATAGTTGACATTGAAGGAGCAAGCACTTTGATAGACTTTGAAGTAATTGAAATCGTGAATGACAACAACCCTTACCACATGCTATTAAGGATTGATTGGGCCTTTGACATGGATTCCATAATTAACTTGAAGAAGTGAAGGATGAAATTTGAGAGGAAGGCGCTACGAGTCATCATACCACTGGATCCTGCTGAGGGAGCATGCTACATTGAACCAATCCGCAACTATGAAAAGGATGATGATTTGGATAAAATATATAACATTAATGTGTGTGATGAAGATTGGATTAATCCCACTGTAGATGGGACAATTACATGGGACAAAGATGGCCCTTTTACCTCAAATTTAGATGAAGAAATCGAGCATTGGTAGAATAGTTTGCACGAAGTTTCAACATTGTGCTGCAATATGATGAAAAATCACTTCAATGTGTATCCACAGAGGTAAGAAATCCTCCTCATTATGATGGCTTAGATGATGTTAGGATTTTTATAGATACTTTAGAAAGGGAGGTACTAGAAGAACATCGGTTCGAGGTTCTTGACCTAGCGTTGTGCCCTATGCTTGCCCATTGGTGGGGTTGGAATAAGGATAGCTTTGTTGACTAGAAAGAGTACAAGTGAATGATGAAGCTAAGGTTCGGGTACGTGAATACCTACCTGACAGAGAAATATTCAAGAAAGGATGATCCGGACAAGCATTTGGTGCGATGGACTAAAGCTTGGGGGGAGGAACCTCAACCAAAAATGGGTACACATCTTTTCTCCCACCCTAGATACTATTTCGATGAACTGGTATTTGGAAATGGAGCTACACCATGGGACGACCGAGTGGGATATCCTATGGGAAATTTTCTTGTTAAATTTCAGTTTTGAGGATGGATTTGCGTGCATTGATGAAGCGCTCTAGGAAATCAAGACCGCAATCTTCAGGACACCTGAAGAGCTGGCATATTGGGTTCAACCGGACTAGAATACATAGTTGCACCATGCACTGGAATGCTACAATGTGAATGCAGAAGCAGAAGAAGAGAATCCATGAAATATCAACATTCCAGAGACCGAAGGACAATGTGAGGATGAAGGCCCCAAAGTGGCAGACCATGATATACTAGAACCTTTGAAGACCAGGAAAACAAACATTGGATCTGATGTGCAACCTAAGTTTGCAAGGATAGGCGATTATTGGGATGAAGACATAGTTGATAAAGTTGCAGAACTATTGCGCGAATATCAGGGCTTGTTTCCTACCAAGTTCTTATATCTGAAGGGAATAGTAGGGGAGCTAGGTGTAATGAAGATGAACTTAAAGCCTGATGCAAAGCCCGTGAAACGGAGACCCTATCGTCTAAATCCCAAGTATAAGGAGAAGGTGCACGAAGAGTTGGATAAAATGTTGGAGGTTAGAATCATTGAGCAAGTGGAAGAATCTGACTGGGTGAGCTCTATGGTTTTTCAAGAGAAGAAGCAACAAGATGAAATCAAGATATGCGTAGATCTGTGGAAGCTCAATGATGCATGCATTCATGACCTATTTCCAATTCCATTCATAGATGAAGTTTTGGAGAATGTTGGAGGGAAGGAAGCTTATTCATTCACTGATGGGTCTATAAGCACCATTAAATTGAGATCACACCAAAACATTGCAACAAGATGGCCATTGTGACAGAGTGGGGATGCTTCCAGTACACGGTGATTCCATTCGGGCTGAAGAATGCGTCCATGATCTTCTCAAGGGTTGTAATTTCATATTTTAAGGAGTTTATCCATAAATTCTTAGAAGTGTATTTTGATGACTGGATTGTGTTTGGATTGGTAAAGAGACACGTTGCAAGTCTGTGCCTTATGTTGGATACTTGTCGTAGATACCAAATTTCCCTGAATTTGAAGAAATGTATCTTTTGTGTGCCTTATGGGATACTTCTAGGTTATATGGTATGAAAGCAAGGATTAATGGTAGACCCTATGAATATAGTTGTTATTGTCAATTTAGAGGCTCCCAAGAATGTAAAGAGGTTGCGCGCAACTTTAGGTCACGTAGGATTTTATAGGAAGTTTATCAAAGCATATGCACAGATAATTGTGCCAATAGATAAATTACTTAAGAAGGACACAAATTTCTGCTAGGATGAGGAGCGTTAAAAAAATCTGGATGTGTTAAAGGAAAATATGGTGACTGCACCCATTTTGGTATTCCCAAACTGGAAGAAATAATTTCATGTTCATGTGGATGCCTCCTGTATTGCGCTAGGTGTGGTTTGACCCAACTAGGCGAAGGCGAAATTGATAATCATATAGCCTTTGTGAGCAGGAAACTATCAAAGGTTGAGAAGAACTACTTAGCTACAGAGCGCGAAGGGTTGGCGATGGTGTACACACTCCAAAAATTTCGATATTACCTATTGGGTGTGCACTTCAAAATGTACACAGATCACTCTGCTCTCAAGTACCCAGTCAACAAGCCTGTGTTAGGGGGGAAGATCTGTAGGTGGTTATTGCTTTTCCAAGAATATGATTTTGAGGTAATTGTGAAGCCCAGATGATTGAATGCAGGACCAGATAATCTATCCAGAATTGATACAAGTGAAGAACAACCTAGTTTGGAAGAAGGGTTTCCGGATGCGCAACCCTTTTTTGTACGTGTTGTAGATCATCATTTTGCTGACATAATCTAGTTTTTAACTACTAGCACAACCCCAGAAGGATATTCGACACAAAAGTAAAAGGAATTGGTGGTCCACATAGTTTATTTTTCTGTAATAGTTGGACAATTATACAATATGGGCACTGACGAAATACTGTGCCAGCATGTTATGGAGTTTGAACAATCTAGCATCCTCATCGAAGCACATGGAGGAGTGGCAGGAGGACACTATGTAGACAGAGCAACAACGTAGAAGATTCTGCACATAGGACTATGGTGGCCGACAATGCATAAAGATTCTAAGGCGTATTGTAGGGAATGCAATGCTTTTCAGTGGATGGGGAAGCCATCATGGAGGGATGAACTTCCCTTAAATCCATAGATTTCATAGCAGGTGTTTGACAAATGGGTGATCGACTTTGTAGGTCTGATACAACCACCCGGGAAAAATATGGGCGTGTGGTAATTTTCACTGCAACTGAGTATTTGACGAGATGGGTGGAAGCATAGTCAGTTAAAGACTGTAGCACTGATACAACTGCGACGTTCCTTTTTGAGTTTGTCCTGACTTAGTTTGGGTGTCCTAAAATACTGATGAACGATAGGGGTACACATTTCTTAAATGAAAGAATTGTCGCGATGCTCAAAGAATTCCAGGTTTATCATCATAAGAGTACATCCTATCATCCTCAAGCTAACGATACGGTTGAAGTGTTTAATAAGATCTTGGAGAGCGCATTGACGAAAGTCTACAATGTAGAAAGGAGTTATTGGGATGTACACATACCAATGGTCCTATGGGTGTATAGGACAACGTGTAAAAAGTTGACACGACACACTCCATTCAAATTGGTCTATAGGATAGAGGTTGTGAGGCCTGTGGAGTATATTGTACCAAGTGTATGGATTGCAACACTGACTGATATAGCAAATAGCGAGACTATGGAGGAGCACCTCGTGCAGTTGCGGGAATTAGAAGAAGACTGATTTTTAGTAGGATTTCACCAACATGTGCAAAACGAACACGAGAAGGCCTGGCATGATCGACACATTAAGCTCTACACCTTGAAGGTGAATGATTTATTGTTACTTTATGATAGAAAATTCACGAAATTTCCTGGAAAGTTTCAAATGCATTAGCTGGATCCCTATATAGTCAAGGAAATTACAAATGGTGGCATAATTCATCTCGCGAAGCTGAATGGGGAATTGTTTATGTGTAGGGCCAATGGAAGTCGATTGATGTTTTATAAAGGGGATCCTACCCATGTGCAATGACTACATGATGACAGATAGTTTTAGTACTCCAGGCAACTGCAAGGAAGTACGAGACTATAAACTGCACTGCCTGAGAAATGGAAAATTGAAGTAAAGGGGTTGTGCGATGGAAGAAAAAAGCACGCCAAGAGAATTTGCACTGAGAGGGTTGCACCATGGAGGTTGGTGCCACGCAATAGGGTCAGAAATAGCCATTGGGTGCATTGTAGGTGATTGGATGGCAAAATTTCCGTTAGAAGGAGCAGGTAGGCTGCATTTGTGGTGCAAATATTTGGAAATGTGCCGCCAAAGATGAATTTATGATGGAAATTTGGAGGGAACGGTCATATTTGAATTTGAAATTGCCTATCAATCTACCATGCTGTCGTGTATTAAAACACTTTTCTCTCTGAAATTCGCTTGTGAGTTGTGCTTTAAGTCTATGAACTGGTCCGATTGGGAAGATCTTTTCTTACATCCAGCGTTAGCTAATGTGTTCAAAGAATTCTGTGAGGCTTTCTTAGAGAGAATGACAACCCAGAAACCCCGCAGAAGCCATCAGTTATGAAGTCATTGCCCCTGAAGTCGCAGCCCCTGAAGTCACACAAGAAATGGAAGAAACACCTTCTGTTCCAACAATGCCTAGGTCACTTGGGCCTAAACTGACTGCCACCGATAAGAAACAAAAGAAACCATAGAAATTTCGGGTGCACCGATCACCGAGGAAAAATCCCCAAGAGATTCGTCAAAAGGGGAAAATTGATAAGTCCAAGCAACCGCATGAACCCATGGATCTTGATGAAGAAGAGCTTCATGGAGGAATTGAGGAGATGGAAGTTGAAGAGGGTGAGCCTATGACTTGGCTCCCGAAGTATATCCCACTGTGACAAGGCAAAGTGAAGGTACCAAAGGACCTAGATACTACAAAGTTCATGGTTTATACACCGCTACCTTCGTTGAGGGTGGTATTTGAAGGCGCGCTCTTAGAGCTCATTCCTGTGCTCAAAATGGAAGATTGGGATCTGGCGAATCATTAAAAATACCCTGGCTAGCGTCGAATAAGTATTTGGTGAATATTTACTATGAGGAGACTGGAGTAATGTGTCTAGAGCCAATGAAATGGGTCGCGGTTGTTACAAAGGCAGAATTGCTAAATATTTTGTACGTGTCGCATTTTAGGAGAAAAAACATCAATAAAGTCTGTGTTTGAAAATTTATTACCATGGTGCATGATGGGTGTCTTTGGTTGGGAGAACCCATCCCTATTATGGATATGCTAATCCATAGAATCACTATGTTACCCTATCAAGGAGTGGATCTAGTAGAGGCGTTTGTTGGAAAAACCAAAGAGAAACAATTCGCAAATCAAATGAAGATCGAGTTCAGCTTGGTAAAGAAGCGACAAGGATATTCTATCCACTATATTACAGACAAGGTGATGCAGTTTTCCGCACAGATATTGGCCTGCAAGATCATGCGCAAATGTCACATGGACGAGGTTTCAGCACCAGTAATCTTGCTAGCTGCGCGATGTTCTAAGGGTGTGTAGTACAAGTAGGCGCAGTGCCTCTGCAAGGAGTTTTTGGCAAATTTCCAGGAGGCCTAAGATGATGGAAAATGATTTCAATATTCTTGGCTACTACTATTGATTTCCCTCATCACATGGAGGTTTCCGAAAGATAGTCAATTCCCTCCACAGGAAGTTGACTCACCAGAAGCCGCAAAGTTCGTTTTGCTCTGGGCGACGAATGACCCTGCAAGAGTCATGGAAACTAAGATGTTTTGGGTACTGGTTGATATAGATCTCTACATGGTGATCAGTCAGAGGCTGAGGCTGTCACAAACTCTATTTGAGAAATTGGAGGCCTATGCAGAGCGGATTTTCACAATGTTTCTATCTGCGCGAGGAGGAAGGGTTTGAAGAAAACATGGTACAAGTTTTCGTACTTGATGAGTGAGGCTCATGCATAGGCGATTGTGGGGAAATGGCCAGGAGAGTGGCTGCAACCATCAGATCTTGGTGCAGGTATGAGCAAGACCAGATAAAGTTCCTCTACACATACCATGATAGTGTAGAAATAGAAGGAGGTTGAGCAGGCTGCAACTTGAGAGAAGGTTGTACAACAGAAGAAGGAAGTTGTTGCCAAAGTAGTTGCTGCTAAGGCAACTGCTGAGAAAGACTAGGTGGCTAAGGAGACCACAATTGATGTTGAGGAGTCTACTTCTAAGCACTCTGAGGACAAAGGGGAGACTAATGTTGAAGGGGGCGAGGATCATAGCACTCCCTTTAAACTATAGAAGTGGACCAAGGAGACAACTTCCGAACCTAGAAAGAAGAAGAAATCCGACAAGCACACACACGTTGATCCAATGGTCCTCACTGAGGGGGACTTGGATGAAATCAGATATAAGGTCTACGACACGACAACAGAACTGTGGACACAATTTGAGCAGCAATACCAGTAGGCATTGGGGAATGTGCAGAAGTATCTGTGTGAACTACATATTCAAACAGGATGGTTACAAGTGAGCGTTGGATAGTCGAGTGGGATTCAAGAGGGCCTGCAGCAAGCGAGAATGACTGTGTTGGAGACAAATTAGACTATGGATATTAGAGTCATATTATTACCAGAAGGATCCCTACGTGCACAGACAGATGAAGTGAATACCCACCTCGCACAGATCAAGGATGTGGGTGTCAACCTTGCTACGCTAGCTATCCAGACCATCCATGAATTACATCAGGGAGTATTCGATGAGCTTAGGGTTAGGGAGAAGAGCGCACTACTAGTAATCAATGAAGTGAAGACCAACAACAAACAAATATTCGTAGAAAAGGTGTAGGCACTGAAATAAAAGGAAGAATTAGTCACACACAGCCGACACTTGGAGGAAGCCATTACAAAGGCATGTAATGTGCTGCTAGAACTTAACATTCCAAAAGAAGCCTCAATAGAAAAGATTTGGAAGTTGGCTGCAACAGTCAGGGAATCAAAGGAGGAAATTTTCTGAGTCTGATTTGAGTTACAGATGCAAATCTCTAAATTACAGTTAAAATTTCAACCAACCACTCCGCCAGAAGTCCAGGAGCAGCGCGGAGTAGCCATTAAAGAGGTAAAGGCCACTTTAGATGCAATAGTAAAGGACTACACATATATCTTTGAGCAGGAAATGGAACTATGGATGTATCTACATGAGGACCCAACTCTATAGAAAATTGTTACAGATATCAGGGAGAAGCAACAACAATTTGATGAACTCAGTGCGACTACCTGCACGTTGGCACCAGTCTAGGGCTTCACACGATTAACAGAAGAAAAATAGTTTCAAACATAGATTGAGGAGCTGCAAAGAAAAGAGGCCATCTTGAGGGCTGGGACACAGCCATGGATAAAGGAAGCCAACCATCTCACTCTAGCAGTTCAGGAAAAATTGAAGACCACCCAACAAACACAAATGTTGATGGGCCTCGCGATGGAAGGCCCTACTACAAAGAAGCTAGTCAAATAAGTACATCACGTCACAGTGCAGGGTACTATTGATTTACAGGTGTTGAAGGTGGAGTTTTGCGAAATATAGGAAAATATTGTTGTGCCAGTCAAGTGACTTGAGAGCGATTCACCCAATTTGTATTGGGGGCCTATTGCGATAGGGTCCTTGGGGTCAAATTTTGAGTATAAATTAATATCTTTTTGTATAAAGTGTAAAGTCTCCGTGAAATGTGGAAGCGGAGCGTGAAGCTAGTATGAGTCAAAGGGGATTTATTCCCGTAGGTGGGTAGGTGATAGGAGGTTTTTGAGACCAATCCATGGTCCGCAGACTATGTATTGTAAGCAAAATGCTATATATAGATGAGTCATAGCAAGTCTAAGGAAGTAACTTTTTTGTGAAGAATCATTGTAAAGGCAAGGTGCTAAGGAAGGAAAGGTGTGTTTCCTGTACTTAGGTGAAAGAGGAAGGCTCTTGCAATTGAGTGTGTAGAGACCTTGGTAAGTCTGTAGGCTGAGTGCGTGGGCCCCCGTAGCTGAGTTCACAGGGAAAAGAAGTCTGTACTTGAACAACTATACTTAATAAAGATAGTTTTGAAATGAATTGAATATATCTGTTCATTATTTCTTACTTCTACAATTTTATGTATCTTTAGTCTGTGTTATGATTTACATGAATTAATGCTTATTTACTACGCCGAAATAGTAGATCTGTAATATTAATGCATGTTAAGACTAACTAAGGACGTTTGCGAAGATCTAGAAATTGTTTAAGTATAATTACAATAATTATATGTTCGGAAGGGTTAAAGGTGCGCGAAGGTAGATCTAGGCCATAAGGATGCCAGGAATCCATCGCACAGGCCTCTAGGTGTAGAAACCTAGTTCTGTCATCCCCCAATACTGCTTCGAGTGAGACTGCAACCTACACTATGCGGGTTGTTGCTGAAAGGGCCAACAGTTAGGGTTTTTTTGGTTGGTGCAGATAATGTTGAACCTGGGTCAGGTCCCGTCAAGTCAACAAGATCATATGGATATGACTCAAACTCAGTCATCCCTTACTATTGGGCCTACAATAAGGAAGAAACTAGGTAGATGAAAAAAAGCAATGGACAAACATAGAGGTAAATGCAGATTTCTATTCATAGGAGGGCACACCATTTGAGGTGCCTTGGGATGTCAGAGAGGCCACCAGGGCCATGAATGAGCTTCATATTAGTGACTGAGTTTCTTAGAGGATAAGAAACACCTTCAATAGGAGTGTGATGATGGGTCCCATTAATAAGTATATTTTGAAGTTCATTGCGTTATCCTTTGACCCTTAAAGCTCTCGATTTCTCACATTAATTCACATTTTTAGCCACAATATGATTAGTAGGAAGACTAAAGGGTGTTTTTCATATTTTATGGCCTAATGTGATTAATTTGCAGGAAAAGAAGCATTTTTTTAAGCATCTACTATGCAAGAGCTTGATGGAGACAACCAACAGAGAATATAGGGGATTTGTCCACTTCATTAAGTCTCTAACTCGACTTGAGATCACAGAATCCGCACTCATAGCTCAAATTCATTAGCAGTCGAGGACTCCAAATATATATGAAGATTAAGGAGGACTAGATCCATAAATCTAGAGATCTTGGAGGGAATCACTCCTCTTTTCATGGGAGTTGCCATCAACTACCTTTTTGTATAAATAAACCAGCAAATAGGCTCATTAAGATTCAATTTTTTGTTGCAGCTAGGTGTAGCTATTGAGAGCCTAGTGCTTGACATTGCTATTCTTATTTTTCATATGATGTATGTGACTATTATCTTCTTTTAATTAGAAGTTTACCATTGGTTTGCATCTGAGTTAGTTTTGGAGGGCCGAAATCCTTGGGTTTGGACCCAACCCATAGGCTTTAGCCCCTATCTTGTATTTCTTTCTTGTTATTGTTTCAAATAATTGCAATTATTTCCTTGTTTTAGTAGATGTTATATCATAAAAGCTTGTAATTATAGGCTTTCCTATCACCTCTCTTGTGGGAAGAGTGATTGGAAAGATCGACAATAACAAATGAAAAATATTTACTTATGATTTCTTGGAAAGTGTTAAGTATTATATTGAAATATTTTTGCATGTTTAATCTCTGCAACTTAAGAGTTTCTGAATTCAGGCTTCTATGATCCATACTTGAATTATTGATAAAAAAAATTCAGCAATAATCACATAGGAGATGTTTTGTTGACATGTTTTGAATCATCAAGTGTGGTTCATCGTCAGGACTTAGGAGTTAGTAGCATTGGTTTGGTAATTGGAGTTGTGTTTTAGGTTAGAGTAGACTTCAATAAAATTCAACTCATCTTTTCCAAGATTATTTACTTTGCTGCAATAATGATCATTTGATGCATGTATTTGGCTAGCTGCAGGAACTGTACTGATTTACAGGGGTGGGCACACCTTTCCACATCCACCTGGACCTTTCCATCTTCCCCCTAGGAACCTCACCTTGCTTCCAAACTTTGTCTCCAAATTCACTCTATTAAGGTAAATGAAGGACACCATGGGCATCAACTTTGGTGCAAGATAGACCTCTAAGGGGTACTAGGCTTGGATAAGGGGCTCCCACACCCTTCATTCACCTCCTTCTACCTTCATCCACCTTCCTCTGCCTTCAAGACACCATTTATATCCTCAAAAATCTCTCGGACCCTCCTCCTATAGAAAACCAGGACCTCCTGTAGCACCTCCTACAGTAGACTTGTAGCATTATTTTCTTCAACCATTTTTTCCCCATACTTTGACTATGGCATAGTCAAGTTGAATAATTCCATCCACACCATGATTTATGTTTAGGGAATACTCTAGGACCACTCCAACTTCATCCTTTCCTGACTACAACCATTAGATAGAAAAAAATAGTTAGAATTAATATTTTTCTTCATAGGTATGTTAAAGATTGTATCCCTCATTTTCAAGCAAGTGTGAGTGGATAAATGATGCATGCAAGTAGGTTATTGATTTGATTAAGTGTGCAAATAAATTAGCATTATTTATTGATGTAAATAGATCAATCTTTTCTTTTCATGAAATTTCAATTAGCATTTACATGTAATGAATGACATTTTCACCGTCGTAGTTAGAATCATGTTCATTTATGCTTTCATAAGAAGTTTTCACTATAATTAGTTGGAGGAGTGGTCTTTGAACGCCTTGATCTTATTTCAAGAATGAGGGTGACATGATTAGAACCTATCCTAATATGCATATAGCACTGTCACCTCTAAGTTTATACGAACCTTGTGTTGATAATTTAAGTTGAGAAGCCCTTGGGAGTTGCAACATCCTTGGTGCAATACTAGGGCTTATCATTCCAAAAAGATTCATAGTTCTAAAATCAGAGCTCTACGAAATTGTTTCCCCACACATACTTCATCCTCCATACAGTAAACACTCCACATAGGTAAATATTTTAACATTAATTTCATCCTTGCTAAATAAATTTCCCTATACATCCCCATTCTCCTACACATACCCGTCTCTCTGCATGACAACTTTCCTTATATAGGAATATTTCATTGTGTGGATTGTTGTTTCATGGCATTGAGGCCTGCACAATGAAGGCTTGAAATATTCCTCTACATAATGGACGAGCAGTCTGTGGAGATTTTCTTGTGGATAACTTTCCATATAGTCTATTTATACATTAAAAACTAAGGAAAAATCATTATGGGTAAATGTAGAAATCATAAAAGAAAATGAGAAAATTAAAGTATTGTTTCTTAAAGGATCTTGACATTACAACTATTTTGCAATACATCAATGAGTGGAAATGATACATTGTATACGATTTATGTGGCACATCACTACTTATTTTATATTATAGATGCAAAAATTAAGCTCTTAGATCAAATTTATACCATAGTTTTGTAATTTCAAAAATTATAATAAGGGAAATTTGTTTGCAGAAAAAAAAAAGTGGAAAGATTTCATCGTTGAGCATGAAATATCTTCAAAATTTAATAGATTAATAATAAATATGATACATGCATGGTGGTGATGGAGATTTCACTGTGATTCAATGCTAATTTTTTGGAAAATAGAGTAGGATGTAGAATAGCTACTTGCACTAGTGGAGTCAAGCTCAGATTGTGTTCAGAGGAAGCTATGCAGAGTTGTGCAAAGGAAGCATGTGCGAAGGTACAATGTGGAGGAATTTTTTCATAGGTGGTTGTGCGGGGGAATCTATGTGGAGGAAGCATGTGCGTAGATAGAAATGCAAGCCCAACTTAATTAGCGGTAGTTTCTTGTTACCTATTGCAAATAAATTTTAGAGATTGCAATCGATGGGATTGCAATCACATTTTTCATTAGGAAGAATGGAGGTGATTGTGCATAATTGTGTGGAGGAAGCGTGTGCGGAAGTAGAAATTTTAAGGAAGTCGTGCAGAGGTGGTTGTGTGGGGAAATTATTTGGAGGAAGCCTGTGCAGAGACAGAAATGTGGACCCCACTAAATTAGTGCTAGAGGCAAGGACTATCCTACATTGCAACTATTGCACTTGTTTTTAATATTTTAGAATAAATAAAATGCATCTTCTATGCTATGCAAATTGCAAATGAAATGTAACTTAAACCAATCTTGTGATAGCATAATAAAGAACTACTTGGCATGAAATGAAATGGAAAGGTATAAATACTATGAAAATTATTCTACCAACGACAATTGAAACCAAACTTGATGGGACATAGATGAGGATTGAGGATAATGTATAATTTCTAAGAGAAAATCATCTTGTTAGCAAAGCATATAATACACAAGTATAAATATAATGAACATTAAAAAGTCCATTTTCCACAACCTTAACAAACTACAATATTTGTAATAAGTGTGTTAGGATAGAAGAGAATAGTACACAACCAATCCTAGATCTCAAGAGTATAATGGGTCAACATGGCCTCTTATCACACACAAAGATAATTTCAACTATTGTGAAACAACTATGTTTGATATCAAATATTTTAAACATAAATCAAGGAAATATGTGCATATAGAATGGAGAGTATCTACCCATACCATTTTCATAATATATAGCCCAAGATTTCTCTAAAGATTGAGGACAACCTACAAATCCTAGGAGTTATATCCAACAAGTTAGCTAAATGTTCAATAGCAAGCATGAATATCACAAAGAAAGAGAAAATCCCATTTACCACAATATTCATAACACCACCAAACATTTATCTTCATAAGAAATCACTTGTGTTGGCATTATGACACAGGTTTGGCGCTATGACACAGGTGTTGTCCTTGATGGTAACTCACTCAAATGACAGATCATAGTTCAGACTCTCAGAATGAAGGAAAAAGAGATATACGCAAGTTCCTCTTAACCAAGTCACGTATACATGCGGGTTCGACGATCATAAGGCGCGCATACGTATGCACGTACTTTCATGCAAGGTCCATGGTATTTAGTCCTTGGTATTTAAACCTATGGTTTTGGACCATGGTATCTTGTTTGAAGTATTGAATCCAGGTATTGGGTCCACGGTATTGATTCTCTATGGTTTTGGACCATGGTCTTGAGTAAGGCCTAAGACTATAAAAGGGGAAGGAGATCATTAGGCAAAGGGCATTCACTCAAGTATTGAATATCTAATAAAGAGCATGATCTAGAATACTCGTGATTGGTTTGTGGAGCATAGCTGGGTCTGAATCAAGGAGGAACTTGAGCACTAGAGAAGGATAAGTTCTATTGATGGGTCAAGATCTTAAGGCTTGAAGAGAAGTATCTTTGCATGATTTTGATCTATTATTTTTGACGCATGACTTGATCTATATATCTGATGATCTAGGTATTACTGATGTCTAGATATCTGAAAAGGGTAAGATTATCTTTTATAGATCTGTACGCAGGTTCGGCACCGCAGAGGTGCGCATACACACTGGTTCATTAATTCAAAACAATGTATACGCAGGTTGGACTTTATACAGTAGCGTATGCATGCAGGTTCTACATATTGAAGTAGTGTACATCTCATGAAATATGTTTTAGCCACTTTTGTTTATTGCTGCAATGTTCTGGGTTTAGGATTGGTTTCTAGTTACTGTCAATGTATTCTGGTTACAGCATTTAGAGAAGTAATTGGTTGATTCAGTTTTGATTGAAGCAAAGGAGATTGATTGATGTAGATGCATTTGATGTTTGATTAATGTTATTGATGGATCCGGTCTGAAAATTCATGAAACGTGATCCCTGAAAGAAAGGAGAAGGTTGTAGCCTTCTGTAGGTTAGCACCTATGTACTAGTACATCAGCTAGTACAAGAGTAAAGGGGGTTGTAGCTCCCTTCCAGGAGAAGCTGGAGAACAAGAGAAGGTTGTAGCCTTCTACAGGTAGAAGCCTGCGTACTGGTATAAGACTGCACCAGTATAAAAACATTGTAAAAATAAGTTTCTAATTGAAAGAAGATAGAGACGAATTGCAGCAAGTGGTTTTCACCCACATTGGGTTTCCACCTTATATCTTGTGTTCTTGTGTGTGACTATCTGCTTTGTTTTACTATTCCTGGTTACTGTTTATATGGTTCTGACACACAGATTAATGATCAACATCTGAAGAATAAATTAAATCATAAGTCTACGGGTTATACACGAGTTTCCTTAACTTCAGTTGCATATATACGCAATTTTCACTAACTAAAGTAGCATATACAAATTTGATTATGAAATGAAAAATAATTGACTTGATAATACTGATTCACCCCCCCTCTCAATATTATTTCCAACAATTGGAATCAGAGCGGGTTCTCCAAAAGAAGCTTGATCGCTTGAAGGAAGATCTATCATCATGAGCAACTACAAAAAGTCGGCATCTATCAGGGCACCAATCTTTGATGGGAGCAACTTCGTCTATTGGAAGGTAAGAATCACAACCTATCTTCAATATCTTGGTATAGAAGTTTGGGATATCATGGAAGCAGGATACACATTTCCATCAGCAACTCCTATAGATACGACTGGTATGAAGCAATATGAAACAAATGTCAATACTCTATTAGGGAGTTTATCTCAATCAGAATTCGTCAAGGTTATGCAGCTCAAAACAACAAAAGAAATGTGGGACAAGATTGTTCTGAGCTATGAAGGAGACGATCAGGTAAAACGTGCAAAACTACAAACTCTCAGAGTTCAATATGAAAATCTCAGAATGCACAATGATGAAAGTGTGGATAATTATTTCTTACGTATAGATGAGATTGTTAATCATATGAAAAACTTGGGTGAAGAGATAAAAGAAGTTACTTTGGTTGAAAAGGTTCTAAGATCTTTGTCTTCTAAGTTTGAATCAAAATTTTCTGCCATAGAAGAAAAGCAGTATCTACAGAGCATTACCATGTCACAGCTACACGAAATCCTAGCTACTTTTGAAATGAGAAAATGGGGACCATCAGACAGAAGAGAAGCCGCATTCAAAGCTTCAGGAAAAGGAGATTACAATGAGTCAGGACATATGTTGGAAGGAGAGGAAGAATTAAACTTTGTCAAGAACCTTCAATGGGGTTCTGGAAGATTCAGAGGTAAGCCACCTTTCAAATGCTTTTCTTGTGGAAGAGTCGGTCACTATGCAGCCAAGTGTCCTCATAAAGATAAGCTTGACAAAGGTAAGGAACCAGTTAGATGGAACATGTTAGTGTCAGTATTTGCAGCCTTCCTCAGTGATCAAACATGCTCTTACAAAGTGATTTTAAGGTGTCAAGGTCAAATTTTGTCATTTCAGTGAGTCTCCAAGCAAAATTTGGTCACTAGGCATTAGGTCTAGGGTTTGACTTTACCCTTGTCAAAGTTGTCCAAATTTCAGTCCACGTCACCGTTCAGCTGAGTGTACCATCAATCAGAGAGTTTTCATTATCATTTCAAGTCCCACTGGGTTATTTTACCCCTTGTTCATGCTTCAGTTGTGCCTAGGTAAGGTCATTTCCCTCTCCTAGGGTTTTGAAGGCAATTTCTCTTGGACGGCCAAATCATCGGCAAAACTTGTATCTTGATGTTCATACACCTTCCCCTATCCTTAAAGTACCTTATCAAACACTTCCCATCACTGAGATCCCCCAAATTCCTCATTTTCGCACAAACCCTAGTTTCTTGCTACAACTTGGCAATTTTCTAGGTTGGACCTGTGTTTTGCCTTTTTGGACCCCTTCCCCTCACTCAATCTCTGAGATATTACTTTCCCCTACTTCCTAACATCCCTCCCTACTTCCAAAAATTTCCTCAAGAATTTAGAAGCTCTTTATCCCCTTCATTTCTCTTCATTTCGACAAATCCCTTGTTCCACACATCGGGATAGGTTTCACTCAAATGAGGTTTCTGAGCAATAAAGGATGAATTTTGGAAAAATGAGAGAGTTTTTTGTCCAAAACATGCCAAGGAAGAAAAACCTCCTTCACTTTTTACACAGGTGTCATGGTTTTGGAGAAATCTCAAAAATATAGTTGCCTCAGGAGAATTGATGCACCTCTGAAGTGACCTTGGGAAAATCAACTTTTCTCCTAGCTCAGTTGACCAAATGACTTTCTTGATGAGTCAAATGATAACTAGACAAAAATATATTTCCAATTAGCTACCATGAGCTCAATTTTTAGTTGAGAAAGGAATTCAAAAGTTGAATGCAACAGCACTCTGCCTTGAGGAGCCTCATTTGGCACATATTGACCAGTCTTGGGAGATTTGATTTTTGACATGGAAAATGAACTTCAAATTGAGAAATTATGGTTGGGTTGGAAAGTATACTCAAAGAAATTTTCAACGAGCTATCCTGCACCCAATTTGGACATCGGGAAGGCCTCCAAACGTCGCCTGGAAAAGAGCGCGGCACACAGAGGGAGCGCGGCGCACTGGGAGGAAATTTCCAGTGTAAATTTACACTGGCGCGGTGCACATAGAGAGCGCGGCGCACAGGGAAAAAAAGGCCTGAAATTGTGCCATTTTGCCTCAAATTTCTTTTGAAACCCATCAAATTGCAAGGTAGGCTCTATAACATCACTTTTTTATCAAATTTTATGAGTGATATGGTGGTTATATGCCTATGATTGAATGCAACAAATTTCATAAAGACAACCACAAGAAGACACCTATTCAGCAGGAGATAGAGGCTGTTTGAGAGATTTGGCTCGATAGGATCCACATCCACTTAGAGAAGCTATTGGTGAAAGCAAACCAGAACAGGGATCACCATCACATCATGAGACTTCTTTGCATGATGAGGAGTTCATTGAGCATGATTTTGACCTAGTTGACTTGAAGGCACAATATGAGCATAAATCCATACAACAAGTCATCAAAGAGAAGTATTCTCAGATCATGTAGGTCAAGGACAATTTGATAAGGGCCAAATTTATCATTTCATTCCTTGATCAAGAAAACAGTTAGCTTAAAGCACAACATCTACCTATGGAGAAAGAACAATTCAAAGTCAAGAAACAAGAGATGAAGGGAAAGGAATTGGTGGACCATGATAACATTGAGCACCATGAAGAACATGTGGCAAGAAAAAGGCCAAGAACAAGTTTTTCACCATGAGCATCTCAGATGTATATTTTCCCTCACCTTGATGGAAGACAAAATCACCATTGCAGGGAATGATTTCATGTTTTCATTAGATTCCATCTCTCAAGCTATAGGCATACCAAACCATGGTGAAAATTGGTTCAAAGACGTGAACCTAGACCTAGAGGAGTACAAACCCTAACTGAAATCATAATATAAAGAAACTCACTCACATGTTTTCCCATTCAGATATTTTTTGGAGATATATGCACCATTAATGAAGGCTGTCATGAAATTCTTCACATGTGAGGAAAAATTTTCCAGGTTGCATCAATATCACATAAGGATGCTCATGCACTTTACAGCAACCAAGTCGCTCAATTTGAGTAGTTACTTGTATAGGAGCTTAACCAAGATCTCTAAAAAGGTGAAATTGAAAGGAAAAGTGCATTATCCCAGTCTCTTTAATCATAGGTTGATAAAGGTTATGGTTCTCCATCAATTGACAAAAAATAACATGACATGGGACACTTTCATTGAGGCAGCTTTGAACATGCATATAACTACTTCACCAAGCTAGTACCAAACTATGTCAGCACAGTCAATGGAGGATGGTTCATCAAGAAAGAATGATGAGGTTCCAAGGCACCTAGGACTGAGGTGACCAATACATATCAAAGAGGCAGAAGGATTGTGTTTTCTCCTAAAACAGAGTTAAGGAGCTAGTGCATGATGAGGGGCCTTCAGGAGAGCCATCAGGTGAACGAGAGACCGAGTTCGTTCTCCTTCACGATGATGAGACCGATACAGAGCCAACAAATGCAGAGCTTAGAGAGGTCATCCAGGAACAACAATCAGAGATTGAGGCCTTGTCCCTTGACTTGGAGAGGGCCAAATGGATCATCAAGTACCTGGAGCAGAGAAACAAGCATCTTGAGGACCAGCAGGCGATTATGGAGCTACAAAACATTCGTGAGCATCACCAAGCTGCGCAAAGAAGAAGAGTTGAGCTCACATCATAGGAGCAAGAAATAAATGAAGATGGGGAGGCCAATCTGGAGAGGGTCAACATGCATTTAGAGATGTTGCTAGACAAGGCCGACAAGGACCTTACTCTGTTGAGACAGATGGCATTTCATTACAGGGCACGAAACATGAGTGCCAAGGCCTGAATAAAGAGTTTAAAAGCAAAATTGAGGAAAGCAACAAGGAGGACAAAAGAGGCAAAAGAGAAAGATAGGCTTATAATCTTGGCTGAGGTTTCCTTGGCTCAGCATGGCATCCCATAGAGAACCTCCAGCCCAAATTTCAAGAAATTTGGGGAATTTTTGGTCACATGGAAATTTTTTGGGCAAAAAACAGGGATTTTCTCCCTGTGCGCCGCGCCATTGGCGCGACCCTAAAATTATAGAGCTCCAAATGAGGAATGGCTTGTAGTTTTGGATTCATCATGGAAAATCACGACTACTGGTGTCCAGGCAAGAAATTTGGGCAAGATCTGAGCCTCCTAAAGGTCAAAAAACACCCAAAAATGGCCTCTCTGCCACTTTTTTGACACACAGAAAGCAGTCTTGGGAGAATGAAGATTTGGAGGGGCAAATGAGCACCAAATTCAAAAATTCCAGTGGGGTTAGAAAGTAGACAGGACAGGCTTTCTAACAATCCCACTTAAGCACATTTTGAACACCTGAAAGTGCCCCAAAATAGGCCCCAAAGTAGCGCGATGCACAGAGAAAATGGCACGACACACAGAGGAAAAATTGCCAATTTGCTTCCATTTCGCGAAATTTCGGTTCGCGACTTCTCCAAGTGGGCCCGCTCATCTACACTTTGGTTTTTTGGCACCAAAGGTGGCATTTAAAGAGTTTTTTCTCCGAACTGGCTTCTATCCAAGTGGCGAAGGAAAGAAAACGGTCACCCCAATGCCAAATGTCATGTTTGCAGCGCTGCACCTGTAGCTGATGGTTGGCTCTCCATCTCCATTTTGTAATGATTCGAGTAACTTCCCAACCCCTGGGCATTCTATCTCTTCCTTACACATTCTATATATTGTATGCAAGTTATTTTCAAAGGGTTGGTTGGCTTATAACTTCTGGGAGACTGTGGGAAAGAAACTTTGTTTCTTCACTGTGTATTTTTGACAGAGAATTAATGAAAGGCAGCGACTCTGTTTCATGAGATTCTTGTGGTTGTGAGTGTAGCAAATGTGTCTCTTCTATTTTCATATGTATTTTGTTATGTTTCATAATTCAATTCATGTTCATTTCCAGTGAAATTTTCTGATTGAGATTAGGTAGAATTCAATTTTATTGCTCTGCCTGTGGGAAAATTTCATGTTTAGTGTTATTCTTTTGTTGAAAAGGATTCATGTCACTATGCCCTTTTCACTTTCTTCAGCAATCTATTCATGCCACGGTACCTCAAACTAAGTTGTTATATTTTTTGCCTACCTTGCCTCACGGAATAATCTGTGCCTTTGTATTAAATTCTCTGTTCTTTGCTGAGCACTGGTCCCATAACATCCCAGAAACTCGGTCATTCATAAAATTGTTTCCAGAATCCCTATTCACTTACTAGCATAAGGTAAATATTTCATTGTAAGTCATCTCAAACCGTTTTCGGTTATCTATCCACTGAGCGTGACTCGGAGAGAGCCCTCTCCTGCTCTGGCAGGGCTAGCTACCAGACTGAGCGTGGTTTGTGGTTACCCTAATTTTTGCCTTCCTTCAGACTAAGGCAGATTTAGATGCTAACATAGTGGCAACCATACTGGGGATGAAAATGGTTTGCTTGAAGATTGTTTTGCCCCGGTACATCTATCAAGCTCAGATCTGATGGTTGATGGTGAACAACGATCAGACATAAGAAGACGGCTAAAATCATTCACCTGTCGACTCCTTTCACTGAAGAACCTAGCAATCGGTGCTTCATGGTGACTCCACTGGAGGACTAACTCTTTCTCTGTGAAAATGGAAGGATCTTATACAAAGTTTGGGTATCCAAAGTGGAATGGTATTCAGGTTCTACTCTACTTTCTTGTAAATTACTTCTTCGCTATTCTTGAAGCTGCCCTAAAAGTTTTTCAGAACTTGTTGTATGATAAAGGTGATCAAAATCTTCACTCGATCTATTCAAAAAGTGTAAATAGTGAGTCTCCCTTTGATCCTAGCCTCCTTACTTTTCCTACATCTTATGATGATTCTCTGCAAAGTGATGAGCCTAAAGAAAACAAAACTGATCCCATAGCTCTTGTACATATCCCTACAGCTGTTATAATCCCAGATAGGTATAAACCTCTTGTTTTACCTTCTATTCTTCATGCTTTCCCCAAAAACTATGATCTATACTTGCCAAGATTTGACGGTGAATGTAAGAGTGTCAATGCTGAGCAACATGTGTAGAATGTTGAGACTTTTCTAGACCTTTTCGAAATTGATGAAGAAGATGTCAGTATAAGGCTTTTTGCTCTTTCTTTGCAAGGCAAAGTCAAGAGTTGGTTCAAAGCCCTGCCTGATGCGAGCATCACAGATTTACAACAGTTCATCAAAGTTTTTCTTGACAGGTGGAGGATCGGACAGAACCTTTTCCTTATCGTAGAAGAGTATAATCAGCTGAAAAGACTGCCAGGGGAGACAGTACAACAGTTTTCAGCCAGATTTAATCAAGTTTATTATTCAATGCTGGTTGATATAAGACCCACTCCTGGATCTGCTCTCTTGCACTACCCGGGTGCCTTTGATCCGGAAATGGAGTTTCAGCTGAGAGAAAAGAATGTCGCAACACTTGAAGAGATGCAGAACAATGCAGTAAATGTAGAGGCTCATTTGCTGATCAGAAGGGCAAGGTTGAAAGAAGAAGAGATGAAAAACGTGGATCCAGAGAAAACTACACCTTTAGAGGAAAAGCTTGACATTTTGGTGAGTGCAGTAGAAGAGATGGTGAGGAAAATGATTGCAAAAGATGAAAATGGCGTTCATGAACAAGTGGCTGATCCAAAACATTTTGTTTCTTATCTCATTAGTCATAACGATTGTTTTGTAGATCATATTGGAGAAGAAAGACCTGTTGATATGACATGTATGCTTGATGACGTGTTTTATACTGACGATTTGCCTCAGTTTGATCAGTATGATGATGATGATTATGCTCTCCAAACAAAAGGTAATCTTGCAGGCAAATCAACAGCCAGTTTATGGGATGAGGAAGTTCGCTTACAGCAGCTCGAGTACAGTGATCAAACAAGGCATATCAGCTATGGAAACGATGAGGAAAGTACAGCAGATTTTGAGGTAAGTGAAGGATCTTTGCCTTTGTGCTTTGATTCATGTCAGTTCATCATAGATAATTTCCATGCAATCAGACATCAGCTATTGACAAATCTTGATTTGGATCCTCTTGAGGGAGATGAAAACTTTGTTCTAGACTTCTTATATTCAGAGTTCCAGCCCCCAAATGCCATTAGTAGTCAAGTTGCACATGAATACATAGAAACTGGCTTATATGATCAAACGATACAAGAATATTCCTTACCTCTCTGTTTTGAATCATTTTAGTTTTTGTGGGGTAAATTGCATAGTAAATATTCAAATGAAAAGCTTGTAGGAAATCAACAATCTCTCAGTTTTAATGTTGAAGATGAGACAAATGGCGAAATTTTAGAGCAGGTCGTTAATAAGAAATCTTCCCCTGAAATGATTGATGAAATCATTTTGGATACAGAACCAGATTTGCAGCCACCAAACACAATTCAAGGTCAGATTATAGATGAAGGTGAGGCAGCCGAAATACATGATTTAATGATGCAAGAGGATTTTGTACCCTTGTGTTATGAAGCATTTCAGTTTAGAAGGCAGAATCTTCGTAATATCTCTAAAGAAAAGGATGATAGTGTGGTGAATAGCTTTATAGATCAGCAGCTTGAAGAATTCCATATGGCTGCAAATGATGAAGGAAGAAGTTTTGTTCCAGATCCGGTGGAAATAAAAGATGATATGCAAGAAAATGATGTTCCAATCTCAGATAATGGGGATGATAAATCAGATCAAGAGACAAATGGTGAGGAGGTAGCTCATTCCCTCTATGAACAACAAGATGAGATCTTTGTTCAAGTAAGTGAAAAAGTTTCCTTGGATGAATCGTTGGTAGATGATAGAAATGTCATGCTTGGGTTTCAAGAATCATTCGAAGTTTCTTTTCTCATGATTGATGAATGCAAAGACAATCTGGCTGTCATATCATATGAAGGTGACCTACAATACATTCAGGCTACCGAAGAGTAGAACATTCAGGATTGTCTTTCAGACTCTTCCTCATATGTTTCATGTTTTGAAGTGTTCTTTGAAGAGGAAATCCGCTCATCTACTTGTTCAAAATTTTTTGAGGACCAAGAACATACTTTTTCTGAAGTACATTATGAAGGAAGATCAGAATCAAAAGAAAAAGACATCTTGTTTCCTCAACAGGAGGTAAATCTTCATGTTTTTCATGATCCAATGGCAAATCTGTTACAGTCAGTAGTGAAGGTCATTATTGCAGTATTCAGTGATGAAGGAGATCATGGTCAATTATGTTTTTGGAGGCCCAGTTACCAGTATCTGTTGTTGACCAGAAGATCTGATCCAGAGAATCAATCAAGGAGGCATCTACTTGATTGGTTACATTAGAAGACACATTACACATGATTGTACATATTTCATTAGTACGCAGGTGGCTGTCATCATGATTTGAAACCCTCGAATCTTGATGGACTGCTGCCATTGAATAAGTTTTGTCAGTTCTTGTTTTAGTTAAGTCAGTCATGAGTCATTTCCTTTTGCATAGAGTCAAGTTTTTCAGTCATTTCAATTCGCATTGAGTCAGTTTGAGTCAAGTTTCAATCAATAAATTGAGTCATGTTGGTTTGTCGGAATAATGGACTCCATAGCCCAATGGACGAAGGCACTGTCTGCTCACCCAAAGATCTACAGTTCTTGGCACCTCCAAGGAGCTACCATCCCTATTGGAGCCAATGTTAGTGTCAGTCTTTGCAACCTTCCTCAGTGATCAAGCATGCTCTTACAAAGTGATTTTAAGGTGTCAAGGTCAAATTTTGTCATTTCAGTGAGTCTCCAAGCAAAATTTGGTCACTAGGAATTAGGTCTTGGGTTTGACTTTACCCTTGTCAAAGTTGTCCAAATGTCAGTCCACGTCACCACTCAGCTAAGTGTACCATCATTCAGAGAGTTGTCATTATCATGTCAAGTCCCACTGGGTCATTCTATCCCTTGTTCATGCTTCAGTTGTGCCTAGGTAAGGTCATTTCCCTCTCCTAGGGTTTTGAAGGCAATTTCTCTTGGACGGCCAAATCATCGGCAAAACTTGTATCCTGATGTTCATACACCTTCCCCTATCCTTAAAGTACCTTATCAAACACTTCCCATCACTGAGATCCCTCAAATTCCTCATTTTCGCACAAACCCTAGTTTCTTGCTACAACTTGGCAATTTTCTAGGTTGGACCTGTGTTTTGCCTTTTTGGAACCCTTCCCCTCACTCAATCTCTAAGATTTTACTTTCCCCTACTTCCTAACATCCCTCCCTACTTCCAAAAATTTCCTCAAGAATTTAGAAGCTCTCTATCCCCTTCATTTCGCTTCATTTCAACAAATCCCTTGTTCCACACATCGGGATAGGTTTCCCTCAAATGAGGTTTCTAAGAAATAAAGGATGAATTTGGGAAACCTGAGAGAGGTTTTTGTCCAAAACATTCCAAGTAATAAAAACCTCCTTCACTTTTTACACAGGTGTCATGGTTTTGGAGAAATCTCAAAAATATAGTTGCCTCGGGAGAATTGATGCACCTCTGAAGTGACCTTGGGAAAATCAAATTTTCTCCTAGCTCAGCTGACCAAATTACTTTCTTGATGATTCAAATGATAAATAGAGACAAATATATTTCCAATTATCTACCATGAGCTCAATTTTGAGTTGAGGAAGGCATTCAAAAGTTGACTGCAACAACACTCTACCTTGAGGTAGCCTCATTTGGCACATTTTGACCAGTCTTGGGAGATTTGATTTTTGACAGGACAAATGAACTTCAAATTGAAAAATTCCAGTTGGGTTGGAAATTAGACTCAAATACCTTTCCAACGAGCTATCCTGCACCCAATTTGGACACCAGGAAGGCCTCCAAAAGTCGCCTGGAAAAGAGCGTGGCGCACAGAGGGAGCACGGCGCACTGGGAGGAAATTTCCAGTGTAAATTTACACTGGCGCGGCGCACAGGGAAAAAAAGGCCTGAAATTGTGCCATTTTGCCTCAAATTTCTTGTGAAGCCCATCAAATTGCAAGGTAGGCTCTATAACATCACTTTTTTATCAAATTTTATGAGTGATATGGTGGTTATATGCCTATGATTGAATGCAACAAATTTCATAAAGACAACCACAAGAAGACACCTATTCAGCAGGAGATAGAGGCTGATTGAGAGATTTGGCTTGAGAGGATCCACATCCACTTAGAGAAGCTGTTGGTGAAAGCAAACAAGAACAGGGATCACCATCACATCATGAGGCTTCTTTGCATGATGAGGAGCTCATTGAGCATGATTTTGACCTAGTTGACTTGAAGGCACAAGATGAGCATAAATCCATACAACAAGTCATCAAAGAGAAGTATTCTCAGATCATGTAGGTTAAGGACAATTTGATAAGGGCCAAATTTATCATTTCATTCCTTGATCAAGAAAACAGTCAGCTTAAAGCACAACATCTACCTATGGAGAAAGAACAATTCAAAGTCAAGAAACAAGAGATGGAGGGAAGGTAATTGGTAGACCATGATAACATTGAGCACCATGAAGAACATGTGGCAAGAAAAAGGGCAAGAACAAGTTTTTCACCATGAGCATCTCAGATGTATATTTTCCCTCACCTTGATGGAAGACAAAATCACTATTGTAGGGAATGATTTCATGTTTTCAGTAGATTCCATCTCTCAAGCTACAGGCATACCAAACCATGGTGAAAATTGGTTCAAAGACATGAACCTAGACCTAGAAGAGTACAAACCCTAACTGAAATCATAATATAAAGAAACTCACTCACATGTTTTCCCATTCAGATATTTTTTGGAGATATATGCACCATTAATGAAGGTTGTCATGAAATTCTTCACATGTGAGGGAAAATTTTCCAGGTTGCATCAATATCACATAAGGCTGCTCATGCACTTTACAGCAACCAAGTCGCTCAATTTGAGTAGTTACTTGTATAGGAGCTTAACCAAGATGTCTAAAAAGGTGAAATTGAAAGGAAAAGTGAATTATCCCAGTCTCTTTAATCATAGGTTGATAAAGGTTATGGTTCTCCATCAGTTGACAAAAAATAACATGACATGGGACACTTTCATTGAGGCAGCTTTGAACATGCATATAACTACTTCACCAAGCCAGCACCAAACTATGTCAGCACAGTCAATGGAGGTTGGGTCATCAAGAAAGAATGATGAGGTTCCAAGGCACCTAGGACTGAGGTGACCAATACATATCAAAGAGGTAGAAGGATTGTGTTTTCTCCTAAAACAGAGGTAAGGAGCTAGCGCATGATGAGGGGCCTTCAGGAGAGCCATCAGGTGAACGAGAGACCGAGTTCGTTCTCCTTCACGATGATGAGACCGATACAGAGCCAACAAATGCAGAGCTTAGAGAGGTCATCCAGGAATAGCAATCAGAAATTGAGGCCTTGTCCCTTGACTGGGAGAGGGCCAAATGGATCATCAAGTACCTGGAGCAGAGAAACAAGCAGCTTGAGGACCAGCAGGCGATTATGGAGCTGCAAAACATTCGTGAGCATCGCCAAGCTACACAAAGAAGAAGAGTTGAACTCACATCATTGGAGCAAGAAATCAATGAAGATCGGGAGGCCAATCTGGAGAGGGTCAACATGCATTTGGAGAGGCTACTAGACAAGGCCGACAAAGACCTTGCTCTGTTGAGACACATGGCATTTCATTACAGGGCACGAAACATGAGCGCCAAGGCCCGAATAAAGAGTTTAAAAGCAAAATTGAGGAAAGCAACAAGGAGGACAAAAGAGGAAAAAGAGCAAGATAGGCTTAGAATCTTGGCTGAGGCTTCCTTGGCTCAGCATGGCACCCCATAGAGAACCTCTAGCCCAAATTTCAAGAAATTTGGGGAATTTTTGGTCACATGGAAATTTTTTGGGCAAAAAACTGGGATTTTCTCCCTGTGCACCGCGCCACTGGTGCGACCCTAAAATTCTAGAGCTCCAAATGAGGAATGGCTTGCAGGTTTGGATTCAGCATGGAAAACACGACTACTTGTGTCCGGGCAAGAAATTTGGGCAAGATCTGAGCCTCCTAAAGGTCAAAAAACACCCAAAAATGGCATCTCTGCCACTTTTTTGACACACATAAAACAATCTTCGGAGAATGAAGATTTGGAGGGGAAAATGAGCACCAAATTCAAAAAGTATAGTGGGGTTAGAAAGTAGACAGGACAGGATTTCCAACAAGCCCACTTGGACAGATTTTGGACACCTAAAAGTGGCCCAAAATAGGCCCCAAAGTAGCGCAACGCACAGAGAAAATGGCGCGGTGCACAGAGGAAAAATTGCCAATTTGCTTCCATTTCGCGAAATTTCTGTTTGCGACTTCTCCAAGTGGGCCTGCTCATCTACACTTCGGTTTTTTGGTACCAAAGGTGGCATTTAAAGAGTTTTTTTCTCCATATTGGCTTCTATCCAAGTGGCGAAGGAAGGAAAACGGTCACCCCAATGCCAAATGTCATGTTTGCAGCGCTGCACTTGTAGCTGATGGTTGGCTCTCCATCTCCATTTTGTAATGATTCGAGTAACTTTCCAACCCCTGGGAATTCTATCTCTTCCTTACACATTCTATATATTATATGCAAGTTATTTTCAAAGGGTTGGTTGGCTTGTAACTTCTGGGAGACTGTGGGAAAGAAAATTTGTTTCTTCACTGTGTATTTTTGACAGAGAATTAATGAAAGGCAGCGGCTTTGTTTCATGAGATTCTTGTGGTTGTGAGTGTAGCAAATGTGTCTCTTCTGTTTTCATATGTATTTCGTTATGTTTCATAATTCAATTCATGTTCATTTCCAGTGAAATTTTCTCAGTGACATTAGGTAGAATTCAATTTTATTGCTCTACCTGTGGGAAAATTTCATGTTTAGTGTTATTCTTCTGTTGAAAAGGATTCATGTCACTATGCCATTTTCACTTTCTTCAGCGATCTATTCATGCCTCGGTACCTCAAACTAAGTTGTTACATTTTCCGCCTACCTTGCCTCATGGAATAATCTGTGCCTTTGTATTAAATTCTCTGTGCTTTGCTAAGCGTCGGTCCCATAACATCCTAGAAACTCGGTCATTCATAAAATTGTTTCCAGAATCCCTATTCACTTACTAGCCTAAGGTAAATATTTCATTGTAATTCATCTCAAACCATTTTCGATTATCTGTCCACTGAGCATGACTCGGAGAGAGCCCTCTCCTGCTCTGGTAGGGCTAGCTACTAGACTGAGCGTGGTTTGTGGTTACCCTAATTTTTGCCTTCCTTTAGCCTAAGGTAGATTTAGGTGCTAACAGAACAGAAAACATAATGTAAGTAAGAAGAGCTATTATACTCATGAAGATAGTGATGGATTTTCAATTAGTGATGAAGATGAACAATGTAATGATTATAGGCTTTTGATGGCTTTTGAAGATGATGATTTCTTGGATGCTATAGATGAAGATGATCTCGATGAAGAAATTTCTAAACTTAAAATCTGTTTAGAAGAAAAGAGTATGATCATAAATACCCTGACATTCCAACTTGCTAAAAGGGAAAAACACAATGAAAAGTTAGAATGTGAAATTGTGGGACTTAGAAAATATATTGAGAAAACAAAAGCTCTTAATCTTAGATTTGCTAAAGGATCTAAAACTTTATATTAGATTATCAAAGTTCAGCATTCTCCTCTAATTAAGATAGGTCTTGGATATTCTAAAGAAGCATCTCAAGCACAGAAGCCATGCACCTCCAAAAGTTATCTTGATGCAACAAGGAGAAGTGAACATCTTGACAATCAACAGCAAAGGCATAAAGCAGATCACCAGGTAAATCAGGGTCAATCTACTTCAAGGATGAACATAGATCACCAAGTAAATTGGGGGCAATCTATTTCAAGGATGAATAGAAGCTACAACCAACCATAGGTAAATCATTCTAAATTTGCCTCAAGAATGAATGTCTATGGAAACTACAATCACCTGGACAGTAGGTTTGATAATCACAGAAATTTCTTCAATGGCCAATGTTTCTCTTGTCATAACTTTGGACACAACGCAGCTCAATGTATTGCCTACAAGACCATCATGACTAGAGAAGCACGAAATCAAAGGAGTGTGACTGGGATCATGAAAAGGACCTACAATAACTTTTTTGTTCTTGAAAATGAAATAGAATGTTCTATTTGTAACAAGTTTGGTCATGAAGATTTTGAATGCAGGAGTAGGTTTTAGAAAACAACTCAGAAGAAGCAAGCTTCATTGAGTCCCAAAACATGGAGAAAGAAAGAACCACAACCAGAAAGATGTGGTATAGCCTTATATGCGGAAGGATAGGAAAATTAGTGGTACATCGACAGTGGATGCTCGAAACATATGATAGGTGATAAAGAAAAACTTCAGTCATATAGTGCCTTAGAAAAGGAAAGGAAGGTCTCATTTGGAAATGACACCCCTGCACTCATAAAAGGTAAAGGTTCTGTTCTTTTGAAAGAAAAGGTCAAATCTAGAAATGTTATGTATGTTGATGGCTTAAAGCATAATCTATTGAGTGTCAGTCAAATGTGTGATCAAGGAAATGAGGTAATATTTCGATCAAATGGATGTATTGTTCATGAGCTTGATACAGGAGAAACAGTGATCAAAGGCATAAGAACTCCAAATAATTTATACATACTCAAGGGAGGACAACAACAATGCTATCTAAGCAAGAATGATGAACAATGGCTATGGCACAGAAGATAGGGGCATCTAAGCTTCTCTCAGATAAGGAAAGCATGCTAATATCAGGCGGTTTGTGATCTCCCTGACATCAAAATTCCAGACAATACTATATGCAAATCATGTCAGTTTGGTAAGAAAACCAGAACTAATTTCCCTGAGAAGGAAGGATCAGCTAGTAAGCCATTTGAACTTGTCCATACTAATTTATGTGGTCCATCAAGGAAAAAGACACCTAGAGGAGAAGAATACTTCATATTGTTCATTGACGACTTTTCCAGAATATGTTGGATAGGACTTCTGAAGCATAAAGATGAAGCTTTCGAAAATTTCAAAGCATTCAAAGCCTTGGCTGAAAACAAATCAGATTGTAGAATCAAATGCCTCAGGTCTGATCGAGGAGGGGAATTTACCTCTGATGAATTTTTTGATTTTTTTGAAGAACATGGAATAAGAAGGGAATTCTCTACTGCAAGAACTCCTCAGCAAAATGGAGTAGTGGAAATGATGAACAAAACAGTTCAACAAATGGCTCATGCTATGCTTGATGAGTCTGGAACTCCTACAACCTTTTGGGGTGAAGCTGCATTTGTTGCCGTTACTATTCTCAACAAAACAAACATCCGGGTAAACAGCACTCAAACTCCTCATGAACTTTGGTATGGTAAGACTCCTACGGTAAAATACTTCAAAATTTTTGGAAGCAAATGTTGCATCCAAAGGACTAATGAAAACCTTAACAAGTTTGAACCTAGAGCAGATGAAGGCATTCTCCTTGGTTACTCTTCTCAAAGTAAAGGATATAAGTGTTACAATAAAAGACTTGGAAAAATTGTTGAAAGTATTGATGTGGTGGTTGATGAAGCAGGAAACAATCCAAGGCAGGTAAAATCCGAAGATTTCGAAGATGATGAGGACTATCCTTCGACATCAAATTAGACTAATGATGAAGAGGAAACCTATGAGGCACCAGAAGAACAGATAAGGGTAGAAGAAAAGACTCCATCCAAGTATGTCCAGAAGAATCATCTAGAGACTCAAATTTTGGGGCAGAAAGAGGCAGGTTTACAAACAAGAAGAACTATTTTAGAAGCTTCAAGCTGTCTAGCATTGCTCTCCTCCACTGAACCACGAAATGTAAGTGAAGCATGCAAAGATGAATGTTGGGTCAAGGCCATGAATGAAGAACTTGATTAGATTGAAAAGCATAACACTTGGGAGTTGGTTCCTAGACCAAATGATAAGAATGTCATAAGGACAAAATGGATATTCAAAAACAAGCTGAATGAGAATGGAGATGTTATTAGAAACAAGGCTATATTTGTTTGTAAACGGTATGCTCAGCAAGAAGGTATAGACTTTGAAGATACTTTTGTACCAGTTGCTAGACTTGATGCCATAAGAATGTTCCTTGCTCTTTCTAGATTTTAGGAGTTCAAAGTACATCAAATGGATGTGAAATCTGCTTTTCTAAATGGAGACTTAGAAGAAGAAGAGTACATTGAGTAACCAGATGGATTCATCCTTGGAAATGATCCAAAACTTTTATGCAGGCTCAAAAAGGCTCTCTATGGCCTTAAATAGGATCCAAGGGCTTGGTATTTTCAGTTGGACAAATATCTTCATCAACAAGGTTTTTCAAAGGGATCAACAGATAGCAATCTATATATAACAATTGACAATGATAAATTGCTAATACCTGTTGTGTATGTTGATGATATCATCTTTGGTAGCAATGAAAAAACCATGAGTCAAAACTTTGATTTGGTGATGCAGAAAGAATTTGAAATGTCCTTACTTGGTGAGCTCACATATTTTTTTGGTTTACAAGTCCAACAAAACGAAGACAGTATTTTTCTATCACAAACCAAGTATCTCAAGCAGATCTTAAAGAAATGTGGGATGGAGAATTCGAAACCAGTATGTACCCCTATGGTAACAGGATGCAACCTCAGCGCAGATGATGAATTAGCAGCAGTACATCAACCAACCTATAGATCCATGATTGGTAGTCTACTCTATCTGACAAGTATCCGACCAGACATCATGCATGCAGTGGGAATAGTTGGAAGATTCTAGGAAAATCCAAAGGAAGCACACCTTCAGGAAGTTAAGAGGATTTTCAAACATCTTCAAGGAATGCAAAATTATGGCTTATGGTATCCTAGAGATACAGATCTCACACTTCATACATATACAGATGCAGATTGGACAGGAAGCATGGATGACAGAAAGCACTAGTGGTGGTGCATTCTTTATGGGTTCTAGATTAGTATCTTGGTTCAGCAAGAAACAAAGCTCAATTGCATTATCTACAGCTGAAGCAGAATATGTGGCTACTGCATCTTGCTGCACACAACTCCTTTGGATGATGCAAACATTGCAAGATATTCAAATCACTTGTACTCCACCTATCTCCATTTTTTGTGATAATACAAGTGCAATCAGTATTTCAAAGAATCCAGTCATGCATTCGAAGACCAAGCACATACCTATCAAATATCATTTTCTTCGGGAACAAGTGCTTGAACAAAAGGTCAAATTGGAGTATGTTCCCTCCAAGGAATAGGTCGCTGATATATTCACCAAACGACTGCTCAGGGAGACATTTGAATACCTCAGACAGAAGTTGGGAGTAGTTGATGCATCATCTTGCTGCTAAAATTATTTGTTTCAGAGAACAGTGGTTGTACACAAGTTTGATTAAGCGTATCTGCATACATACACCTATTTCTGTGGATACAATCGTGTGTATGTTGGTTTGAAGACAAACAGTGGAGCCAGACTCAGGATGAAAAGAGTCTGATATGGGTCTGACGGAGACCATCTGGCACAGGTTCAGGGGGAGCATATACTTATAATAATGCATTGTTGGAATTATCTTAGAATATCATGATTCATTTTCTTTCAGGTGGAACAGGTGTAGAGGGAGATCATGGTTGCTGGTCTTGATGATGATTGACAGATGCTGCTAATGTTAGTTGCTAATGACTATCATAGTCTTGTCTCAGATATTTAGTCTCTATGTCATGTATTTTCTTTATTATCAAGGTCATGTAATGGCCTATCTTGGTTTCCCCACTATGCCTAGGATGGATGATGTAATGTTCTTGTTTTATCATGTGTAAACTTTTGGTGTATCCCCACTTGGTTGGGAGATGGATGTATGTATGAGTCTTTGGTGATAGGAAGGTCATTTATGATGTATAAAGTCATGTTTCTTCTTGTAGAACATCTTCTTGCAGACCTTGCCTACAGTCAAGGGGAGCATGGATAGCATAGCAGAGCAGAGATTTCAGCATGTACTTAGGGGGAGCATAACCCTTTGCCCTTGATGACAAAGGGGGAGAATGACTTTGAGTGACTTGGGGTTGCCATCAAGTCCAAAGGGGGAGATTGTTGGCATTATGACACAGGTTTGGCGCTATGACACAGGTGTTGTCCTTGATGGCAACTCACTCAAATGATAGATCACAATTCAGGCTCTTAGAATGAAGGAAAAAGAGATATACACAGGTTCCTCTTAACCAAGTTGCATATACACGCGGGTTCGACGATCATAAGGCGCGTATACATATGCACGCACTTTCATGCAAGGAAAAGCACGTACATGTGGGAAAACTTATTTTTTGGTCCATGGTATTTAGTCCTTGGTATTTGGACCTATGGTTTTGGACCATGGTATCTCGTCTGAAGTGTTGAACCCAGGTATTGGGTCCATGGTATTGATTCTCTATTGTTTTGGACCATGGTATTGAGTGAGGCCTAAGACTAAAAAAGGGGAAGGAGATCATTAGGAAAAGGCATTCACTCAAGTATTGAATATCTAATAAAGAGCATGATCTAGAATACTGGTGATTGGTTTGTGGAGCATAGCTGGATCTGAATCAAGGAGGAACCTGAGCGCTAGAGAGGGATAAATTCTATTGATGGGTCAAGATCTTAAGGCTTGAAGAGAAGTATCTTTGTGTGATTTTGATCTGTTATTTTTGGCACATGACTTGATATATAAATATGATGATCTGGGTATTATTGATGTCTGAATATCTGAAAAGGGTAAGATTATATTTTATAGATCTTTACGCAAGTTCGGCACAGCAGAGGCACGTATACACACTGGTTCATTAATTCAAAGCAGCATATACGCAGGTTGGCCTTTATATAGCAACGTATGCACGTAGGTTCTGCATATTGAAGTAGCGTACGTCTCATGAAATATGTTTTAGCTACTTCTGTTTATTGCTGTAGTGTTCTGGGTTCAGGATTGGTTTCTAGTTACTGTTAATGTATTCTGGTTACAACATTTAGAGAAGTAATTGGTTGATTCAGTTTTGATTGAAGTAAAGAGATTGATTGATGCAGACACATTTGATGTTTGATTAATGTTATTGATGGATCCAGTCTGAAAATTCATGAAATGTGGTCCCTGAAAGAAAAGAGAAGGTTGTAGCCTTCTGTAGGTCAGCACCTACGTACTAGTACATCAGCTAGTACAAGAGCAAAGGGGTTGTAGCTCCCTTCCAGAAGAAGCTGGAGAACAAGAGAAGGTTGTAGCCTTCTACAGGTAGAAGCTTGCATACTAGTATAAGACTGCACCAGTATAGAAACATTGTAAAAAGAAGTTTCTAATTGAAAGAAGATAGAGACGAATTGCAGAAGGTGGTTTTCACCCACATTGGGTTTCCACCTTATATCTTGTGTTCTTGTGTGTGACTATCTGCTCTGTTTTACTGTTCCTGGTTACTGTTTATATGGTTCTAACACACAGATTAATGATAAACATCTAAAGAATAAATTAAATCATAAGTTTGCAGGTTATACGCGAGTTTTCTAACTTCAGTTGCGTATATATGCAATTTTCACTAACTGAAGTAGTGTATACAAATCTGATTATGAAATGAAAAATAATTGACTTGATAATACTGATTCACCCCCCCTCTTAGTATTATTTCCCACAACTTGAAAGTAATGAATGGTGAGAATAAACTACAATGATTGACAACTTCGCATGAGTATAAAAAATATGCTAGCAATGGTTGTCTTTATTCAACTATTAAAAATAACTTACATTGTTAAATGAAGTACCTTTACAAATGAATACAAAATCTCACTTTATACAAAATAGGGATGACTCTTAGCTTCCCAAATGACTCTTCACTTCCCGTGTGACTGTTGAGTTTTACAAATGACTCTTGGGTATCTCTCTCTCCCTCTCTTTTTTCTTTCATAAGATTCAATTTTCTTTAAATTTTATCTTGTATGACCCTAATATTTTTTTATGAAATCTTGTATTATCATAATTACAGTCACCTAATAATTAGATTGGTCATAGTAGATATATGCCAGTGCAACTTCATTACAAGGGTATACAAATTTCACTAGCTTAATGGTTTCATATTAAGCCCAATCCAAATGGACATTGGTCATAGTATATATATGTAGTGTGACTTCATTAGAAGAGTAGAAAATATCACTAGCTTAATGGTTTCATATTATACCCAGAAAAAATGGTGATTAGAGTTATGAAACCAAACCTTATGTATATTTTGGAATATACCAGACATAACTTATTCATACAATAAAGAACAAAAGAAAGAAACTAGTACATTAACATGAATAATAAATCTAAAATAATGTAAAGAATTTTTCTTTTGGTCTTAAAAGCCCAAAAAATATAGGTAATGGATGAGTTTGTTGAAGTTGATTGGCTCCAAAACCCTACTTTGGCATGGATCCTTGGCTTCCTTGATGTGGTTGTAACTCCCTCCTTGGTTTATACGCAAGGTACATAGGAAAAAAATTATTATTGAGAGAGAGGTCCTTAATATTTTGGTGATATTTCAATTGCATAACCCTAATTGTGATAATGGATTAATGGAGTGATCTTAATGTTTTATTTATAGTGAAAATAATGGTTGAAACCCCTTGACATGGTCTTCTAAATAATGGCTAAATATGACCAAATCAAGATTAACATTAGCAATTAGGGTATATGATGGTTCACATATAATCAAATTCCCATTATGCCACTTTAGGCACATTAATGAGGGGTGGAAATAGTCAAAACTAGTTCTTTTATGAACCAGTGCAAATTTTGAGGGCAATATTGGCATTATATAAGTTTACTTTTAGGGGGTACTATCTGTGTTGGCCCTTTTTGGTCAACTCCAAGATTTGACTAGCCTATTTTTTGTGAGGTTGAAGTCATATGGTAGTGGAAGAGGGATGACAAATGGAGGTTATGCATGCCAATAATGACATATTTTTGTAAAATTATTGAAAATGTGGAAAGTGAGAAGTTTTGGAGTGATAACAATTTTTCCCTTAATGTGCTATATTAAGAGTAAATCACATGATTATAATACATCACAGTATGATTACCTAATTATGGGAAAGATCGAGGAGGGAGTGGAGTGCCTAATGAAGAATTACGGCTCGTGGAAGGGAAATGGAGAACTACCTATCATTTCTTTTCTAATTAGGTGATATGCATACAAGATATTAATAGGGAAAATGTAGGAATCTACATGGTTGTTAACATATCTCATAATAACGATAAAATTGTTTGCTATGGCATAAATCATCCAAACTATTGAGGAAAAATTGATCCATAAATTGTTGTGGATACTCCATTAGAAAATTTGCCACAACAAATCTGATAAAATTATGCTTAAAATCCAAAATCTACACTATGAAGATTTATTTCTCCTTGGATTTTTGTATATGTAAATTACTATTTATTGGATATGCATGCAAATTATAGTTAGTTAAAAAAAGAACAGTGAAATGAAACTCATAAACCACAAATTAACACAAAATATAACTTCGGAAACCCTTTTGGGAGAAAACCAAGCTAGAAGGTGAGGTAAAATTACTCTCTTTCTTTAAATGGGGAATGGATACAAGTACAAAGAAGTGAGGCATGTGGAAAATGTGTTGTTACAATGTGAAAATCCTCTCTATTTTATGTCTTCCTATCCGCACTCGGCTACTCTACTCATCTATAGAACAAAATACACTCCAATATGATCGATCCAATTTTCCTCCTAGTGGCCTGGTCTTTGGTGGGAAAATTGCTCTTGTGGATAAGAGCAATCTCCTTAGACTTATAAATCAAATCTAGAAAAAATAGGACAATGCATACTATCTTTTTCTAGTAAAGTTTGAACGAGACTTACTTGTTTAATGAAATAATTCTGTTGGCATTATGAGACAAGTGTTGTCCTTGATGGCAAATCACACAGATGATAGATCATAGTGCAGCAGGTCAGCAGCAAGGATTTGATGATCAAACTAAAAGAATGAAGAGAAAATATATATACGCAGGTTCATCGTGACCGAGCCGCGTATACACACGGTTTGGATGTTACAAAGGCACGTATGCATATACACACACTTTCATGCAAGGAAAAGCGCGTATATGTTGGAGAACTTACTTTTGGTCCGTGGTAGTTAGTCCTTGGTATTTGAACCTATGGTTTTGGACCATAGTATCTCGTCAGATGTGTTAATCCCAAGTATTGGGTCCATGGTATTGGTTTGTTATGGTTTTGGACCATGGTATTGAGCAAGGCCTAAGACTATAAAAGGAGAAGAAGATCATTAGGCAAGTGTATCGAAAAAGTCTTGAATATGTGATGAAGGATGAGATCCAGTATACAGGTTATGGGTTTATGATGCATTTCTTGATTTGAGCTAAGGAGGGATCTCACCAGTTGATGGAGAACAAGATCTAAGGATAGATCGGGATCAAATGGTTTGAAATGAACTATCTCTATATGGTTGATTATGTTTATTCTAGATCTGTATACTGACACATGTAATGATCTGAACTGGGTATAACTTAAGTTTGAAATCGCTGCAAGTCATGATTGAATATTTATAGATATGTACGCGGGTTGGATTTGGTGAAAGCGCGTATGTACATGGGTTTGGTTTATTGTAGTAGCGTATACATTTTGAGCTATGATGTTTGAAGTTACAGATGATTCTGGTTGTTGGTGAGTTCTGATGACTGTTTACTCGTGTCAGTATTCTGCATATTCAGATTGGTTGATTATGTTTAGCTTCAGTATTGATGGATGAGATCTATAATGGATCAGGATCAGAGTGACTTATCCTTATGTGATCTGATGAACTAGATCTGGTTGCTAACACACGTATTACCTTTGTATATGTAATGATCTGGGTATGTCTAAAGTCAGGAAGTGCAACGAAGTTATGAATAAGTAATTAATGACATATACGCTGGTTCACTTTGGTGAAGTTGTGTATACACACTGGTTCGGCACTTCCAAGTAGCGTATGCACTCTGATGCATGATTTTGATGATATAGTTGGTTCTAAATATGGTTGCAGAGTTCAGTGTTCTGCTCTGTGTGTTCTGGTGACTGCATTTTTTTGACAGGGTCTCAGTGCTTCAATATTGGGTGATTCATAGATTGATGATGTTAGTATTGATTGTTTTTGTGCTTCAATGATATTGATGGGTCCAGTGTGAAAATTGGATGAAACATGGCCTTCAGATTATAGTGTTGTGCTTCAGGAGTATCCAGTCCGAAAATGTATGAAATGTGGTCCCTGGAGGATGAAAGGAGATTGTACGCTGGCACCTACGTACTAGTACATCATCTAGTACAAGAGCAAAGGGGGTGGTAGCTCCCTTCTAGTAGTAGCTAGAGAACAAGTGAAGATTGGAGCATTCGGTAGGCAAACACCTACGTACTTGGATCCACTAGTACAAGAGCTAAGGGGGTTGTAGCTCCCATCCAGGAGAGTCTGGAAAACGAGAGAGGGTTGTAGCTCTCTGCAGGTAGAAGCCTGCGTACTGGTATAAGACTACACCAATATAGAACTATTGTAAAATGAAGTTTCTTATTAAAAGAAGATAGAGACGACTTGCAGTAGGTGGTTTTCACCCACATTGGGTTTCCACCTTATATCATGGTGTTCATGTGTGCTTCTTGTGTGTGATGATCTATTCTATTTTACTGCACCTACTTACTATACATATGGTTAATGAAGTTCTGGTGCACTAACTAAAGATCAACATTTAATGGATTAACTGAATCATAAGTATTCTGGATATACGCTAGTTTCATTAGACACAGTTGTGTATACACACGGGTTCCATTAACTGAAGTAGCGTATATGTATCTAAGTATGGAAATGAAAAAATTTTATTGATTTGATAATATTGATTCACCCCCCCCCCCCAAGTATTATTTCCAACAATTGGTATCAGAGCTAGGTCCTTTAGTAGAAGCTTGATCGCTTGAAGGAGATCCGTGGAACTATGGGAAAGAAGCTTAAGAAGAAAGCACCTAAGAAGAAGAAGGCATCTCAGAAGAACTATGACATTGGGTGTATTGATTGGGGAATATGTGGAAGGAGCACATCAGATTCAGAATCACTTCAGAATGAAGATGAACAAGATCTATCAGGTTTGAATTTTTTATCCTCTGGTGATACATCTATTTATCCTCTTAAAGATGATGAATGTGATAGCGAAACAACTGAATTTGCACTTATGGGTGAGCAAGAAAGATATCAAATAGAGGCAGAGTTTAAAATGCTTACAGACAAAATTAGAGATCAACAAGATCTATTGAAAAAAAGGGAATGTGCTTTCAAAGAAGAAGCTACCAAACTAAAAGCTCAACTAGAGGAAAGAAACAAGGTAAGGAAGTTATTCAAGAACAAGGAAGACCAATGTCAAAAGTTGCGGGATGAAGTGACATCATTAAGAAATGAAGTCAATGAAAGGAGCTCAATCATCAAGAAACTCAGAGATAGATCTAGTTATTATGAAAGGCTTGAAGCTATGATCCGCTCACTAAAGGAAGATCTTGAAGAATCAAAGAAGCAGAATAAAGATCTACTCCAAAAACAAGAAAACGAAGTTCTTGAATTGAGGCATCAGTTGGAAGAAGGAAGGAAAGCTGAAGAAGACATGAAGAAGCACTATCGTGAAAAGGAAGAGCATCTTCAGGTTGAGGTAAATATTCTAAATGATAAATTAGAAGAAAAGGATAAGCTCTTACTATTTCACGATAGTACTAAGATCTTGGATGATATTCTTAGTAGTCAAAGGTCTCCTGCTATCAAAACTGGTCTTGGTTTTTATGAATCCACTGAAAGTGAATCTAGCTCACAAGGAGAGGCAAGAAACTCTAATGAGAAATCTGAAATGCACAACGAAGAGATGAGAAGAAAACCCCATCAACAGCCAAGGAAAGAAATTCTTCAAAGGAAATCTTTTACTCCTCCAATGCATAATGTTGAATGTTATGTATGTCATAATCTTGGACATGTTGCAGCTAGATGTAGAAGAAGAATGGTTCAAGATCATCACACAGAAAGATCATCACATTCCAGGTACTTTCAGGGATATTGTTTTTCTTGCAATATGTTTGGTCACAAAGCTGTTGATTGCTACAGAAGGAATATGAAACATGTAAGATGCTATGCATGTAACAAGCTTGGACATAGAGCAAAGGAATGTAGGAACAAAGTACAGGGACCATACCAAAAGGAGAAAACATCATCACACTTGAAGATATGGAAGAAGAAGGAAGTACAGTCAGAAAGATGTGGCACAACACAATATACTCTGACACAGCACAGCACAAACATAACAGACTGAGGGGGAGCTGAAAGTGTAAAACTTCAATGTCCTAAATCTCATACGCATGTTCCATAAAGGGAAGTCGTGTATATACGTGAGTTAGAAACTGCACTTCCAAGTAGTGTATGCACTCTTATGCATGATTTTGATGATATAGTTGGTTCTGAATATGGTTGCAGAGTTCAGTGTTCTGCTCTGTGTGTTCTGGTGACTGCATTTTGTTGACAGGCTCTCAGTGATTCAGTATTGGGTGATTCATAGATTGATGATGCTAGTATTGATTATTTTTGTGCTTCAATGATATTGATGGGTCCAGTGTGAAAATTGGATGAAGCATGGCCTTCAGATGATAGTGTTGTGCTTCAGGAGTATCCAGTCTGAAAATATATGAAATGTGGTCCCTGGAGGATGAAAGGAGATTGTAGGCCGGCGCCTACGTACTAGTACATCAGCTATTACAAGAGAAAATGGGGTGGTAGCTCCTTCTAGTAGCAGCTAGAGAACGAGTGAAGATTGGAGCATTCGGTAGGCAGACACCTACGTACTTGGATCCGCTAGTACAAGAGCTAAGGGGGTTGTAGCTCCCATCCAGGAGAGTCTAGAAAACGAGAGAGGGTTGTAGCTTTCTGCAGGTAGAAGCCTGCGTACTGGTATAAGATTGCACCAGTACAGAACTATTGTAAAATGAAGTTTCTTATTAAAAGAAGATAGAGACGACTTGCAGCAGGTGGCTTTCACCCACATTGGGTTTCCACCTTATATCATGGTGTTCATGTGTGCTTCTTGTGTGTGATGATCTGTTTTGTTTTACTGCACCTACTTACTATACATATGGTTAATGAAGTTCTGATGCACTAACTAAAGATCAACATTTAATGGATTAACTGAATCATAAGTATTTTGGATATATGCTAGTTGCATTAGACACAGTTGCGTATACACGCGGGTTCCATTAACTGAAGTAGCATATATGTATCTAAGTATGGAAATGAAAATTTTTTATTGATTTGATAATACTGATTCACCCCCCCCCTCTCAATATTATTTCCAACAATTGGTATCAGAGCCAGGTCCTTTGGTAGAAGCTTGATCGCTTGAAGGAGATCCGTGGAACTATGGGAAAGAAGCTTAAGAAGAAAGCACCTAAGAAGAAGAAGGCATCTCAGAAGAAATATGACAGTGGGTGTATTGATTGGGGAATATGTGGAAGGAGCACATCAGATTCAGAATCACTTCAGAATGAAGATGAATAAGATCTATTAGGTATGAATTTGTTATCCTCTGGTGATACATCTATTTATCCTCTTAAAGATGATGAGTGTGATAGCGAAACAACTGAATTTGCACTTATGGGTGAGCAAGAAAGATATCAAATAGAGGCAGAGTTTAAAAGGCTTACAGACAAAATTAGAGATCAACAAGATCTATTGAACAAAAGGGAATGTGCTTTCAAAGAAGAAGCTACCAAACTAAAAGCTCAACTAGAGGAAGGAAACAAGGTAAGGAAGTTATTCAAGAACAAGGAAGACCAATGTCAAAAGTTGCAGGATGAAGTGACATCATTAAGAAATGAAGTCAATGAAAGGAGCTCAATCATCAAGAAACTCAGAGATAGATCTAGTTATTATGAAAGGCTTGAAGCTATGATCCGATCACTAAAGGAAGATCTTGAAGAATCAAAGAAGCAGAATAAAGATCTACTCCAAAAACAAGAAAACGAAGTTCTTGAATTGAGGCATCAGTTGGAAGAAGGAAGGAAAGTTGAAGAAGACATGAAGAAGCACTATCGTGAAAAGGAAGAGCATCTTTAGGTTGAGGTAAATATTCTAAATGATAAATTAGAAGAAAAGGATAAGCTCTTACGATTTCACGATAGTACTAAGATCTTGGATGATATTCTTAGTAGTCAAAGGTCTCCTGCTATCAAAACTGGTCTTGGTTTTTATGAACCCACTGAAAATGAATCTAGCTCACAAGGAGAGGCAAGAAACTCTAATGAGAAATCTGAAATGCACAACGAAGAGATGAGAAGAAAACCCCATCAACAGCCAAGGAAAGAAATTCTTCAAAGGAAATCTTTTACTCCTCCAATGCATAATGTTGAATGTTATGTATGTCATAATCTTGGACATGTTGCAGCTAGATGTAGAAGAAGAATGGTTCAAGATCATCACACAGAAAGATCATCACATTCCAGGTACTTTCAGGGATATTGTTTTTCTTGAAATATGTTTGGTCACAAAGCTGTTGATTGCTACAGAAGGAGTATGAAACATGTAAGATGCTATGCATGTAACAAGCTTGGACATAGAGCAAAGGAATGCAGGAACAAAGTACAGGGACCATACCAAAAGGAGAAAACATCATCAAGATTGAAGATATGGAAGAAGAAGGAAGTACAGTCAGAAAGATGTGGCACAACACAATATACTCAGACACAGCACAACACAGACATAATAGACTCAGGGGGAGCTGAAAGTGTAAAACTTCAGTGTCCTAAATCTCATACGCAAGTTTCATAAAGGGAAGTCGTGTATATATGCGAGCTAGACACTGCATAGTCGTGTATATGTCAGTCTAAGGAAAAGCAGTGGGGACAAGCTCAGAAAAAGGGTCTGATATGATTCAGTCCATTATTTGCTCTATTGGTTAATAGTTATAGTCTGCTGAGGATGTGTGGAAATGTCTTGATACTTGTAAGATGTTTAGAAGTGTTTTGATCCTAACTTGATGATGATGATGTCTTGATGCTTATTGCTGATATATGCATGATCAGATCTAACAGTAAATAGATGGCACAGGTTGAGGGGGAGCATATGCCTTTAATAATGCATTGTTGGCATTATGGTTAATAGTCCTTGGTGATGATGCTTATATGGCTAAATGATATATCTTGCTATGATGTGGTTATGAGTTGTCCATGATAAAATCTCATATGATTCTTGGGGTTACATAGTTGATGTTCAGATCATATTTGTGGATTGATTCTTAGATGGTGCATATATGATGCTTACATGGTGATCTTCATAAGGATAAGGAGAAGTACAAAGCTTGAATACACAACTTCATTACTTGATGATGAGTCTCTCATATGCTGTTGTCGTCATATGCATAAAGATCATATAATACAGTTATGATGCAGGATTCCTATAGTTCTTGGTGCTCATATAAAGCCTTGACAAAAGATCTTGAGCTCAAGATACATAGTGCTGGATACATGAATGATTACTCAAAGTTGCATTGTTGGAGACATGATGATGATGAGTTCTTACCTATATGTTGATAGGTTGATTGATGCAGATATTCCCAAGTGATGATACATGGATGATCGTGTTGATAAGATGGCTATGGTGTTTTACACATATGATATAATGTGAATGATTTTATGATGATGAGTTGATATCTATATGCAGACATATCTTGTCATAGGACATTTACAGGTTGCTGATCTGGAAATGGTTGTACGCGAGTTTAATAAGGAGTATCCGCGTATATACGCTTTTTTCTGTGGATACAGATGCGTATATGTTAATTTGAAGGAAATCAGTGGGCCAAACTCAGAATGAGAAGAGTCTGATATGGGTTTGATAGAAACCATCTGGCACAGATGGAACAGGCACAGAGGGAGAACATGATTGATGGTCTAGATGTTGTTGACAGATGCTTATAGAGCAGATCATACATTGTGTATGATGACTATCATGGTCTTATCTAGATGTTTGGTCTCATGCAAAGGTCATATCAAGACTCATGATGTAATAGTGTGTCTCTATCTATTGTAGTCATTTGATGAAATCTCTTTTGGTCACATGATGTAATTTGTAACCCCTTTATGCATAAGAAGGATGATGAAATATTTTAGTCATATCAAGGTCATGTAACGGCCTATGTTGGTTTCCCCACTATGCCTGGGATGGATGATGTAATGTTCTTGTTTTATCATGTATACCCACTTGGTTGGGTGGATGAATTAATATTGATATATCCCCACTAGGATGGGAGATGGATGTATGTATGAGTCTTTGGTGATAGGAAGGTCATTTATGATAGAGTCATGTTCTTTCCTGTAGAACATCTTTTTGCAGACCTTGCTTACAGTCAGGGGGAGCATGAACAACACACTTCAGCAGAGCAGAGACTTCAGCATGTACTCAAAGGGAGCATGGATAGATTAGTACACCGTGGCATATACAAAGGGGGAGCTCATTCAGAAATTTCAACAGGTACTCAGGGGGAATATGGTCAATGGGATGTTTATAAAAGAAAGTGAATATCTTGGTCTGCCCTTTGCCCTTGATGTCAAAGGGGGAGAGTGATTTGGTGTTGTTTCCATCAAGTCCAAAGGGGGAGATTGTTGGCATTATGATGCATGTGTTGTACTTGATGGCAACCCACTCATAGAAGAACATCTCACTTAGTTATAACTAGATGAATCTTCAGAAGAGATATCAGATGTGACTGAATGCATGGGATGCAGGACAGCTCAAAGGAATCAGATGATAGTTCTAAGTGTGACAAGTTAGCTTTGCCATCAAGTCCAAAGGGGGAGATTGTTGGCATTATGAGACAAGTGTTGTCCTTGATGGAAAATCACACAGATGACAGATCATAGTGCAGCAGGTCAGCAGTAAGGATTTGATGATCAGACTACAAGAATGAAGAGAAAATATATATACGCACGTTCATCGTGACCGAGCCGCATATACACGTGGTTTAGATGTTACAAAGGCGCGTATGCGTATACACGCACTTTCATGCAAGGAAAAGCGCGTATATGTTGGAGAACTTACTTTTGGTCCGTGGTAGTTAGTCCTTGGTATTTGAACCTATGTTTTTGGACCATAGTATCTCGTCAGATGTGTTGATCCCAAGTATTGGGTCCATGGTATTGGTTTGTTATGGTTTTGGACCATGGTATTGAGCAAGGCCTAAGACTATAAAAGGAGAAGAAGATCATTAGGCAAGTGTATCAAAAAAGTCTTGAATATGTGATGAAGGATGAGATCTAGTATACAGGTTATGGGTTTATGATGCATTTCTTGATCTGAGCTAAGGAGGGATCTCACCAGTTGATGGAGAACAAGATCTAAGGATAGATCGGGATCAAATGGTTTGAAATGAACTATCTCTATATGGTTGATTATGTTTATTCTAGATCTGTATACTGACGCATGTAATGATCTGAACTGGGTATAACTTAAGTTTGAAATCACTGCAAGTCATGATTGAATATTTATAGATATGTACGCGGGTTGGATTTGGTGAAAGCGTGTATGTACGCGGGTTTGGTTTATTGTAGTAGTGTATACATTTTGAGCTATGATGTTTGAAGTTACGGGTGATTCTGGTTGTTGATGAGTTCTGATGACTGTTTACTGGTGTCAGTATTCTGCATATTTAGATTGGTTGATTATGTTTAGCTTCAGTACTGATGGATGAGATCTATAATGGATCAAGATCAGAATGACTTATCCTTATGTGATTTGATGAACTAGATCTGGTTGCTAACACACGTATTACCTTTGTATATGTAATGATTTGGGTATGTCTGAAGTCAGGAAGTGCAGCGAAGTTATGAATAAGTAATTAATGACATATACGTTGGTTCGCTTTGGTGAAGTTGCGTATACACGCTGGTTCGACACTTCCAAGTAGCGTATGCACTCTGATGCATGATTTTGATGATATAGTTGGTTCTGAATATGGTTGCAGAGTTCAGTGTTCTGCTCTGTGTGTTCTGGTGACTGCATTTTGTTGACAGGGTCTCAGTGATTCAGTATTGGGTGATTCATATATTGATGATGCTAGTATTTATTGTTTTTGTGCTTCAATGATATTGATGGGTCTAGTGCGAAAATTGGATGAAACATGGCCTTCAAATTATAGTGTTGTGCTTCAGGAGTATCCAGTCTGAAAATGTATGAAATGTGGTCCCTGGAGGATGAAAGGAGATTGTAGGCCAGCACCTACATACTAGTACATCAGCTAGTACAAGAGTAAAGGGGGTGGTAGCTCCCTTCTAGTAGCAGCTAGAGAACGAGTGAAGATTGGAGCATTCGGTAGGCAGACACCTACGTACTTGGATCCGCTAGTACAAGAGCTAAGGGGGTTGTAGCTCCCATCCAGGAGAGTCTGGAAAACGAGAGAGGGTTGTAGCTCTCTATAGGTAGAAGCCTGCGTACTGGTATAAGATTGCACCAGTACAGAACTATTGTAAAATGAAGTTTCTTATTAAAAGAAGATAGAGACGACTTGCAACAGGTGGTTTTCACCCACATTGGGTTTCCACATTATATCATGGTGTTCATGTGTGCTTCTTGTGTGCGATGATCTGTTCTGTTTTACTGCACCTGCTTACTATACATATGGTTAATGAAGTTCTGATGCACTAACTAAAGATCAACATTTAATGGATTAACTGAATCATAAGTATTCTAGATATACGCTAGTTGCATTAGACACGGTTGCATATACACATGAGTTCCATTAACTAAAGTAGTGTATATGTATCTAAGTATGGAAATGAAAATTTTTTATTGATTTGATAATGCTAATTCACCCCCCCCCCCCCCCGCCCTCTTAGTATTATTTCCAACAAATTCTTCACTTAAATCCTCTTCCTTCTTGATTTCCTACTCCACTTCAATCTCTGAAGACTGGAACCTATAATAATAGAGACAAACAAAAGGATCAAAGCATACTATGGATGAATAAGTTCAAACAAGTATTAATCAGAAGATCAAGGAGCTATGATACAACGAATGTGAATAATAAGCAAATCTTGTGAGAAAAATGTAATATATTGTATTAAAATAAGAGGGAGAGATTACAACCCAAGCCTTGATGTCATAAGCCCCCACTCAAAGATTTCCAATCCATCCTTTGCAAACAAGCTTTCAATCTCTGTTGGATAACATAAGGGCATAAACTAGGTACTTCAAAATCCAACCCCTTCCCCTTTGATTTTCACTATATTTGTAGGAGAGGAGAATAGGTTGGAGATCCATTTTCCATGGGATGAGATCCACAGAAATGGGCGATAGGTTCCATAATGAGTGCAATTGGATCTATGTATCTTTGGATGAGGCCCAAATAGGTAGGGGCTTAAGTCCATGTTTTTGGGATAAGATTCCTCAACAAGGCTTCTATCTTTTACATTTTATTTTTACGCATGTCTAAAGGTTGTCACACCTTTTAATGCATAAATGTGTGACAATACTCACATGTTTTAATGATTCAACACGTAGTATCCCAGTTTGTTAATGAGTAACTAGTGACAATGACTAAAATTAGGGTTTTTTCATAATGTAATCTTGGATTCTTGTAATTCTCATAATGGTTTTTCTTTCAAATTTGTAGGGGATTAATAAAAAGTGTTAATTTGATAGCAAGAGATCAATATTTATGGTTATTTTCGTAATGGTGACAAAATGATGTGTAACACCTGGTTATAACATAACCCGATAGCCTACTTGTGGTTAAGTTTGACTCCTTTATCTCTTAACTAGAGTTACAATATGAAATCCTGTAGAATATTCTTCATCATGATCATGTGGCTATCCCTTTTTCCATGAATAATAGGGGTTGACATGGCATCCTATGAAATTATGGTGATCAAAATGGGAAGGTAAAATTTCGAGTGGAATAACTTTTGCATACGAACTCCCATTGAGGAAATTCTTATGTTGTTGAAAAGGTATCTATGTGTAGATGTTGGCGAGGTTAATCCTCTCTACAGGTATAGATGATCCATCTAGCCCAATGAGTGGTTCCAGCAACTGAAGTGACAATCAACTAGACATCTTCCTAGATTATAATTGAAAAGAAGAACGAAGGAGATGGCCTACCTCATTCTGATGTTATTTCGATTTCCTTTGTTGAGGACCTCGAACCGCTTGCATCACAGACTTGTTCCTGCTTCTCTCAGTGTTTATGTACCTGCAAAAGTGATCAAGAGACAACAAAGCATGCCAAAAATAATAGAAAATCCAATAACAACCTACTTAACTGATCAAGGAATGTCAAGCTAAATAATACATGAACATATATATTTTGGGAAGATGAACCAACGATTGTATATTATTAGGAAATAATGGGAGCTTACAACCAAAGCCTTGATGTTGAATGACTCTCCTTGAGTGGTAATCCAAGTCCAAATGAAGAACTCTCCAAGAACTCCTTCTCCAAGTCTAATGAATAGCCTCTAGGCACAAGCTTAGCATAAGGGTGCAAATAAACATAGACCAACCTAGCCTCTAACCTGACCAACCATTTGGGAATGGGAGAGGATGAATTTATAGGCTGGGAAAGGGAGTTAGAACCTCTCCAAAGATAGTATTAGGCCCTCATATCAAGGAGGTAGCTCATAGTGATAAGACAAAGAAGCCAAGTTGAGAGGATTCAACCTCATTTATGCAAAACAACCTCCAGCTCATCGCTCTGGAAGCTTCTAGATCACGAAGCTTCTCATCCTCTTTGGGAAAATTACCTCTTTGGGATCATCGTGGATTTACAAGGGAACATGCGATGCCATCATTGGTAAAGTACAGTGAAACAAGCGACCATCATTGTTTTAAGCCTCATAAGAGTGATGACCTCATTTTAGGACTTTAAGAGCTATTTCTTCAGGGAAAGCTCAAGGAATTTTCCAAACAAAGTCTTAAAAGGGATTTGAGTTGTATACATGGATGAGTATACTATATAATGGTCATGTTTCAGGCACTTCAGGGTATGTCACAAGGAAGTGCATGAGGCGTGACAAAATACTGTGTAACAGTAGAATAGCACAAAAAGGTGTGACACATGTGAAAAAAATTACCCCCAAAAAAATGTTGTTTGATGCCTCAAAGTGTTTCCAAAAGGTTTCAGACTCTAATTATCCAAAATGGGTCTCGCCGGTAAAAATGGTCCTATGAGTTGATTCCTCCACATGTTTCACTATAAAAAGATCAAGATGGATGAAAATTTTTATAATGATCCAATATGGATCACACCTCCCAATTTTTGGTGGTTTTTAGTCCACAAATTCTTCTAATGAATGAGGTGAGGAAAATTTTCTTCCACCTTTTCTTGTGTGTACTAGTTAGCTATTAGATGTTTTCCTACAAAAGGGCTAGAAAAGAAAACTTTTCCTATGGTAACTAGTAGTCTAACAAGAAATATGAAGGTTATTAAGCCTTAGAAGTAGTAACCATAGATGTGATATAATCATATATGCATAAAAGACTAATAACAATAGAATCCAGGAAAGTAGAAAATAGATCTAAAACACATAATAATTACCAAACTTCATCACCCAAAGATAAAGATTTTATTGAAATAATAGTACCTGTGAAGAAGCTCCCTCCTAAAATGGATAATGGGTGCCTCCTCTTTTCTAGGGTTCTTTGAGATCTTATATTTGAGATTGCAATTATTCCCTTGCTCCAAAAATTGGTTCAATAATCCATAGACAAAATAAAAATAAAGAAGATGGTGAGGTTCCAATTGATCCGGATCTCTCAACTATCAGAATTAACTAAGATCTTTTACTTTTGTGATGTTAGCATAATTGCATGTGAAAGAGTATGAAAAACCACATGTGCATACTTTAAAGAAGAGGAAACATAAAGACAACCATAAAATCAAAGAACACATGGAACTTGATAATGGATTTCACCTAGTGTGGGTTACATCTCCGAGTTTGGTGTTAAAAGTGGGGAGGTCACTTCATTAATTGCTACAAGATGATGATGAGTACATGATGTATTCTTTGTCAAATACAAGGATTAACTTCCTTATATAGAGTGGCATGTATCTCCATGAGACGTTCTTCTATAAGAACTCTCACTCATATAATCTCTCCTTCAACAAGACAAAATTTCAAAATCTCACATGAGGTAGCATACAAGGATCCTCCAACAAAATGGCAAACAAGAATCTCAATATCAAATTTTCATCCCAACAAAAATCAAAAGAAGACATGCCATCAATGCATCTTATACCTCCAATTTCAAGGACGACCTAAAAATTCACAACTATACTAAAGAAATGGATTGCATGGTTAAATTCCTAGCGAAAATTCGTGAAATCTGACTGTAAACTCAACCCCCTTCTGCTCTGGTCAAAATCTAGATCCCTGAGAATCTCAAAGATTCCCCAATGATTCCTTCATGTGGGTTGATTGGAATTCTACCGCCCAAATGAAAATTTTGACCTCACCATTGGGCTCCTTGCAAAAACTGAGAAAAATTAGTATAAAGTCAGCATAATTATGACACCTTCAAAAATTGCCTTCTAGGAAATCTCCAAGATTCCTCACTGTTTCTGCATGGGGAATACTCCCTTGGAATATTCTCTATCTCGAAAATTGTGTTGCACCTGGGCTGGGTTCCCTCCACTCCTGGCTCCATTGCTTTGTCTCTCATCCCTCCCGATGGTTTCTCGAATGACGAAAATGTCAATTTTAAAATGTTTTGTTAGGCGATGTTTACAAAGCATCTGGCTGGTGCATTGGTAAAAAATGTAGTTTGGTGTGGACATCCTGGGTTCCAACCCACATCCCACCCATTTCTTGGCATATTCATTTATTTTTGGTGGTGGTTATTTAAAAATGGGGTTTTGTTACATATGGGGTCGCCCGTGGGTGGGCCGATCAGCTGGCCGGGCATGTCCAAACCCCACCGACCGTGGTTCTTTAATGATTGGTCAGTGGCCATTTTAGTTTAAAAATATATATAATATTTATATGGGTGGATGGGTTGGAAGGTCCTTCAATCCGGTGGCCCACCACCCATATTTATATATATTTTTATATTTTTAATAAAAAGAAGTGGGTCAAAAAGCGTTGACCGTTTTTTAGGGTGACCAAAAATTTTAAGTATGTGGAAATTTCACCTTTTTCGACTGCTGAAAAATGTCACCATTGATGAGGCTCATCAATAGGTATATCATAAGGGTCATAATTTCATCCTATAGCTTTATAACTATCTCTTTCTCACATTTATTTACAATTTTTGTTATATTATGCTTAGTGAGAGGGGTGAAAGATGTTTCACTATGTTATGTGGCCTAATATGGTTTAAATGCACAAAATGGAGCAATTTTGGGATAATTTCAATGCAGGAGCTCAGAGTAGAAAACAAGGAGAGATTCTAGGAGGTTTTCCACCTCCTTAACTCCCTCAATCATTCAAGATCACCACTTTATCTTTCATTAGTTTGAGGTCATTGGCAACCAAGAAAGTGTAGTTCAAGGAGATATAGATCCACCTTTCTCGAGTTTTGGGAGAAAAACATATCTATTTTTTAGGGAGTTGTTGGTAGCTACCCTTTTGTATAAATAAACATGCCAAAGAGCTCATGAGGATTCAAACTTTATTTTCAGCTAAGAAGCTATTGAGCTCAAGCACTTGTTACTGCTATTTTTGACTTGTTATGTGATGTATTTAACATTGATGCAATGATAATGAGAAGTTTCTTATTGATCTATCACTAAGTTATTTTTGGATGGCTGAGGCTCTTGGGTTTGGGCCCAACCCCAGTAGCTTAGGTCCCTCTTATGTATTGGTAAACAATTCCTCAAAACGCTTGTGACTGCTATCTATATCTCATCTCTCTCATGGGAGCATGAATAAAGGAATCTAAAATCACAACCTGTTGATGGTACTGGACCCGCCAACATGTAAGGGGATCTCCCCAGTAAGAAGTCCCAATTAGACCTCATATCATGTGGTGTAGGAGTCCTAGTAGTGGGTCATACGGTAATGCCTTGACCATGATTTCACACAAAGGCAAGTAGGATAACTCTGTTGGTAGTAAAGGTGTGACAGCTGCAGTGAGCCAAGGAAGGTGCATGAGAGATTCTATCACACGGGGGTTAAGATGAGTGCAACCCTTGGAAACGTTTGATATCACTCGGCTTGGAAGGGAACACACAAGCAAAGATACATCACAACATGGAAGGCAAGTTAGCAAGCAATTCAAAGTGGTGGTTAAACCAACAACACATTTGAGAAAGATTCATACATATATAGAATAGTCTATACATGCATGTGTAAGAAAAAAATACATATATCATTTAGAGTAAAAGAAATAGCATAGAATACAATACAACATATGCATGAAACATGCTGACTCTTGTTATATTAAGAAGTGTAAGTTCTAGTCATATAATACATCCATGTCCATCCACTAGTCCCGATAGCGGAACATTACAACGAGAACAACCTGCTCCTCCAAAGAGATGTACTAGCTCTGTGCAGTGAAGAAGCCAAGGCTCATTACCATACTATCCAAGCTCTCTCCAAGATAGTCTTATCGGAAGCTGGGATAACCAAAATCCTATACAATGAGTTATGAGGTTCTATTTATAGCAAAGGGTGGGGTGATCCTTGACATTCCCCTTTGTGACAGTTCATCTACCCTCATGACTCTTCATCTACTCTATGAATGTTACATCGAACTATCGACACTTGAACTTTCACTTGACAAGACGTCACATTACAATGCACATGTGCCCATGTGATACAAAATGGCTTGATCAAGCCATGTAAGACATCATTGACACTCAGTCCGTTGTGGGGAGACTAACTCTTTGACATGCTTATGATGGTGAAGGTGGTAAGTTGATGCCAAGCTTGGTCGTCCGTGATGGTGTGCATGCGCTCAGTGGTGACATCTTGCTAAAGTGAACTCTTGCATCTATTGCATCTGGGTGCATTGGTATGGTACCTCCATCCAACTCATCTGCTAACATGCACACAGTATTCTTGGGTGCGGACGAACTGGAAACACACTGATGGATAGTGTTCATGCTAATCTTCCAATGTGTGTTGGTTATCATGTGCATCGACTGTCTACTACATGTTCAGCTCCAGTTGGACTTGCTTCTTGTCTTTGCCTCAGTGAGTGTGCTAAATGGATGGGATCACACACAATGAAATGCATGTTTTTGAATTCCCTTCCATACGATCAACAACACTTCTCACCATGTCTACTATGTGCCAGCTGCTAGGATGAATATTTAACTTGTACGGGCACAATTTCATCCATGAGTTCATGTTGCGCCCGTTGTCGTACCTGTTACTGGTGCAACTCATTCTCTCTTCTATGCAACTCCTGTTCTTCCTTGAGTTGCTGCTTTAGCACATGAAAATCCTTATCCATTCTATTCTTTGTCTTCACGTGATCTTCATGTCATGTCATCATCTCATAGGCTGAGTCTCTAAAGTTGCTTTCATCACAAGTGGATCTTCTTGAGCTTTCAACTTTGTTCCTCATTTGTGTTGTCAACAACCTTCCTCCTACGTTCGTTGCATCCGATATGCTGCCTTCAGCTACTGTTCATGGTACTGCTTGTTGTGATGTTGTTGTCGTCATATATTGATGTCCTTGTCTACGAACAACTTGATGTCTTCATGGGTAGGAAATTCCATAGACACTTGATCGACTGCATCCCCAAGTGTGCTCTAAATGGTGTCTTTGACTCTGCTCTCCTAGAAACCATTGTACTTGTACTTCTAAGAAGCAGATGAACACTTACGATACCTGGAGACATGGAAACATGCATGGAAAGAAATTTGTCAGTCGAAAACCAAAATGAACTTGAGAACTAACTTGCAACATACCTGTGTTTGATCATGAAGGTCGTGCAATTTTGGCCAGGAGGTCAGGAGACTGAGTGCCAGAACTGTGCAAGGCACACTTTGGGTTGTTGGGAGGTTGACTGACTACTGGAATTGCGCAATGCACAATCTTAGTTGGCAATGGTTGTAGGCTCAGTGACTGCATTGTGTAATTTTTTGGGCTAGTAGTCATTGTCCCTCAGAATTGTGCAATGCAAGACTAGAGGATAGACGCTAGGCAGAAATGTGCATTTCCTGAGAGGAAGATAGAGCCTTCCCTCTCATGATTGTGAAATGTTGTCTAGGTGAGGCAGAGTCCAGGCGAAGGTTGCACCGACTCGTTGACAGGCAACTGAAAGTGAATGTGAATGTGAATTCATGGTGATACTGAGTGTAAGCATAAATGAATGATCGAGCATGCAAACGGTGAAAGACAAATTCAGAAAATGGAACAACATGCATGTGGGTGAGGAGAGTCACCAAATCAACGGTCGTTCATGAAAAACAGTTTCATGGAAGCGACAGCAGTGAGATGTTAACAAAAATTGAAACAATGCTAGTACAAGCTAGTATGTATCAAAAGGACAGCAAGTGTTCACTGAAATCAAGCAAACAACATTCATACGAAGCAAAACAAAAAAAGCGCTAGAAATGAAACACAAGACATGGAAGGCGGGCTTACCCCAAAATAGCTAAGTTGAATGTGTCGATGACTCCTAGATGCGATGTGGGATGTAAGAGATGCAATGTTGATGTGAGGAATGAACTCTACAGTGTCTGGTTGATGAGTTTTGATAAAATCAAAGATGTGATGTGCATGCCACAAATCAAGGAAGAGCGACACTTGGTGGGAGGTTTCCGAGATGATCCTTGCATGCAACCTCCAGCTACTAAAAGTAGATCCCTAAATTAAGGGATGACTTTGCATGCTGCCTTGCGACAAGTAGCCCATGCATGCAAATTGGTTTTTCTTGGTCCTAGAGGGAACCGGTCAACTCAACTGCACATGCAAGAGGCTGCTCAACTACTGGGAGAAATTGCACATTTCTGGAAGGGAGCTGGGGTGGCTACCCAGGATATTTGTGCAATTTATTGGTAAAGCAGCTGACTGCTACCCAGGATTACACAATTCTTGGGCTGAGAAGCCCTACTGGGAGGAATTGCATAATTTTTTGGATGAAGCTTGACTGGCAGAATTGCGCAATTTCTGAAGGGAAGGCTAGTTTCCCTCCATAAAATCACTGAAGCTTGTGTACTTGATGAAGCAAGACATGTTGCTGTCATTCTGCAAGAAAATCACTGAATCTTGTGTACTTGACAAAGCAAGACATGCTGATGTGAAAGGTTGGTAGGGAGGCTCCAAAGCGAAGCTAAGGAAAAAATTTGGAGGGCTGCTACAACACTTGGCGACATGCTGGTATAAATCCAACTCTATGAATGGAACTTATTCATAAAAAGTAAGTCTAACACCTCCGGAAGTATTGTTCAATTCTCAGTTCGTCTTGGTTTCCACACTTGCTTGATTGTAAGATGTAGCATCTGCCAAGCTCTCAGTCGATTGACACACATTCCAAGCCAAGTCAACACAATTGTTTCATTTGGGGTTGAGGGGTATATTGGTGCACAAGGAGTATAGTCATCAAAGTCTTAGTTTCATCTCTGGTGTTGCTCCACTGCCAGCAGGGCTGGATACTACCCCGACATAGTCACATAGGAACACAAGCATGGCTCCGCTACCAGCGAGCCTGGTCAGTACCTCGGTGGAGTTACTTGCATCACCTCTCTGTGCAGGAAGCTTTTATCTTCTTTCGCCTTATTCATTTTCATTTTTTTCAAACTATTTTCAATTTTTCATTTTTTCATTTTTCATCTTCGAAACTGTGCATATCACTTATTCATTTCAGAGGCGTAAGAGGGATCCAAACTTATTGAGAGAAGAAGATGTTTTTCCTATAGAGAGGTAGTTTATTATACCTCTGATGTGCCTGTTAAGGTTTTCCCCTTCACCTTACTCTACTTGACTGAGCTGACAAGGATTAACCCAAAAACAACCGACTAGAGTAGGTGATACTAGTTAGTGTGTAAGCGTTGTGTTTTCACCAAGGTTTACTTCGAAAAATACATATTTTCCATTGATGTCTCATGGAATGAAGACAACAAGTTCTTACATAAGAGAGCAAACAACGGATAACCAAATGTTGATAGTTGTACAAGTCCTCTTGTACTTTACCTAGTTCGTTTCAAGAGTCATACATGGTTTCATGTGAAACTAACCTACAAACAAAACAAGCAAACAAACAACAAAGAAAAGTAGAAGTAGAAGCAAAAGTGAAAGCAAAGTGAGTAAGCAAACGAGCAAGTAGACAAACAAACTAACAAAGAAAGTAAGAAAACAAACTGAAAGCAAACCCTACTCCTACTCCTAATCTAACAATGCATGGGTCATCTCACGTGAAGTGATACTTCCAATGTAGCCACCAACACATTAGTTGACCCATGTTGGTGAAGGCATGGTTTGCGAACATCGCAGTTGCGCAAACCTGCAAGCATGAAAGATATGACAATGAAGACTAACACACTCTAATCTTACAAGCATCCACAAAACAAAAATAAGTGAAAGCGCATGACATGCGCTCTATGGACTTTCCATGGTGCCATGATACAGTGCATGCAAATATTGAGTGTATGAATTCTCTTGACTGTGACATGCAAGCAAACATGAGAAATTTAGACCACTTACGATGTGCATGCATGCTTTCTGTTTAAGATTCCTCCAATGCATGAGTGATGGGATCGCGTAGTTCGAGTAGAGGAAGAGAAATCTAGGTGTTTGGTTGATCTTCAATGCAAAGCAGAGAGTGATGAGGAGCCTTGAGTGTTTAAACAATTTCCTGACTGGAAGTGAAACCAACCTCAGGGTAGCTAGGGCCTAACATAACCATCATCTCAGGATGAAGTGCCTCGATAGCCTGCAGAGTTTCGACTTTGTTGATAGATATATCATCGTAGACCAGTGCCTTCGACAGATTAACAACGGTTGAATCAACATCGTGATCGGATGAGGAAGTATAGAGATCATGACAACCAAGATCAGAAAATTTAGGATGTTTTTCGGCATCCTCATGATTTGATGAATCGATCAGAGGCGTAGATGAGAACAAAGATGTTCACCCTCTGTGTTTTTAGAAATGAAAGATGATAGATTGGACAGATTTCCAGAGGAAGATGTGTCCTCTCCACAACGTAATGACATACTGACATTTGACGTGTCCTGTGAATGATTGGAAGTAGAAACATCTGGAAATGAGTTTTCACAGGGGAAATCAGTAGTGACAGAATCACAAGGGATGTCATGATAAAGTGGATGAGGTGCGGCTAGAAGGGAGTCATCCTTCACTATGGGTTCTGTTATACTCCTATACCAATAGGTGTCATATTTCATGATCGACTTGTTGAGCTCTGTAATATGTTCATTCCTTTCCTTGTTGCAAAGGTTTTCCATATTATCAAAAATAAAAAAATGTAAAAAATGTAAAGAGGCTATACCCTAAAAGAAAAATCAAAGGGTAAAAGAATAAAATGGTCAAAAAAGTGAAAGAAATGAACCCCAAACAAAAATAGACCAGGAAAGTGTGCAAGTCCAAAATGCCACTACTTTTTATTTTCTGTAATAAGCATTGTGTGTAGCTTGTTAATTTATGCCACAATTGATGAATGGCCAAACAGCTTAATCTTGGCTAGTTCATATTTGAATTTCCTGTTTTAGAGATAGAGAATAAAATCTGACCAAACTGTTTAATCTTGGCAGATAAGTAGATAGGTAGAGAAGCAAAGGAGCTCATCAGTTTAATCTGAGCCCTTGAATGTAATATGTGCAGACTTAGGTAGGCTTACCATGAAAAGAAAAGGAAAGTTGAAAAGGGTTTGCCAGTCTAAGTGCACCCAAAGAAGGAAGGAAAACATGCTAGGACTAAAGTAGGCAAGGTAGGTAGATTGCTGTTGCAGAATGACACTTGTGATAGATTATGTCTCTAAATGTGTTAATCTTATCTCTATCACAAGTGCAATGGCGGACATTATACTTGAAGCAGCTCAAGAAAGACAAGATTCAATAACTAACTCCCCTTCATACTTTTCCCTAAATATTTCACTAATTTCCCCAGAGTATTAAGATCTGTTCTTAATAACATTCATAAATCACTCATCTCATTTAATAAAAATTGCCTAAGTAAAACCCTATTTTACTTAGGAAAATGGCAAATATTCCTCATAAAAACCCTTTTTTATCCTGAGCCTAAGTTTAATTACAAAAGCCAATTGTTTTTATAACTTAGCGCTTTCATTTCATAAATTCATATTAATTTTTAATATTTATTATTATATAATTCCCATACGAATATAACCCGATCCCGTATTATGTAAATATAATACAAAAACCCCGATATTTTAAATATCCCTGCCCCGGTCACATACGACCATAGTCACTATATAAATAGGGATTAATAAGTTTATTTGAAACTTATTAAGAACCCTCCTCGCACGCCATACGAGATTAATTAACCATTGGGTTAATTAATAAACCATTACGAAACCAATAAAATCAACCTTGACGCGATTAAAACATTATTTATTTGTTTTCGGGCCCACACATTAACTCCCCGCCATGTTCCCTGCCCGTCAACCGTCCAATCAAACCATTCACATCCAACAGTCCACATTGATATCACGACCACCCTAACCACTGAACGTTAACGCGCGGGGGTCTAGCGGTTTTCTGTCGTACCTCCGCCACTCGTCACCCATCCGGGTTGCTCGCTCCCTCTCCGTCTGAAACCACTCAGCCCCAAAAGTGGTGCAGGCAAAACCGATTACTACCCTTTGCTAATGTCACCCGCCACATCATCTGCTAATGTCATCTGTCCTTTGCTGATGTCACCCACCACGTCATCCTCCGTACTGCTTACGTCATCCGCCCATTTAATCCAAAAAAGTCCCGCCAAACCGTTGTTTTGCTGAATAAAATGAATAAAAACGCCATTTTTGTTGTTGTTCGTTGCGTCCAGTATTTCTCATACAGAACAAAGACCAAGGCCAGCAGTTCAGTTTCAAACCGGCACCCGACCAGAAGAACTGCGGAACGAGCTCGCTGCCGGCCATTCAACCCACCATTACATAGTTTCCTCCTCAATTACAGGTACCTTTTTAGCTATCTCAGAGGCCAAAAATTTGTGCACCAACTAATGCAATATCCACAGAAAGCTCTAAAGGGAAGCAGATGTCTTAGGACAATCTCCAATGTCCCAACCACCGATGGAGCTGTTTACCTGATTGAGCGATTTGCCAGACAAAGATGAACAGGGGTCAAAACAGTCAACGAGTATCAGATCACAGTCAAAGAGTATCAGTTAAGATAGGTAGCCAGGGCAGAGTTTCTGAAGAAATCAACTACAAGCCGAATCCTAGGGCCTACCTCCAGCACAACATCAGTTTACCTTTTTCCTATTATAGAGACTAGCTGTTTCTATTTTTTGTAAACTATTTTTAGTCATCCTAGATATTATCTCACTCAGATATTTGTTTTATAATTTATTGCATAAATACCCCCTCCATTGGAGTATTGAGGGTGGATTCTTAGACTCTGCTGTAATATTGATTTTTTGGAATAAAGAGCTGTTGGAATCAACTGTTGTATGGCCTACTGGATGAAGAATTGAAGCAGAGGACTTGTCACAGACTTCTTGAATCAACCACCGGATCAATAAGTCCTCTATATCTTGTGTTTTAAAGTTTTTCTTGTTTATTATATCATCTGTGTTTCACAATCTGAATGATAAAGAAAGATTAATTTCAGAATATGCTTGATTGCACTCTGTTTTCAGTCCTTATTATTCTCTATGTTTTCTTCAGAATTAGGATAAGTAGTGAAATATTAATTGCTCCTGTTTCCTAATTCTTTCATGTTGATTATTTGCTAAAGAATACTTAACTGTTCCTTATCGGTAATCATCCAATTTCCCTCTTTAAATAGGTTGAAGGATTCTTAACTGCCCTTCACCCCATTTGAGCCCATTCCATCTGTTTCAAGTCTTTATTTGTTCCTTGTTTGACTACCTTGCTCTGTGAAGCCATCCTCTGTTAAGAAACCAAATCCAGAAAGCCATATTCTTTGACTCCATTAGCCCAATGGACTAAACTACTCTATTTTACCTCTCTGCTCTATTGAATCTCACCACCCAAACTCAAACAAAACCCTTGAACTTCATAACTAGCCTAATACCTTTAAAAACAAAGCTAAATCATAAAGAGAGAGCCCTCTCTGGATACAGATTGGCTAGATTTTGTATCTAAAAGATTGGTTAGTGGTTACCTCGGCCTCCTTTCCCTTTCTTACAACTTTTGGGAAAACCTGAGTGATAACAGGTTCTTCTTTAGATTCTCGCACACACTCATCATGAATGATGGTGCAGGTTGGCTGCACAACACCAACTCCATCTACGACTAGATCCTTGTTCAAAGCAGGTGAGGAGTCCGGAATGGAAGAGAACAAGACAGTACAATCCGAAGGATCAATGAAACACAGGGAAAAAGGTTGAGGGAATGAATCCACGTGACAACCAACAAGCTTGCAAGCCAAATCTACGCAGATATCAAGAGCAGGTGGGGTGGGAGGATGTGACAGTTCAATAGATGTGTGTGCATGTTCTCCCACATCACTCTGTGGTGGTGGAGTTGTTTGATGAGGTGAAGGTAGATAGTCGCTTGTGACAATAATTGTGCCTTCTTGTGATTGTGCAGCTCCATCACTGAAGTGTGTTGAGTGACGTTTGGATATGTGAAGAAGAAATTCCCAATCAGTTTCATCTTCGAGGAATCGGTATGCAAGATTACAAAAGCGTGTGTAAAATTGTTCAACGGATTCATCGGGTGCTTTTCTTAATTCTAGAATTTCTTTGTTGAGTGCTTTACAGTCAAAGTGATTGAAAGCACAGTCTATCTTTGCGACTTGATGAGCAAGAGAATGAATAGATTTTTTGAGCAGCGTGGCACACCAGTGCATTGGGTGCCCTCGAAGCGTGTAGAAGAACAGCACACAGGTAATGTATTCTTCAAAGATTCCATGCCTTTTGCATGACCCTACAACACCGACCACGTGCCTAACCAAGGCTACATGGCCTCAACCATCATATGTTTTATGAGACAATTTATCTGAGAGATTTTCCGATATAATGAAATCATTTCCATAAAAACATATACTCTAGAAGAGCAACTTGGTAGTTCATCATGATAGATATGTAGAGATTCAAAACAGATGTGAGGACTCAGCTTGTCATCTGGCCCTCCTTCTAGTGCCAAAACATTGATGGTATTGGACCCACCAACATGTAAGGGGATCTCCCCGGTAAGAAGTCCCAATTAGACCTCAGACCGTTTGGTGTAGGAGTCCCAGCAGTGGGTCATACGGTAATGCCTTGACCATGATTTTGCACAGAGGCAAGCAAGATAACTTTATTGGTAGCAAGGGTGTGACAGCTACAGTGAATCAAGGAAGGTGCATGAGAGGTTCTAACACACAGGGGTTAAGATGAGTGTGCCCCTTAGAAACCTGTGATAGCACTCGGCTTGGAAGGGAACACATGAGCAAAGATACATCACAACATGGAAGGCAAGTTAGTGAGAAATCCAAAGTGATGGTTAAACCAACAACACATTTCAGAAAGATTCATACATACTTATACATAATAGTCTATACATGCATGCGTAAGAAAACAATACATATCATTTAGAGTAAACCAGATAGCATAAAATACAATACAACATATGCATGAAATGTGTTGGCTCTTGTTATATTAATAAGTGTAAGTTCCAGTCATACAATACATCCATGTCCAACCATTATTCCCGATAGTGGAACATTATAGCCACAATTTCTTGCTCCTCCAAAGAGATGTACTAGCTCTACACAGTGGAGAAGCCAAGGCTCGTTAAAATATTGTCCAAGCTCTCTCCAAGATAGTCTTATTAGAAGCTTGGCTGACCAAAATCCTATACAATGAGTTATGAGTCTCTATTTATAGAAAAGGGTGGGGTGACCCTTGACATTCCTCTTTGTGATAGTTCATCTACCCTCATGACTCTTCATCTACTCTATGACCATTACATCCAACTATCAACACTTGAAAGTCCACTTGACAAGACGTTACATTACAATGCACATGTGCCCATGTGAGACAAAATGGCTTGAGCAAGCCATGCAAGACATCATTGACACTCGGTCTGTTGTGGGGAGACCAAATCTTTGATATTCTTGTGATGGTGAAGGTGGTGAGATGATGCCAATCTTGGTCATCCATGATGGTGTGCATGCACTCCATGGTGACATCTTGCTGAAGTGAACTCTTGCCTCCATTGCATCTGGATGCATTGGTATGGTTCCTCCATCCAACTCATTTTCTAACATGCACATGGTCTTCTTGGGTGCGGATGAACTGGCAACACATTGATTCATAGTGTTCATGTTGATCTTCCAGTGTGTGCTAGTGGTCATGCACATTGACTGCCAACTACATGTTCAACTCCAGTTGGACTTGCTTCTTGTCTTTTCCTTGGTGAGTGTGTTGAATGGATGGGATCGCATGTGTGTGCAAAATGACATGCATGTTGCTAAATTCCCTTGCATGTGATCAACAACACTGATCACCATGTATGCTTCGTGACGGCTGCTGGGATGAATCTTTAACTTGTACGGGTGCAGTTTCATCCATGATTGCATGTTTCGCCCGCTGCTATACCTGTTCTTGCTGCAATTCATTCTCTCATCTATGCATCTCTTGTTCTTCCTTGAGTTGCTACTTCAACACATGCAACTCCTTCTCTATTCTGTCTCTGTCTTTGCGTGATCTACATGTCGTGTCGTCACCTCATAGCCTAAGTCTCCAAAGTTTCTTTCATCACAAGTGGATTTGCTTAAGCTTGTAACTTTGTTTCGCATTTGTGTTGTCAACAACCTTCCTCTTGCATTCATTGCATCCGGTATGCTACGTTCAGCTACTGTTCATGGTGCTTCTTGTTGTGGTGCTGCTACCGTAATATCTTGATGTCCTTGTCTATGAACAAATTATTGTCTTCATGGGTAGGAAAGTCCATAGACACTTGATCAACTGCATCCCCAAGTGTGCTCTGAATGGTGTCTTCAACTCTCCTCTCCTAGAAACCATTGTAATTGTACTGTGGAGAAGCAGATGAACACCTGTGATACCTGGAGACATGGCAACACTCATGGCAAGCAATCTGTCAGTTGAAAACCAAAATGAACTTTAGAACTGAATTGCAACAGACCTATGTGACTGATCATGAAGGTTGAGCAATTTTGGCTGGGAGGTCAAGAGACTAAGTGCCAAAACTACGCAAGTCATAGTCTGGGTTGCTAGGAGGCTGACTGTTAAAATTGGAAACTAGGGAAAAACTTCTTGTGGGCCATCTTATTCATGGCTGATAATATTTTTATTAGATTCCTCTCATTGAGAGGTGTAGGATTGATATAAAGATCATTCGATTCTAATAAGTATTCACGGAGATATGAATTTATTTTGATTATGGAATTATTATCAAGCTGACCTACAATTCATGTAGGCTCAGAAGCCCAACAATCACATCTATTCAAACACCAACGTTGTGTATAAATATAGGAGGAATTTTCCTCATTTGTACTCACCCATCTCATCACATCTCTCTCTCTACTACGCAGAAAAGAGTCTCTTCTCTACTGCACAGAAAAGGGTCTCTCCCTCACACATTTGAAGCCAGAAGCTGCTGAAACTGAAGCTACAACTACAGAAGTAAAGTTTGACCTACGTGGACTAGAAGATCTCCTCATCTGAACCTCCTCTGAAAGCTGCAACTTTTGGTGGTGGAATCAAGCCAATCCGACGGACGGTTTGCAAGATATCGACTGCCCTAGTTTGAAGCCGAAAGTTGCCGAAACTGAAGCTGCAACTGTAGATGTAAAGTTTGACCTATGTGGACTAGAAGATCTCCTCATCTGAACTGTGCTATAGGTTCATCTAAACCTCCTCTAAGAGCCACAACTTTTGGTGGTGGAATCAAGCCAATTCGACAGACGGTTTGCAAGATATCGACTGCCCTAGTTTGAAGCCATAAGCTGCTGAAACTGAAGCTGCAACTGCAGAAGTAAAGTTTGACCTGCGTGGAATAGAAGATCTCCTCATATGAACTACACTGTAGGTTCATCTGAACCTCCTCTGGAAGCCACAAATTTTGGTGGTGAAATCAAGCTGATCCGACAGTCGGTTTGTGAGATATCATCTGCCCTAGTTTGATGATGAAGCCGCTAATGCTGATGCTGCTAATCTAGGGTTTGCTATTGCTGATATGAATCAAATTTATTGTACTATTTCTCTCTACTGAATTATTGAAGATAAAAGAAGATTTGATCAAAGGGTTTCCCCACACATTGTGGGGTTTGTCCCTGGCTAGCCACCACATCTTGTGTCTCTTGTTTTGGCTTGTTTTCTGTCAATCGTTTAATGTTCTATCTGCACTTTACTTTATGTACATGTGATTGCTAATCTGTGGAATATAATAAGGAAAAGAAGTAAACTGTTATAAGCATAGAACATACCATAACTTAACATGGTATCAGAGTTGAGGTGAAGACAAAGCCCGAGCAAGAGCAAGAGCAATCACTGAAGAGAAGATTGGCAAGGCTATCCTAAAAGAACGATGGGGTCCTCAACACTCTTTCCTGCCGAAGACAAGCTCCGTGAGAAAGCTGACTATCACGGATGGAAGATGTCTATTGATCTAACCCTTGAGGATCAAGGAGTGTTGGATCATGTGAGAGGCAATATTGTTGAGCCTCCATCACATTCACCTCCTGCTACCAGGAACAAATGGAAGAACGGAGAAATTAAAGCGAAGAATATCATCCGGGACTCTATCGACAAGCGCTTGGTGGCCTACATCTCTGAACTAGACACCTCCAAGGAAATCTACGATAGATTGGTGAGTTTATTTAAAGTTAATGATGAAAATCAAGTTTTTTTTCTTAGAAATAAGCTGAGGGAAATCAAGAAGGGTAAAGATGAGAGTATGCGAGCATACTTCTTAAGAATCACCAAGATCAAGAACAATCTCCTATCTATTGGGGAGACTATTACTGACAGAGAAATGGAACTCACAACTCTTGGAGGATTACCATCCGAATGGTACGTGTTCAGGACTACTCTTCTTAACAATAATGTAATTCCTGGTTTCGAGGAATTAATGGCTAGATGCATTCAAGAAGAAACAAGGGCAGAAGAGCAAGAAATGCCCATGCCTAAAGGTACTCCTGCTGCCTTTTCTTCTCATGCTACGAAAAGAAATAATTTCGAGTTTAAATCAAAAAGAAAGGTTGGACCTAAGGGTGAAAGAAAAGGACGATGTTACATTTGCAATTAGGCAGGTCACTATGCAAGGGAATGCCCTGATAGAAAGGACTCTCACCGTGACGATGATAAAAATCCCTCTCATGGTAATCGAAGGGATGGAAACTTCAATAGCAAAGGTAAAAGGAATGTTGTAAATCAAGGAAGAGGACAACCATTCAAGAAGGCTAGAAATTCCAGGATGTATTAAATGCACCTGACCTCCAAAAGAACCTGGTGTCCATCTCGGCAATGGAAGACAAAGGCTACAAGGTAACCTTCAGTGATGGCAAGGTACGTATATGGAAAAATAATATTAAAGATTATTTTACTCTTGGGTTTCATGTTGATTCATTATATTAGGTCAATGGAAGTCCGCTAGGTGTCATGTCTTAAGACACATCTCTTCAATCCGAACTTTGGCATTGGAGGTTTTCCCACCTTCATTACAAAGATCTACCAAATGTAAGACATATGGTAATAGGGATGCCCAAATTCTGATTAGAAAAAGAAGGTGTATGTCCAGGATGTGCCGAAGGAAATCTCAAAAGGGGACCATTCCCCTCAAGCCAAAGCAAGACCTCTGATTATTACAGTTGGTTCACTCAGGCATATCTGAGGCTGGCATTAAGAGGGAGACTACTACACCACATACTCCAGAGCAGAATGGTGTGGCACCGTACGGTTGTGGAAGTTGTCTCTATGGGTAGATGATGTAACAATGCCTGATGTGGAAGAACCCATGGATCCTATTTATCCACCTGAGCTTTCCTCTTCTAGGAAGAGGCCTTCATGGCTTAGGGGGATACTTGATGATGCTGAAGGACATGCTGCACCTTGAGGAACCTTTCGTGAATGTAAGAAACCTAATAGGTATCAGGGATACCTGACCATCATGAGCACAATCATACAAAATGAGCCTTCATCATTCTCAGATGTCGTTAAGCATCAAGTATGGAAGGATGCTATGAACATTATGGAGAAAGATGTCTGGAAAGTAGTTCCCAGACCCTAGGACAAGACAATTGTTACTTCAAAATGGATTTACAAGATAAAGCATGTAGCAGATGGAAGTATGGAAAAGCATAAGGCTCGTTTTGTTGCTCGTGGTTTCTCCCAGAAGGAAGGTATAGACTATGATGAAATATTTGAAACTGTTGTTAGATATACAACCATCCACTCGATCATAGCTCTTGCCTCTTCACAAGGATGGAACCTACATTAGATGGATGTCAAGACCGTGTTCTTGCATGTTTCGATCAAAGAAGAGGTCTACGTGGAGCAACCCAAAGGATTTGAGATTTATGATCGAAAATCTCATGTATGCAGGTTAAAGAAGGCTCTATATGGGTTGAAGCAAGCACCCTGAGCATGGTATGAGAGGATCGATAGCTACTTGATGAAGCTGGGATTCACTAGGAGTGAAGCTGATCCTAACCTTTACTTTAAGGTTGAAGATGACAAGCCTCTCATACTGGTGTTGTATGTGGATGACTTCTTTCTAACAGGTGTAGACCCTCTCATTCGCAAATGTAAGAGGGAGTTGGCTTATGAATTTGAAATGAAGAACCAAGGACTTGAAGTGCGGCAGAAGCCAAGGGAAATTTTCCTATCTCAAGGAAAATATGTGGTGAAGATTCTGAAAATATTTGGTATGGTGGACTGCAAGCTTGTGACTACATCGAGGATCTTAACTTTTAGAAGTTATATGGTGGTGATGTCGGACCAGATTTCGGAAATGCCTCTGAGTTTCAAAAACTCATTCACGTTGATGTTCTTGGTGAACATCCATCAGAACATATGTTTTGCAATTAACATTGTGAGCTCATATTTGGTTGAGCCTCACTAGATTGGTGCCAAGAATCTTCTGAGATGTCTTCAGGACACAATCTCTCATGGATTGAGATACACTACCAGAAATATAAAACTGCATGATTATTCGAATGCTGATTAGGCAGGTAGTGTGGAGGATCACTGGAGCACCTTTAGTGTTGTTTCTCTTTGGATTCTGCTTCGATGTAATGGATGAGCGGGAAGCAGAAGTCAGTTGCCATAAGCACCGCCAAGACTGGATACATATCTATGAGTATGAACTCGTATGAAGCTGCCTGATTGGGGAAGCTCTTCAGTGAGCTGTTTGATCACATACCACTGTGATTCTCTATAACAACCAGAGGTGTGATTCGATTATTGAGGAATCTTGTATTTTTCGATTGCTCCAGCAGATAGACATCATCTGGGATATGGTAAGTTGATGAGCAAGGAGGCTCCATCGCATTAAGATGATGTACAAGTCGATACACCTTATCAAAGCCCCGAGGAAAGATCTAATCTGTGATTCTCTCAAACGACTTGGAGTCGTCAAGAAACCCTTGTACAAGGACCCTGCATGTTGCTTACATTGAGCTCTGAGAGCTTTGAGGGCTTGCGGTTCTTACTGGAGCAACATACGACCACAGAGTGACCCACCCTCCCCTGGTGGTGCGCACTGGAACAAGATGATTCGCTTTCTTGTGGGACAAGATGATTCGCTCTCTTATGGAACAAGATGATTCGCTCTCTTGTGGGATAAGATGATTCACTCTCTTGTGGGACAAGATGATTCACTCTCTTGTGGAACAGGATGATTCACTCTCCTGTGTAGCAGGATGATTAGTTCTCCTGTGAGGCCTGGATTGATGTGTTCTCCATGGCAATTGTAGCAGGATTGATGTGTTCTCTTGTGAGGCCTGGATGTATGTGTTCTCCATGGCGATTGTAGCAGGATTGATGTGTTCTCCTGTGAGGCCTGGATTGATGTGTTCTCCATGGTGGCCTGGATTGATGTGTTATCCATGGAAACTGTAGCAGGATTAAAGTGTTCTCCTGTGAGGACATGATTGATTAGTTCTCATGTCGAGGCATCCTACCCATGCAGTTTGGGACTCATGGGAAGTACCTCTCATCTAATCAATGAGTAGGGAAATGAAGTTAGGGACCATATTAGTACCGATGGACGCATCATTGTATCTACCATGCTCCCTACGCTAGGATGACCTCCATTGATCTGGGATCAATGATACTGGTCTAGGACCAGTGGTAGGAGTTGTACCATACTATGACACTGACTACGGGTCGGTTGAGACTGGTCTGGGACTAGTGGTACATACTCTGAGACTGACTTCGTGTCAGTGAAGTACTGGTCTAGGACCAGTGAGAGTGTTACATACTATGACGCTAACTTCGGGTCGGTTGAGACTAGTCTGGGACTAGTGGTACACTCTCTAAGACTTCGATACTAGTCTGGGACCAGTGGTAGGAGTGGTGCTTACTATGAAGCTGACTTTGGGTCGATTGAGACTGGTCTGGGACCAGTGGTACGCACTCTGAGACTGACTTTGAGTCAGTGGAGGATGATACTGGTCTGGGACTAGTGGAGGTGTACTCACTATGACGCTGACTTCGGGTTGGTTGAGACTAGTTTGGGACCAGTGGTACATACTCTGAGACTGAATTTGAGTTAGTATGATACATCCTCGATCATTTCTTCTTCTTCATAATTCGGACAAAAGCAGCGTAGAACAGAACAATGCAAAAGTAGAGTAGAACAAAGCAGAACAATACAGATCAGTACATGGTAGAACAAGATAAAGCAGAATAGGCAAAATAGAGCAGAGCAGGGCAAGGGTCAGGCTATATAGGGCAGTGCATTTGATGGATGAATAGTAGTGACCGTCAGACAGATTGCAAATGAAGTTCTCCCTAGTTGAGAGGGAGTGTTAAAAATGGCAACTAGGGGCAAACTTCATGTGGGTCATCTTATTCATGGCTGGTAATATTTTTATTAGATTCCTCTCGTCAAGAGGTGTAGGATTGATATAAATATCATCCGATTCCAATAAGTATTCAAGATATGAATTTATTTTGATTATGGAATTATTATCAAGCCGACCTACAACTCATGTAGGCTCAAAAGCCCAACAGTCGCATTTATTCAAACACCAATGTTGTGTATAAATATAGGAGGAATTTTGCTCATTTGGACTCGCTCATCTCATCATATCTCTCTCTCTCTCTACTGTGCAGAAAAGAGTCTCTTCTCTACTGCGCAGAAAAGGGTCTCTTCCTCACACATTTGAAGCTGGAAGCTGACAAACCTGAAGCTACAACTACAGAAGTAAAGTTTGACCTACGTGGACTAGAAGATCTCCTCATCTAAACTATGCTATAGGTTCATTTGAACCTCCTTTGAAAGCCGCAACTTTTGGTGGTGGAATCAAGCCAATCCGATGGACGGTTTGCAAGATATCGACTGCCCTAGTTTGAAGCTGGAAGCTATCAAAACTGAAGCTGCAACTGCAGAAGTAAAGTTTGACCTGCGTAGACTAGAATATCTCCTCATCTGAACTACACTATAGGTTCATCTGAACCTGCTCTGAAAGCCGCAAATTTTGGTGGTGGAATCAAGCCAATCCAACGGACGGTTTGCAAGATATCGACTGCCCTATTTTGAAGCCAGAAGCTGTCGAAACTGAAGCTGCAACTGCAAAAGTAAAGTTTGACCTACGTGGACTAGAAGATCTCCTCATCTGAACTGAATTGTAGGTTCATCTGAACCTCCTCTGGAAGCCGTAAATTTTGGTGGTGGAATCAAGCCGATCCCAGAGTCGGTTTGTGAGATATCGTCTGCCCTAGTTTGATGATGAAGCCGCTAATGCTGATGCTGCTGATCTAGGGTTTGCTACTGCTAATATGAATCAAATTTATTGTACTATTTCTCTCTGCTTAATTATTGAAGGTAAAGGAAGATTTGATCAAAGGGTTTCCCCACACATTGTGGGGTTTGTCCTTGGCTAGCCGCCACATCTTGTGTCTCTTGTTTTGGCTTGTTTTCTGTCAATTATTTAATGTTCTATCTGCACTTTGCTTTATGCACATGTGATTGCTAATCCGTGGAATATAATAAGGAAAAGAAGTAAACTATTATAAGCATAGAACATACCATATCTTAACACTGACTAACTGCTGGAATTGCGCAATGCATAGTCCAGTTTGGCTGTTGACTGCTGGAATTGCGCAATGTACAATCTCAGTTGGCAATGGTTGTAGGCTCAGTGATTGCATTGCACAATTTTCTGGGCCAACAGTCACTGTCCCTCAGAATTACGTAATGCAAGACTAGAGGATAGTCACTGGGAAGAAATGCACATTTCCTGAGAGGAAGACAGAGCCTTCCCTCTCAGGATTGCACAATGTTGTCTGGGTGAGGTAGAGTTTGGGCCAAGGCTACCTCGACTCACCAATGGGCAACTAAAAGTGAATGTGAATGTGAATGAATGGAAATACTGAGTGTAAGCATAAGTGAATGATCGTGCATTAAAAAGTTGAATGACAGATTTAAAAAATGGAACAACATGCATGTGGGTGAGGTGAGTTTCCGAATCGATGACCATCGTGAAAAATAGTTTCATGCATGCGACAACAGTGAGATGTTAACGAAAACTAAAATGGTGCTAGTACAATCTAGTATGTATCAAAACAACAGCAAATGCTCACTAAAATCAAGCAGAAAACATTCATAAAAAGTGAAACGCAAGAAGCGCCATAAATGCAACACAAGATAGGGAAGGTTGACTTACCCCAAAATAGCTGAGTTGAATGTGCCGATGACTCCTAGATGTGATGTGAGATGTCAGAGTTACAAGGTTGATGTGAGGAATGAGCTTTGCAACATCTGGTTGATGAGTTGTGATATAATCGAAGATGTGATGCGCATGCCACAAATATAGGAAGAAGGACACTTGGTGATAGGTTTCCGAGATGATCCTTGCATGCAACCTCCAACTGCTAAAAGTAGATCCTTGAATCAAGGGATGTCTTTGCTTGCTGACTTGGGAGAAGAAACCCATGCATGAAAATTGGTTTTGCTCAGTCCCGTAGGGAACCAATTAACTCAACTACACATGCAAGAGGCTTCTCAACTACTACAAGAAAATGGAATTTCTAGGAGGGAGCTGGGCTAGATGCCCAAGAGTTTTGTGCAATTTCTAGGTAGAGCAACTGACTGCTACCCAGGATTGCACAATTCTTAGGTTGAGTAGCCCTGCTGGGAGGAATTGCACAATTTTCTGGATGAAGCTTGACTGGCAGAATTGCAGAATTCTAGAGCCCAATAGGCTGCTAGACAAAATTGCACACTTTATCGAGGGAAGGTTGGTTTCCCTCCAGAATTGTGCAATTTCTTGAGGGAGTTGCTTAGTCTACAGCTGGACCAAGTCTAGAGGAACAACCTATGAGGGGAATGCAACAAGCTCTAATGGAAAAGCTATCATTCTACAATAAAATCGCTGAAGCTTGTGTACTTGATGAAGCAAGACATGCTGCTGTGAAAGTTTGGTAGGGAAGCTCCAAAATGAAGGTAAGAAAAATTTTTGGAGTTTGGTTGTAGCGCTACAACACAATCCAAAAATGATATGTTTATGATTTCTTAGAAAAATGTCTATATTAGTTATCTTGGTTTGCATATGTTTGTTTTATCTTAAAAGTTGATTCATTTACAAGATCAAAGTTTTTGCATAAGTTAGATAGTTTTTTAATTCAACCCAACTTTTCCACCATTGGTTATGTCATTTTGTGAATGATAAGAGAGCATGTGCATGTGATTTTTCATCATCTCTATCGATGAATTCTTCACCCTCTTTTTAATGAATCTCAAATGTTGTTCTTAGTCCAAAACAAGCCTTCCTAAAGTGTTGAGCTTTGCTAGGGGTGTTGGACACCTTTCATTAGTCTACCACAACCTCCATCCACCTTTCTATCCCTTGATCTCATCATTCTTACCTTCCAAACCCTCTCGACATCCTTCCTGTAGCATTACAGGCTTTCGTATAGCATTACAAGCTTTCCTATAGCAATACAGGGATCATGTAGCTTCTTCATGTAGCATGCCTGTAGCAGCCTGTTTTTCCTTTTTTTTAACCTATGATGCAATTTTGACTTAGTTTAGGGGTCAGATGACCCATAACTTGGACTCCATGATCAAAGGCAGCACCTCCATTAGCTTCTCCATCATAGATTTAGCACAAGTAGAACATTACTTTATATGAAACTATAAATTAGATAGATGATGCATGAAATCTTGAGATATGATTTTGTAGGACACTTTCCTATTTACAAGTGAGTTTGATAGCTAGATGGTTGATTTCAAATAGTATAGTTTCTGTTTTGCAGGGAGTATAACTCTTGTGTTCTTTCATGAATTGATTCGGCAGAATTTACAAGTCGATAACATCTACAAGTTAGGATTTGAAAAGCATTCATTTTGTTACATTGGATCTAGCTTCTAAATTGCACTTTCAATAGTTAATTTCCCCCTAATTAAGTAGAAGAATGGTCTTGGAGCCCTATTCATCAAATACCCTAGTTGAGGGTGACATGAATAGAATTTCATCTACTATGTATATATCCCTATCACCTCTAAGTTTGTACGAACCCCGAGTTGATAAATTGAGTTTAGGAGCCCTTGGGATTTGTAGCAATCTTGGTGCAATATCAAGTCTGACAACTTTTTGGCGTCGTTGTCGGGGAGGAGTCTAGGTAGATGTTATTTCTTCTTAAGAATTTATTTCTATTTTACATTCAGTTTTGAAAAAATGACATAGAAGAAGAAAATTTTTCTTCCATGCATCGTAGGAATAGAGATACTCAAGGAAATTTCTTACCAAACACCCCTACACCCTCCAACAGTCAAGCTTCACTCTTCTTTGGTGACTGCCAGCTTCCCTTTCTGACTATAGGTGAGTTAGAAGACCCATTAGGTGAACAACTTGAGATTTTTGAAGAACCTATTGGTGAAGAAGAAGAACTAATTTCACTTACCCAAATGATGGATGAAAACATGAATGATGAGGTTTTCCCTAATGAGAGAGACTAATGGAGAGGCTAGAATGAAGAATATAAGCCCTACTACCCTTCCTCACTTCCATGGCTTAACCTCTCAAGATCCTCATACTTTTATGTTTGAGTTTGTTGTTGTCTGTAGGACCTATGGCTATACCATTGATGACCAAAAGATTAAGTTATTCCCATCTACCCTTACAAATGCAACCTTGCACTAGTTTATGGGTTTTCCTAGGGATAACATCACTACCTGGGCTCAAATGAAACAAGCCTTTAACAACAAGTATAGGGACTACTATAGGTCCAAAGAAACCAAATAATAAATATTTATAATGACTCTTGGACTTGATGAATCCCTAAAGGACTATGAGGAGAGATTCCAACTCAGTTATAGGAGGGCCAGATGCACCCTTGATCCTGAATCACTCAAGTTAGTTCTTCTCCGAGGGATCAGGGAGGACATGTTGGAAACCCTCAACATGTTGTCTAGGGGAGACATCTATCAGTTATCCTATGAAGACATCAAAAAAATGTTCAAGAACCACTCTAGGGATGCTAGGAAGAAGGGTAGGGCTAGTCAAGCCTTGGTCAGTTCCTCTCCCTCCACAACATCCATCAAGAATGAAATTGGAAACATGTTGGAGGACTTTAAAAGTGAAATGTTGCATACCTTTGCTTTGCAAATGGATACCATGCAGATGAAGAGGAGACAAGAGGAAGCAGAAAGGGCCTTAACTGGTTTTTTCCCTAGATGCACTAGAAGGCACCCCAGAAATGAATGCCCATTAAATGTCATAGAGGTCTACTCAGTCGGTGAGGAAAACCATGCCACATATAAATGAATTTCTTCGCTTGGATTAAAATTTGTATACCAATGGGGTAGAAGGTGGGCCTGAGAAACTTTGTATGATAAATCAAAGGAGGCCTCAAGGATATCAGCCATACCAGCAGGGCATGCGAGGTGCATCTTACTCTTATTACCATCCCAACCAGAATGCACCCTTGCCACCTTGGTACTCTTCAACTCATCCATCATGGTCCACACCTGCGTCTTGGCCTTATGCTACTCAATATCCTACCAACCCATCAATCAACCATTTCAACCATATGCTTCTCCACATCCTCAATGGAATAACCTATCATAAGGGTAGAGACCTCAACTCAACCAACCTCCTACTTTACTACCTCAACCTCCATCTCAAACACAACTCACTGATCTTGATCAACCCAAGCAACCACAGATGCCCACTCAACCTAATCGGAACCCAAATAACAAGCAAGCATAATAGGTCTACCATGGAGAGACATCTTACCTTCCTATTCTATGGAGATTTAAGAAATCAACCTTGGGTCTCGAAGAGTGCTTCCAGAATACCAACCTCCATCTCCACCTTACGAGCTTGAAGAGGAAATGATGAGAGTATCCCTCAAGAAAACACCTTTTCCGGAGATATTGATCCATCCTACCTAGCACACCCCATAGGAGACTGGACTTCTAGGAGAATTGAAGAATTTGTGTGTTAAAATACCCCTCCTCCAAGATATTAAGGATGTTCCCATCTACAATAATCTTATCAAAGAGAAATGTTTCAAACACCCTGGGAGGAGAAAAAGAGACACCCCCACCATCAATGTTATTGGTCAATTATTTGATTTGATGCTGGGGAGAGTGATTTGTCCAAAATATCTAGACCTTGGAAGTCTAGTGGTAGATGTGCACATTGATGGCATCATTGTCCCTCACACCTTGATTAATCTTGGGGTTTCCATCAATGTGATGACTAAAGAAACCATGCTAAAACTAAACCTCCAAGGATCCTTGAGAAAGACCACTACAGTGCTGCAACTTGCAGATAGATCCATAGTGGCTCCTGAGGGAGTTGTTGAGGATGTAATGGTCTCTATTGACTCTTGGGAGTATCCTACTGAATTCTTGGTTCTCCAGCCCAAAACCAAATTCAATGTTTATCCTCTCATCTTAAGAAGGCCATGGTTAGCCATTGTTGATGATTTCATTAGTTGTAGGGCCAGGAACACAACCTTTAAGAATGGGAATTTGTCTAAACAGTTGGTATTGTACCCTCCTACTCAACCATTCATTGAGCATGACTCACCCCTATGGTTAGAAGAGGAGGAGAAACATGAAGTGTATCATACAAAATCCCATCCAATCTATACACTAGATGTTGTTATAGCAGGGGGGGAACCCGATGAAGATGACCTCATTGACCAGGTCCTCCAAAACCAACCCCCCAATACCATGCCTCTTGTTGAGCTTGTAAAGGAATCTGAGGGTATTCCTTGGACTAAATCATGCTTAGTTGACCCAAGTCCTGACCATGTCAAAGTTGTAGAAGTTGGTCCATCTATAACCTTGAATATTAACCCCTCTCTCTCAGCAACAAAGAAGAGAAGTTGTGCAAAATGTTGAGAGATCACTTAGATTCTTTTACTTGGAACTATAAAGAAATGAAGGGGGTGCATCCTTCGGTTTGTACACATCACATCTACATCAAGGAGGGATGCAAACCTATGCGCCATCCTCATAGGAGAATGAACCCAACCCTCAAGGACATAGTAAAGGAAGAGTTGCAAACCTTGCTTGATGCAGGGTTCATATGACTCATCTCAGATAGTGAGTGGGTATCCCCTCTAGTTTTGGTCCCAAAGAACAATGGGAAGTGGACGATCTGTGTGGATTATATAGAAATGAAAAAATCCACCAAGAAAGAACATTTCCCTTTACCTTTCATTGATCAAGTTTTACATGGTCTTGCAGGGAATACGTTCTTCTCTTTCCTGGATGGATTCAGTGTTTACAACCAGATCTCGATCAGCCGTGAGGATAAAGACAAAACTACAATCACATGTCCTTGATGTACCTTTTCTTATGGGGTCCTCTATTTCAGTTTATGTAATTCCCTTGCCACTTTTCAAAGGCAGTTCTGAGCATCTTTGCTGAGTTGGTCCATGACTCTGTAGAGATCTACATGGATGATTTCACTACCTATGTGTGTGACTTCCTAGAGGCTCTCTCTAACCTAGAAAAAGTCCTGAAGAAGTGCATTGAAATGAACATCTTGCTTAATCCTGAGAAGTGTGAATTCTTAATGAATGCATGAACTGTCCTTGGCGATTCGATATCTCAGGAGGAAATAGAAGTTGACCCAAACAAAATTTCCATCATAAAAAGGGTCCCTACTCCTAAAAAATAGAGCGATGTTAGGATTATTGGGCTTACCTAGATACTATAGGAGGTTTATCAAGGAATTTAGAAAAGTGGCCTCACCATTGTTTGGAATTCTAGCCAAGGACTCAAAATTTTGTTGGACAGATAGCTGCCAAGGGGCCCTTGAGATTTTGAAAGAGAAATTAACCACTACACCCATATTTAGGGGCCCAAATTGAGCTCTACCTTTCCATATCTAGGTTGATTCATCCAACAAAGTTATGGGGGAAGCCTTAGGACAAATAGATGGTAATTTACCTTATGCCATTTACTTCATTAGTAAAAATATATCTAAGGTTGAACTGAACTACACTGTAACTAAGAAAGAACTCCTAGTGGTTGTACACTCCTTGATCAAATTCAGACACTACATCACTGGATACCAAAATTTTGTGCATAGTGGCCATGCAACTATCAAAGACTTGATGAATAATCTTAATGTGAATGCTAGAATCATTAGATGGTTTCTATTATTACAACAATTTGATTTAACTATCATTGACAAGCCAGGAAAATAAAATGGCATTGCAAATTTTCTATCTTGACTTCCTTTGCCTATAGGTGATGAAGGGATGATCAATGATCAAATTCCAGATGAGCACTTATTTTATATCTCAGTTCTCTCTCCATGGTTTTCTAGACATAGCCAACTACCTATTTGTTGCAATATTTCCTCCAAATATGTCATCTAGGGAGAAGAGCAGAATTGTAATGAAAAGCGCCCCTTTCACTTGGATTGGGGGCAATCTCTTCAATCTGGGACCAAATCAGATCTTAAGGAGATGTGTCAGGGAAGAGGAAGTTTTTTTTACATCCTCTCAACCTATCATGATGGGCACTGTGAAAGTCATTTTTCTAGTGAATGTCATGAAATCAAAGCCTAAACTAATTTCAAAAATGGAATTGTTACTCTATTTTCAAGAAATGGAAATGCTACTTACTCAACTTGTAAATGATAACTAATAAATTCATGAAAGCAAAAAGGTTAATCTACATTTAGAAAGACAGTTATTTTATCTTGCATAATTCATCAAACTACCAATCAAAATTGCATGTACCATCTACCTAGTTCACACTTTCTTGTAAATCAGTAACCTACTTGCATCATACTTGTGATAAAGAAACTAAGTCTACTATGTTTTTGCAGTCAAAAAGGAAGGGTTGGAGTGGCTTAGGAGCTTCCCTTGATCATAAAATCATAATTGGGGGTCATTATTCATCTATACTAAGTCATAGTTGCAGTGGGCATCAAAATTGATGAAGGAAAGTGGTTTCATAGGTTTGCTACAGGAAGGGACATATTTGCTACAGGAGAAGACAAAATTGCTACAAAAGGAGATAAATCATTGAATTACCAAGTAAATCAAATGAAAATGGGATGGGATTCATTTTTCATTGAGTAGGATGTCTTAGGTCTCTGTTTCAAGTGGAATCACTCCAAAATAATCCTATTAACATGTGCTAAAAAAATAACAGAAAATTACTAGTCTAAAATCTAGAAATTCGAAAGCTAGTGAGCCAGTGAACCTATCAAATGCTTAACCTAATAAAGTGAAAATTCAATGGGGTTAATTTTGGTATTAAATTAAATGTTTTTATGACATAATACAAGTGGAATCAACTCAAATGAAGCTCATTAACATGTTCTAAAAAATATCAGAAAATTACTACTATTTGCTACAAGGGACTTTCATAAATTTTAGATTTGTGAATAAGTAAACTAATCCAAGTAGCTCAAAGGTGACTATGAACTTCCAAATTTTTTCCAAGATTTAAATCATGTTTGCAACTCTATAAACAACCTGCAAAAGAACTCACTTCAACCATTTAATGCAATCCTACAACAAAAAATCATCAATACTAAATGCAGAAATAGGAAAAACAAAAAAAATAGATGCATGTGAATAACAAGTCAAAAGAAGAAAAGTAAATTATCTTGGGATGGCCAAGCCCAAGGATACGCAAATTCCTATGAAGGATACCAACATTTAGAAGCTAAAAATGGCACCAAACTTCATTATTTGAATAAATCCAACCATCCTTTTTCCTTCACTACAAGATATAATAGCATTAGCTTCTTCATCACATATTTAGCACAAGTGGAACATTACTTTATATGAAATTTTGAATAGATAAATGATGCATTAAATCTTTAGTTGTGATTTGGTAGGACAATTTCTTGTTTACAAGTGAATTTTAAAGCTTGATGGTTGATTGCAAATAATATATTTTTCATTTTGTAGGTAGTATAGCTCTTGTGTTCCTTCATGAAATTATTCAGTAGCATTTACAAGTTGATAGCATCTACAAGTTATGATTTGAAAAGAATTCATTTTTTTACATTGTAGCTAGCTTCTAAATTTAACTTTCAGTAGTTAATTTCCCCCTAATTCAATAGAAGAATGGTCTTGGAGCCCTATTGATCAAATTCCCTAGTTGAGGGTGGCAAAGTAGAATTCCATCTACTGTGTATATAACAATGTCATCTCGAAGTTTTGTACGAACCCAAGGTTGATAAATAGAGTTAAGGAGCACTTGGGAGTTGCAACACTCTTGGTGAAATACTAGGGCTCACCACTTTTTGGTGTCGTTGTCGAGGAGGTGTCTAGGTAGATGTTATTTCTTATTAAGCATTGCTTTCTATTTTGCATTCAATTTTGAAAAAATCACATAAAAGAAGTTTTTTTTTCATGCCTCATAGGAATAGATATGCTCAATGAAAATTCTTACCAAACACCCCCACACCCTCAAACAGTCAACCTTCGCCCTTCTTCGATGACTGTCATCTTCCCTCTTTGACTATAGGGGAGTTAGGTGAACAACCTAAGATTTTGAAGAACCTATTGGGGAAGAAGAAGAACCCATTTCACCTACCCAAACCATGGCTAAAAACAAGAATCATGAGGTTTCCCTATTAAAGAGACTAATGGAGAGGCTATAATGAAGAATATAAGCCCTACTACATTCTTCACTTCCATAGTTGAACCTATCAGGATCCTGATACTTTTATGTTTGAGTTTTTTGTTGTTTGTAGGACTTATGAATATATCTTTGATGACCAGAAGCTGAATTTATTCTCATCTATCCTTAAGGATGCAACCTTGCACTGGTTTATGGGTCTTCCTATGGAGAACATCGCTACATGGGTTGAAATGCAACAAGCCTTTAAAAAAAAGTATAGGGACTACTGTAGGTCCAAAGAAAATAAAGAATAAATCTTTAGAATATGAATCCCTAGAGGACTATGAGGAGAGATTCCATCTCAGTTATAGAAGGGACAAATGCACCCTTGATCATGAATCACTCAAGCTAGCTATTCTCTGAGGGATCAGGAGGGCATGCTGGAAACCCTCATCATGCTATCTTGGGGAGACATCTATCAGTTATCCTATGAAGACATCAAAACAATGTTCAAGAACCACTCTAGGGCTGCTAGGAAGAAGGGTAGGGCTAGGCAAGCCTTGGTCAATTCCTCTCCCTCCACAATATCCATCAAGAATGAAATTGGAAACATGTTGGAGGACTTTAAAAGTGAAAATTTTCATACCTTTTCTTTGCAAATGGATACCATGCATATAAAGAGGAGAAAATAGGAAGAATAAAGGGCCTTAGCTATGTTTTTCCCTAAATGCACTAGAAGGCACTTCAGAATTGAATGCCCATTAAATGTCATAGAGGTCTGCTTAGTATGTGAAGAAAACCATTCCACAGATAAATGTCCTTCTTTGCCTATATTAAAAGTTGTATACCAATGGGGTAGAAGGTGGGGATGAGAAAATCTATTTTATAAATCAAAGGAGGCCTCAAGGACCTTAGCCATACCAACAAGGCATGCAAGGTGCATCTTAATCTTATTACCATCCCAACCAGAATAAACCCTTTCTACCTTAGTACTCTTCCACTCATCCATCATGGTACACACCTCTTTCTTGGCCTTATGCTCCTCAATATTCTCCCTAAACTGTCAATCAACCATTTCAACCATATGCTTCTCCACATTCTTAATGGAATAACCCATCACAAAGGTGGAGGCCTCAACACAACCAACCTCCTACTTTATTGCTACCACCTCCATCTCAACCATATATCGCTCATCCTGATCCACCCAAGCAAACTCAGATACCTACTCAACCCAATCTGAACCTGAATAATAAGCAAGCATGCAGGTCTATAGTGGAGAAACATCTCACCCTACCTATAATATGGGGATTCAAGAAATCAACCTTAGGTCTAGATGAGTGCTTCCAGATAACCAACCTCCATCTACACTTGGAGAGATTGAGGAGGAAAAGGAAGAGAGTAGCCCTAAAGTAAATCCACCTCCTTTTCCTGAGACATTGACCCATCCTAACCAGCACACCCCAGAAGATACTGAACTTTTGGGAGAATTATAATACCTCTCCTCCATTCTATCAAGTATGTTCCCATCTACAATAATCTTATCAAAGAGAAATGTTTCAAACACCCTATGAGGAGAAAAGGAGACACCCCCACCATCAATGTTATTGGTCAATTATCTTATTTGATGTTGGGGAGAGTGATTTGTCCAAAATATCTAGACCCTAGAAGTCTAGTGGTAGATGTGCACATTGATGGCATCATTATCCCTCACATCTTGATTGATCTTGGGGATGTCATCAATGTGATGACTAAAGAAACCATGCTAAAACTAAACCTCCAAGGATCCTTGAGAAAGATCACTATAGTGTTGCAACTTGCAAATAGATCCACAGTGGCTCCTGAGGGAGTTGTTGAGGATGTAATGGTCTCTATTGACTCCTGGGAGTATCCTACTAACTTCTTGGTTCTCTAGGCCAAAACCAAATTCAATGGTTATCCTCTCATCTTGGGAAGGCCATGGTTATCCACCACTGGTTCTTACATTAGTTGTAGGGTTGGGAACGCGACCATTAAGAATGGGCATTTTTCAAAACATTTGGTATTTTAGCCTCCTGCTCAGCGGCCCATTGAGCATGACTTAGCCTTATGGCTAGAAGAGGAGGAGGAAGATGAATTTTATCATACAACATCCCATCCAATCTATACCCTAGATGTTTTTATTGGAGTGGGGAAACCTAATGAAAATGACCTCATTGACTAGATCCTCCACAACCAACCCCCCAATACCATGCCTCTTATTGAGCTTGTAAAGGAATCTAAGGGTAATCCTTGGACTCAATTATGATTAGTTGACCCAAGTCCTAAACATGTTAAAGTTGTAGAATTTGTTCCATCTAGAACCTTGAATATTAACCCCTCTCTCTTAACTAAGCAAGAAGAGAAGCTGTGCAAAATGCCGAGAGAGCACTTAGATGCTTTTTCTTAGAACTATAAAGAAATGAAGAGGGTGCATCCTTCAGTTTGTACTCATCACATATACATCAAGGAGGGATGCAAAACTGTGTGCCAACCTCAGAGGAGAATGAACCCATCCCTCAAGGAAATTGTAAAGGAAGAGTTGCAAAATTTGTTGGATGCAGGGTTCATATACCCCATCTTAGATAGTGAGTGGTTGTCCCCTCTAGTTTTGGTTCCAAAGAAGAATGGGAAGTGGAGGATCTATGTGGATTACAGGGACAAACAAAGCCACCAAGAAAGACCATTTCCATTTACCTTTCATTAATAAAGTTTTAGATGGTCTTGCAGGGAAGAAGTTATTCTATTTCCTGGATGGATTCAATGGTTATAATCAGATCCACATCAACTCTGAGAATCAAGATAAAAATACATTCACATGTCCGTGGGGTGCCTTTTCTTATAGGTTCCTCCCTTTCGGTTTATGTAATGCCCCTTCCACTTTTCAAAGGGAAGTTCTGAGCATCTTTGTTGAGTTGGTCCATGACTTTGTAGATATCACGTGGATGATTTCACTCCCTATGGGTGTGACTTCCTTGGGGCTTTCTCTAACCTAGGAAAATTCCTGATGAATTTCATTGAAATGAACCTCTCACTTGGTCCTAAGTGTGAATTCTTAATGAATGCAGGGACTGTCCTTGGCCATTCGATATCTTAGGAGTGAAAACAAGTGGACCCTAACAAAATTGCCATCATAAAAAGGGTCCCTACTCCTCAAAAACAAAGGGACATTAAGAGTTTCTTGGGCTTAGCTAGATACTATAGGAGGTTTATCAAGGACTTTAGCAAATTTTCCTCACCATTGTTTGTATTTCACGCCAAGGAATCAAAATTCTGCTTGACAAATAGCTACCAAGAGGCCCTTGATATTTTGAAAGAGAAATTAACCACTACACCCATACTTAGGGGCCCAAATTGGGCTCTGCCTTTCCATATCCATGCTGATGCATCCGAAAAAGCTGTGGGGGAAGCCTTGGGACAAATAGATGGTAAGTTACCTTATGCCATTTACTTCATTAGTAAAAATATGTCTAAGGCTAAATTGAACTACACTGTAACTAAGAAAGAACTCCTAGCTATTGTACACTCCTTGAACAAATTTAGACACTACATCACTAGATACAAAACTTTTGTGCATATTGACCATGCAACTATCAAATAATTGATGAATAAGCCTGATGTGAATGCTAGAATCATTATATGGTTTTTATTGTTACAACAATTTGATTTAACTATCATTGACAGGCTAAGAAAATAAAATGTAGTTGCAGATTTTTTGTCTAGACATGCTTTCCCTGCAGGTGATGAAGGGATGATTGATGATTAGTTTCCATATGAGAACGTATTTTCTATCTCAGTGCTATCTCCATGGTTTTATGGCATAGCCAACTACCTAGTTGCTGCAATATTTCCTCCAAAACTATCATCTAGGGAGAAGAGAAAAATTGTAAGGAAGAGCGCCCCTTTCAATTAGATTAGGGGAAATATCTTCAAGCTAGGACCAGATCAGATCTTAATGAGATTTGTTAGGGAAGAGGAAGTCTTTGACATACACTCATGCTGTCATGATGTGCCTTGTGGAGGTCATTTTTCTGCCAAGAGAACAAATTTCAAAGCTCTATAAGCTGGTTATTATTTACCCACTCTCGACCAAGATGAAAGAAGGTATACCAACAGATGTGATCAGTTCCATAGGATGGGGAAACCCACACCCAAGGATGAAATGCCCCTACAACCCCAAGTGGCCTTGGAGCCATCTGACAAGTGGGGCATAGATTTCATTGGGGTAATTGATCCAACATCAAGGAAAAAAAAGTACATCATTGTGTGCACTGATTATTTAATAAAGTGGGCTTAGACAAAGGCTATCAAGGAAGAAAAAGAGGAGAAAGTGGTTGAATTATTAAGGGAAAATGTCTTCTACAAATTAAGGTACCCCAAAGAGATATTCATCGATCAAGGAGTTCAATTCACATCACATTTGATTGAGAATATTTTAAGGCATCATCATATCAAACACAAAAAATATATTGCCTATCACCCTCAGGAAAATGGAAAAGTAGAGGTTACAAATAGGGCAATTGAGAGCATCCTCACCAAGGTTGTGAGAATCAGTAGGAGGCATTGGGTAGACATATTAGTGGAGGCCAATTTGGCCTATAACACAACTTGGAAAACAACTACTAGTTTCACTCCATATGATCTGTTTTATGGATAAAAATATCTCCTCTCTGTTGAGTTTGAGTATAATACTCTGAGAATAGCAGCCCAATTGGACATAGATGTCACCAAAGCACAATAGGAGAGGTTGCTCTAGTTGAATGGCTTGGATGAGTTCAGAATGCAGGCCCTCCTAGAGGAAGGTCTAGCATGGTAGGCATATCAAGGACAGTTTTTTAGGAAGGGGATTCGACACTATTATATGACTCTAGGTTCAAGGATTTCAAAGGAAAATTGATGATAAGATGGTTAGGCACATACCTGATAGATAAATTTCATGACAATGGAGCTATTCAAATAAGGACCATTGATGAGGAAGGGATTCCCTTGCTTGTCAATGGCTATAGGTTGAAGGTATACATAAAACCCATGTCTAAGAAAAAAATTATCAGCACCATCAACATATAGGTCAATGTGATTGGAAGTGTGATAGATTCCATTCCACAAAATTTCTAGATACTTTCATGAAAGGAAAATAAAGAAAATAAAAGGCCTGGATGAAAACCTTTATGAGGCATCTCAGGCCAACTCTTGGGTTCAAAACCTCTCTGAGGTGGCCTAGGAGTAAAGGAAAAGAAGAAAAACAATAGACATCCCTGGGTGAAAAACTCCCTTGAGGTGCTTAGGGAAGGCATACAAGTTTAAAACCTCTCCTAAGGCATCTTGTGTGCCTCAATCTATATATATATATATATATATATATATATATATATATATATATATATATATATATATATATATATATATATATATATATATATATAGATATATATATATATATATATATATATCTATATATCTATATATATATATATATATATATAGATATATAGATATATATATATATATATATATATATATATACATATATATCTATATCTATATATATATATATATATATATATATATATATATATATAGATATAGATATATCATAGGACATGGATCTACAACATGTCTGTTAATTTTGTTTGTCATTTTGTAGGATTGAAGACAGTAGCGGATTCCATAGCTATAGGGCCAACATCCTCAAGATGATCTCCATTCATCCCTCCATCCACTTCATATCCACCATAAAAACTCATGTGATCACCACTCTACATCATCCCATTAGCTCAAAATTCAAGTTTCGCCCCCTCTGTGGATTACTACAGGAAGGGCATGTGAGTGCTACAGGAAGGTCTTGTAGTGCTACAAGAGGGCTTCTAAAAGCTACATGAGGGAGATTCGAATGAAAGGACCTTTCCAAGGATGAATAAGGTTCCCCCACCAAGGTCCACCATCCATCCCTCACTCATCTATCTGAGTTCATAAAACATATTTTTCACTAAAATCCCTCCACTCTATCTTACCTTATAAAAATTTCTTGAGAAACACACAGGTCACATCCTCTCCATTTCCACAAATCTACACCACTCCCTCAGAATACTAGCATCATCCTCCAAACCCTTTACATCCTCTCTCATCACTGTTGTACAGGAAAATGACCTCCTCATAAGCTCAAATGATAAAGACACATTGGTTGAAGACAAGACCTAAATCACAAACATATTTTCTAGGGTAATGCACCCCAGAAATAGACAAGGAGAGTTATAACACTTTCAATATCTTAGCCAAAGGCATTAGTCCCTAGGTAAATTGTCTGTTTTTCCTAAAGGGAAGTGTTACTAGATATTTTAAGATCTGGAGGTCAAAGCATGATTTAACTGACTGACACTCCTCTTTTCACTCAAATGTCAGTTTGAAAAGTAGGAAACATCTGCCTTTGACCTAATTAAGGACATTGCTATTCCTAAGGGAGTCTCACAGGAAGGGAAAGCAAAATAAAGCGAGGAAACATCCAAGCTTTTTCCTTGATGGAACTCATGAAAGAATTGGCAAGGATGTAGAAATTTCACCTGTAGAACAAACCGATATATGCAATTTCCTAAAGCATAATACTTGTTCTACTTCTACAAAACATTAAGTGGAAGCATAATCGAATTCATGAGCAACATCAAGTAGAAACATGCATAACTGATCAAGAGAAATCAATCACACATAACACCGAATATATCACTGGGAAAGCACCAGCATAAAACCCCAACAGTGTATTATCAATCAAGTGGAAATCCTATTCAACATACAAAAAGAATCAGCTCAATAGCTATCTTGCTCCCTCTGTACTCTGATGATCTTCAATCAGAAGATGAAAATCATGGACTACCTAGGCCTCAATATATAGGCCACAAGTCCTCCAATCTCCTATAATAGATCCTTCTCCATGCAAGGAATACTTACTAGAAATATCCAAGCATATGATAGTACATTGTCCCACATCTGATCTCAACTGGGTCTCTGACAGAACTGACATGCAACAGTTATCCATGAGTGAATCCTCAGTTATCTAAAATAATAGTTGTCACATGCATGCAAGCATTAACAAACTATATTTTATTATTTTAACAACTTGTTAAAATAATCTAACTAGACTTGACTAAGTAAAACTAAGTCAACTGATTCTCTCATTATAGAACTGAACCTTATCTCCTTTAATCAAGGGATAAATTCCTAAATCAAGGGAGAAAATAATTGCATGATCTCACAAAGACTTCAAGTTTAATTTTCCATAATTAATTAACTCATAGAGATTAATTAATTAATATTTTAAACTACTATTAAGACCAAATTCGTTTTTACTTCCTATAATTAGACCAGGGACTGCTAAAAATAAGAAGGGACCCAGAAATGCTATTTTTAGAACTTTCTATTTTTAGTAGTTTCACCTCTCACCCAATGTGGCCAATGACCTCACTGGCCAAACTGCTATTTTTAGCAAGTTTATTTTTAGCACATTCTAAATTTAACATTTCTTGTTGCACATTTTTCAATAAAGGATGAGCCTATCAACATCTTTATATTGGAGGCTTGTTCATTATGAAGGAGGTCGAATGGTTGTCAAAACTTTGCAAGAGATTTAGTATTGTTATGTTGCCAAGAAGTTGAGAGAGAAAGAGAGGAGTTGAAGGACTAGAGGAGGCTTGATCTAGCCAAGATGGTTGTAATCATTCTTCTTCTATCTAATAATATAGATTTGTTTATGTGTTGTCTACTTGATGGTGTCGATATTGTATTCCTTTACATGTTGATTTGATTCCATGATTAATAAGTAGCTTAGATGCATGCTAGTTTATATTCTCATATATTGATGTTTTGATTATCAAGGTTTATATGTTGTAGGATTACGCTTTGTCTTGTCTATGTGTAGGTTTTGATCTAGGAGCTGGTGGAGAGGTCTTCCACTTTTCCACATTGAGTTCTCCAGTAGGGCTACACCAAGGACTAAGGTAATCCTTCTCCTTTCACTTTGTCAATCATGCATTAATATGAATATATGTATGTTTCTTTGTGACAGTTGTAACTAATCTTAAACAGCATGCCTTGGATCTTGGGAATATCTAAGAGGGTATTTCATCCACAACCACCTGTGCATTAATCCCTATAGAAGAGATGGCAATACCGCTGGGGAATAATACTTAGATCTTGGTTTTTATCTTCCAAGTTCCCGGATCTCTCTTTCTTTCCAAGCCTTCCTATTCTTCTTGGTTCCCATTCTAACCACTCAAGATGCTTCACAACCTCCTTTGCTATGTATAGCCTTTGATCAGACCCTGAATGACCCTTTTTACAGCCTCTGCCTCTATAACGCACCCTAGCTGTGCAATCCAGTGAGTTATAATGCCCCCCAAGCTTTTGGATAGAGAATTAGTCTTGCTATTAACACTCTATACCTTCTTCTGAGAAGTGTTAGCCAACCATTATCTTGATGTTCACCCTGTTCTGTGAATTCCTAGGTTGGGAGGCTGCTTGTAGTCTATTTTAGGGATCTACAACTATGCACTGTGTTTGGTTGCCTGCTTCTATGATCATTTTTATTTTTAGGAAAATAGCTTAAGTGCATTTGTTTTTCAGGAAAAGAAAATGAAAAAAATTGTTTAAAATTTCTGTTTTAGTTGGTTTGATTCTGCATATGTATATTGGGTTAGTTGTTAGAGAGCATTTCATGCCTACAAGTTGTGCATGTGTTTACTACATTGGATGCATGGTACTGAATTGATGTATAGATAAATCTCTCCTTGTAGAATAACTTCTTCATCGAATTGAAATTAAAAAGCATATTTTCTGCATGGTTTGAGTTAGAGTCTCATAAAACTCCATCATCAACACCCCTTTCAAAAACATTAACGAATTACCTTTAAAATCAATCCCGTAATAAAAGCAATCAACAACTCTTTTTTAGCATACACACAGATTAGTATATGGTAGGATCTTTGGCTAGGCGGTTGTAAGTAAACTTCCCAAGATCACAAAACTGAGACTGGTGTCCTTAAATAGAGTAAAATCATGACGCACTCATATCATTCGGGACCGCTCCCCTCAGAAAGGAGTAAAATGTAAGACAACATTGGAATGTGAAAGATCGTAGCCCACCTTAGATTGCATCTCCATTGGGTATTTTGTGTATTAGGGATCCCCCAGGTATATCAAAGCTGAGTTGGGCACTCAGGTATCCTACCCACAAAACGTACTATCTATGACCATGTCCCCCCTGGTGGTGTCTGTGATTTGAGGTAACCTTAGTGCCCAAATATATTTAGGGACAAACATAAGGTGATTGGGGCGGGCTACCCTGGTACCTAAACAAATGAACCTACTCTGTGTTCGACTTTTGGGAGGGTGCTCATCTTAACAAGAGTACTTGACCCTTAATCTAAGGTTTGGGAAAAGCTCAAGAGGAATCATAACTTTACATTTCACCAAATCTCTCTTTTAGCCATTGTGATACCAGGTTTCATCTCTAGAAAATAGTGGTTATTAGATAGAGTCATATCCCTTGACTGCTTTTTGATTGACATTTAAAGTATTTTTTATTTTCAGGTGCCGGTTTGTTATCACTTAGACTATAATAAATATCACTTTAATTTTTTTTAATAAAATATAATGGTCACCATGGCTACATACATCCCACGTCATCAATCTAGGATTTTCCCTCTTTGAGAAATCAGTCTCTAGTGTCTAACATTGAATCGCATAACACCTCCTAGGACACTATACTTCCTGATGACTTTTTCCAATGAAGGATTTGTACCTCCTTATAATCCTCCCCTCACTAATCCTCTGGGACCAATGTTGATTTAGGTAGCACCTGTACCTATCATGTCTTCAACAATACCCACATCCAACATCCCCCCAATGACTAATGGGTCATGGTGTTTTATGGATAACTTTGGTCCACCATCACTTCCCCTACTAATTTTCAATAACAAACAACTACTTGGTTACCCTGCTATCCAGACTATGCCTAGTCTAAGCAACCTAGTTACACTTGTTATGAGTGGAACCCAGTACATGCTAGTTTTTCCCCTTTTATGTCTGCTCCTCGACCTTCAGTTGTCACTCCTAATAGCATAGTTAGCACAAATAAGTTCAGTAATCCTTTTGGTTAGAACCCTTTGCTAAGTTCAAACCCCCAGGATCAAATGCTTGGGGGAAATGTTCCCAACATGCACATACAGGTCAGGGGCATCATTATTCCCCCTCTACCCATAGGACAACTTGGATTGTCATTGATTGACTTACCTCGTCCAAGTGGACATGATTCTAGTGTCAATCATGTAACTATGACAAACTATATGGCTAGAAAAATCCCTCAACTCAGTCCCATTACATCTATTTTGACACCCCCTCCTCAACCTTTATTGAGTCAAGGGGCACTTTTTATCCTGGGGGAAACCAGTTTTTTGCTCCCCAACCTAATATCCCTCATGGACCACCATCGTATATGATTTTTCCACCATAACAAGGAGGCTATTATCCAAAGAATCCCATGTATCCTATTGGAAACAACATGATGGGAGGACCCCAGGGTCCTTCAAGTCATTCTTCATCACCCTGGTCAAACTCGGGGGCACCAAATACTTTTCCTTTTTTGGAAACACTCGATATCCTTGATCTGTATAAAATGACTAATGACCCCATCTACCATAACTTTCATTGGCCCCCAAACCTACAGAAAACACCTGTCGACATCCCGAAGTTTGAAGGGAAATAAGAGGATGACTCGGGTACACATGTCAACACCTACCATCTATTGTGTGTATCAAAATCCATGGTGGATGAAAGGATTTGGCTCCAACTCTTCCCTTGCACCCTTAATGGCAATGCTACCAAGTGGTACATTGAGATACCATGTGTGTTAGTCAATACCTTGGTTCCCTGGCAATGGAATTTTTAAATCACTTTCAGCTTCCTATCTGTTATGAAACCAGAATGGAACTTCTTAGTAACTTGTGCCAAGACACCTCTACCCACATCTCTGATCACATCCATGAATGGAGACATAGGTGGAGGCTTGTCAAAGCTCCCATTCTAGATTACTTGTTAGCAGATTGGTTCTGCAAATCTCTTCTTCCTTAAATTTCCAAGGACGTTCCCTTAGGTGGTGGAGTCGCAAAAGACCAATCCATTTGTTGTGACCAACATTTAGATCTACTTTACCCTCAAGTTGGCACACTATACGATCTAATCGTCCATGCCTCTCAAACTTCCAATTCTCTCACTATTCAGCAACCTGGTGCACATGCTGACAGTCTCGTCAGCACTACCTTTGGGGTTGTTGTTAAACAACCTAGTGGGAATGTTTCCCAATTGTCTATCGATACTTCTACTTCTACGCAATCGGCTACTCTTCCAACTGCTCTGATAAACTTTGTGTTGTATACAAAAAAAATCCAGTGGAAAGAACAAGAAGAATAAGAAAAAAACCTTTCCTTCTGAAGAGTAGCCTACTATGTAGCACAACCCCAAACAGAAATCTGATACCGAAACTTATAGTGGGAAGGAAAAAGATGTCAAGTTCCCTTACAAAATCTCTTCGGAGGACCACATAACACACAAATGTCCTCGTCATCAAGAATGCATGGATCTTCTTGCTTAGAAGGACATTGGTCAGACCTAAGTGGTCCTACACAACCCTTTCCCTTCTTTGCAAGAGAAACATCTTATTTCAAACCCACTGCAACTTCTGCAAGGGGGCAATGACAAGTCAAATCATCCTTCTTCTGGTGAAGGATCCTCATCCTTTTACACCTTTTAAACGGTTGATCTCCAAACAAAAGCCATAACTTATGGAACTCCAGTCACTAACGCTTCGGACACTACCTCGAGTTCAAATCCAACGCTGCCTAATGATCTTCATATCGAAAGGCCTGTTGTTGATCTTGTGATCTGTCCCCCTTAAGGGGCACTTCATCGCATGACACACAATACCTTTGCACGTGTTTCCCATAACTATAGTATTGTAAAATATTTTGTGCAAGCATAGTCAGACATGTTTGCACTCAAAGTATTGCAAACTTTTCCAGTGCAATGGAAAACTTCGCTTTCAGCCATTGGCGAAGTTGACCGTCAGGATTCCATGCTAGCAATTTCTGACATGGAGAAATGTAAGCCTCACCTTTCCCACCAACTTGCATTCCACGTGCATGTTATTTTGAAAGGCAGATCTATTCATATAAGGTTATTGATGAAGGCACTTTGACCTGTGTCATGTCTAATTCATGTTGGCTTGCCCTAGGTTCTCCAACCCTCCCACCACCTTCGAATTCTCTTAAATAATCCGATGGCCACAAGTTCATCCCAAGGATACATTGCCAACCACCCAATCACTCTGAGTGGGAAAATGATAATGGTGGACATTGAAGTTGTAGATCGCCATCTTGATTATAATATTCTTTTGGGCCACAATTGGACTTATGCCATGAATATCATTATTTCTTCGGTCTTCCGCCTCATCCTCTTTCCATTGGATGGGAGAATAGTCACAATGGACCAGTTATCCTTCTATACCCCATATTACTCTGTGTTTCCTAGCAGCACCATGCCCTTAGTGGGTGGCATACCTAACTCTTACGTCAGTGTTGGTACCGGTATTTTGAAGGGTTCCTCCCTATTGGGTTTCTTTCCTCTCCCACCACTCGAGGTTCCACATACAATTTCTATGGTCTCCACCATTCCTCATGACCCAACCAATCCCTATATTCTCTTGCCCCCTTCAGATGTTGACTCTTATGGAGAACAAATATCGCTTTCACCAACTAAATTAGCTTATCAAGCCATTGAATCTGCATCTAATTCTTTTGCTTCTTTGGTTACCACCAACGATACCACCTCCTCTCCCATGAAGCTCCTTTTAATGATCTCCTTGATGAAGTCCTACCTTCAGACAAAGCTATTTGAGAGATCATATCTTTCGAGGAGAAACCTTGGGAAACCTCTCACCATTGCACTTCAATATTTGATTCGGATGCAACTTCTGTAAAAATCCTTCCTTTTGAGCCACCTGAGGTTGTTCCCTTAATTTATACAACTGTCCAAAATTTGGATTCAGAAGGGAAATTGGGAAATATTTCAAATACTATGTTCATCGATATATCAGTCAAAATAGGTATCGTGGAAAACATTCATATTGGAGCTGATTGCAATCCTGAGGAAATTGCAAGATTCACCTGCCTTTTCAAGGAATTCCGTGATGTATTTGCTTGGTCTTATGAGGAAATTCCCGGCATAGATCCTTCTATTTTAGAGCATGAGATCAAGATCTATGACAATTCCAGGCTTGTCTGCCAAAGGCTTCAACCAGTCCACCCCCGCACAACTACAACTATCAAAATTGAGGTGGAAAAATTATTACATGCTGGTTTTATCTACCCGTTCCCTTGACAAAATGGGTCTCCAATCTAGTTCCTGTAGACAAAAAACAAGGTACCATCCGCGTCTGTGTTTACTATCGTGATTTGAACACTGCATGTCCAAAAGACAATTATCTGACTCCATTCATTGACCAAATAATTGACGATTGTGCCAATTGTGAATCCTTCTCCTTCATGGATGACTTCTCAAGCTATAAATAGATTTCTATAAAACCTACAGACCAGCAAAAAACATCCTTTCAGAGGGCCATGGACTATGCATTTCATGATATCAGATACATTGTTCAAGCTTACTTGGATTCCAAGAAACAAACTTAACACCTAGCTGATCATCGAGCAATCTTTCTTAGGTGTAGGTTCTATAACATCCGTCTAAATCTGCATAAGTGCATATTATTTGTCGAATATGGATGCCTACTTGGTTTCATTGTCTCCAAACACAAGATAAGGATTGATCTTGATAAGATAAAGGCAATTACTCAATTACCTGCGTCACAATCTATCTTATAACTCCAAAGTTTGCAAGGCAAGGAAAAATTCTTACGACGATTCATTGTGAATTAAACTGAACTAATGAAAGGCTTTATGTGCCTCCTAAAGAAAGGGGTACCATACTTGTGGGATGATGAAGCCCAACAATCATTTGATGCCTTGAAAGAGGCACTCATATCTACCCCACTACTTAGTCCTCCTAACTATTCGCGTGACTTTCTCTTATACCTCACAGCCTCGCCATCCTCTATTGTTATGGTGTTGGTCCAAACTCACAACGATCTCAATGAGCATGTGATCTATTATCTCTTGAAATTCTTGGCTTGGTCATAACTCCTATATTCACATGTGGAAAAAATATCCTTGACATTTGTATTTGTTGTCAATCACTTCTGACATTACATACTGTTGTAACAAACTACTGTTATTGTCCCAGAGAATCCCATGAGACACATTCTGTCTTGTCAAGTCATCAGAGGAAAATATTCCATATGGGTTGTGATCCTCCAACAATTTGATCTAGTTTTCACCACTGCCAAGGCTAAAAATCCCTAGTCTTCGTTGAATTATTGTCAGACCTTCCCATAGTCAACCCAGATGAGGTAGCCCATGATCCTATACCAGATGAATCTGTCTATCTCGTCAACTAAATTGATCCTTGTTATGGAGAAATTCTTGTCTACCTCCAAATACAATGGTTCTACCTAGATCTCTCATCAAATGACCATCATCTCACTTGCCACCAAGCCAACCACTACTTAGTGCTGAATGATACTCTATATCTTCATGGAATTGAATCAATTCTTTGACATTGTCTCACTCATGCCGAGGTGGAACACATTCTAAATGAATGCCATGCTGGGGCATGTGGCAATCATCTTTCTGGCATGGCTACCACCCAAAACATTTTAAGTGCAATATATTACTGGTCAACCATGTTTAAAGATTATATTAATGTAGTCCAATACTGTCATCCTTGTCAAATATTTACCAAGAATATGCGTGCACCCACTGCCCCTCTTCACCCGATTATATATGTCAACCCCTTTGATAAATGGGGCATTGAATTCGTCACCTATAATCCCACTTCCTCTGTGTTAGCACTCAGTAATTTTCTGAGGTTGCAAAAGAAAACCACCAAGGTAACCACAAACCAACTTTGGAAGCTGGGATCTTGCCCTATCAGCTTTAGAGAGGGCTCTCTCTGTAAGATTTAAATTTTTTGGATTGAATATTAGGCTAATTATGAAGTTTGGGGTTTGATTTATATTTGAATGGTTGCTTGAAAACTAGATTACCATTGGGATATGGAGTCTGTTACATAATATACATATTGACAATAGTGTCTACAGATAGATTTCACAGGGCCGGGTAGCCAAACTGACTGGATTCTTTAAGGTCTATGAAATGGAGAAGGAAGAAAAGTTGTAAGGTTCACTTTAAATATCCGGTAAGTGAAGGGGGGGATCGAAATCCCACCGTGGTGACACATAGGGGGTGGTAAATTGCTTTTCAAACCCTTGCCTGTTGTTAAACATTATCACTGTAGGGGGGTCTGAAAACTTTTATGGGTTGTCGAATCAATGTGATGGATGATCGGGAGGTTGAGAAAATATTGAGGGTTAACATTGGTGGGCCCCGCAAAATTATTTCGGGCGCATGCGTAATATGCCAAAGTCCAAAATTTAGATAATGAACCACTATGGACTATTACATCGAAAAAACCTTTATTTTCCTATTATAATGCTTTTTAAAGTAAATGAGGGTGCATTTAAACATGCAAAACCTATCAATTTTTCATTCTAAAGAGATTAAGAATATTTATTTTATATCACTAAACTAATCTAATCAACTAAATTAATCCAAATTAAACAGTTGGATTAACTTTATTCACCTATTCTAGTTATCTAATCTTAGCCAAGATTACACTTTTTGGCTAAGTTATTCACTCTAATCTAATTAACATAAATCGAAACCAACTCGAACATAATTAAATTGTATGTCTCAAGCTTAAAGGGATTGTGGCATTTTAAACAAGCTGCACACAATTTCATGAATTTATTCTTTACAAAGCCAAAAGGCTAGTAGTGGCACTTAAGCTAGCATCACTTTCACCTTTATTCAATTTTTTTGGGGTTCATTTATCATTTCTTCATTTTTTCCTTTTGATTTTTCTATTTTTTGTATTTTTTCTATCTTTTTGGATATCATTTGCAGAAATCAATATTATTTACAATCTAAAATACTAAAAGAAATTATTCAATGATGTTATGAAACCAGCTCAAGAAAAGATAGAAAAGATAGATCAACGCCTTAGAATTCAGCCTCTTCGAGGGGGCAACCCCCTTTACATTACATAAATGAACAATTCTTGGATGATTCAAATGAAAAAACCTCCTTTCTATATATAGGAGTCTAAGGAGTCACAATATAACCCAGCTGACCTAATAATAATAATATAAGGCCACAAAAATAACAATAGAGGGATTCTATGGGGCACAGTAATAACAATATGGGGGCAATAGGGGCACAACAATATTAATAAGGGGTATAACTACAATAGTAATGGTGTAATCACTAGTATTATAGGGACCCAACATGCCCCTCTCCTTCAAAAAAGTGTTGTCCTCAATGCTTGAGTAGTTCCGAATACTTTTGTATAAAATTCTCATCCTCCCATGTGGAATCTTCAGTGGATAAGTTCTTCCACTTGATAAGATACTCCGAAATTGATCGATTTCGTAGCTGTCGAGTTCTTGTTTCTGTGACTGCTTCCAGTTCCAATATAATTTTTCCTTCCTCGTCAAGTTCTAGCAATATTGTTTGAACTGGGAGCTTGTCACCTATAACCTTCTTTAAACATGAAACATGGAAAACTGGGTGCAATCGAGAAGCTGCAGGAAGCTCCAATTTGTATGCCATAGTACCAATCTTTTGCAACACCTTGTACGGACCATAATACTTTGGTGATAATTTATTATCCTTCTTATCTTGCTTGAGGGACATTTTCTTATATGGTTGTAGCCATAGGAATACCCAATCACCTACATCAAAACTTCTTTCACTGCGATGTTGATATGCCTATTGTTTCATTCTATTTTGTGCCAACACGAGGTTATCCTTTAAGAGTTGGAGGACTTGTTGTTGATGTTCGATGTGATGTTCCACTGCTTGAACTTTAGAATTTTCTCTTAAATATGATGTGATGGATGGTGGTTGATACCCATAAAGTGCCATAAATGGGGTCATTTTTGTTGATGTATGGAAGGAAGTGTTATACCACCATTCAGCCAAAGGCAACCATTTGACCCATTGTGTCTGTTTATCAGATACAAAGCAACGAAGATATCCTTCCAAACATTTGTTTACTATCTCAATTTGCCCATCAGATTGAGGATGATAAGATGAGCTATGAGCTAACTGAGTACCAAGACAAGAAAATAATTATGTCCAAAAATTTCCAGTGAAAATGGGATCTCTGTCACTTACAATAATCTTTGGGTTTCCATGTAGCTTTTGAATTGTTTCCATAAATGCAGTAGAAACTGTACTGGATTTAAATGGATGTGATAATGCACAAAAGTGTGCATACTTGGTAAGTCTGTCAACTACCACCATGATGACACTCTTTCCCTCAGACTTGGGTAAACCTGTGATAAAATCCATTGAAACCTCCTCCCAACGTTGGCTTGGAATGGATAAAGGTTGTAATAGACCCAGTGTCTTAATTGTTTCAACTTTATTTTGTTGGCAAACCAAACATTCCACCACAAACTTTTGAATATCTGATTTAAGGCCATCCCAAAAAAATTCCTTCTTAACCCTGTGGTAAGTTTTTAAAAATCCTGAGTGCCCTCCTAAGGGAGAAGTGTGCAATTCCATAAGAATCTTTTGTTTTAGCTGGGAATTCTTACAGAGGTATAAGCGATCTTTGTACCATAACGAATCATTTTTCCAGCTAAATGTATCAGACGTACTGGAATCTTGTTGTAAATTTCGAATAAGTGCCCACACTTCTTCGTCATTCTTCCATTCCTCCCTTGCTTCATTTATCCAATCTGGTTGGATAATAGAAATGGCGCACAACAATGCTTCCACATCCTCATCCTTTCTTGAGAGTGCATCTGCCACCACATTTTGCTTCCCTTTTTTGTAGATGATTTCAAAGTCATAACCCAACATCTTTGTGACCCACTTTTGTTGCTCTTCAGAGGATAATCTTTGTTCTAAAAAGTATTTAAGGCTATCATGATCCGTTTTTACCTTGAAGTGTCTTCCCATTAGGTAGGGTCGCCATTTCTTAAGTGCATGGAGTATTGCCAACATTTCCTTCTCATAAATAGCTTTGCTTAAAAACTTTCCCTTGATTGGACGACTTTCAAAAGCAATGGGTCTTTCATCTTGCATTAGAACAGCACCAATTCCATTTCCTGAAGCATCACATTCCACAATAAAGGTTTTTGTGAAGTTCGATGTAGCTAAGACCGGTGCTTGGCACATTGCCTCTTTAAGATGTTCAAAGGCCTTTGTTGCTTCCAGAGTCCATGAAAATGCATCTTTCTTCAATAATGTTGTTAGAGGTGCTGCTATTCTCCCATAATTCTTAACAAACTTGCGATAATACCCTGTCAACCCGAAATCCTCGCAGATGCTTTATGGATGTGGGGATTTTCCATTCCTTAATGGCTTTAATTTTGCTAGGGTCTACCTTAACTCCTTCATGAGATACAATATGACCCAGATATTCCACCTCCTGGACTCCAAAGAAACATTTGGATCTTTTTGCATATAATTGTTTCTCCTCCAATAGTTGTAGCACCCTGTCAACATGTTCAACATGATCCTTCCAAGACTTGTTGTAGATTAGTATATCATCAAAAAATACTAACACAAATTTTCTAAGGAATGGTTTGAAAATTGAATTCATCAAACCTTGAAATGTTGAAGGTGCATTGGTAAGGCCAAAAGGCATGACCAAAAATTCATAATGACCCTCATGAGTTCTAAATGTTGTTTTCGGAATGTCTTCAGTCTTCATTCTGATTTGATGATATCCTGAACGAAGATCCAACTTGGTGAAGTAAATTGATCCATGCAATTCATCCAGTAATTCATCAATGACAGGAATGGGGAACTTATCTTTAATAGTGAGCTTGTTGAGCTCCCTATAATCCGGACACATGCGCCATGATCCATCCTTCTTGTGCACCAATACTACTGGAGCAGAGAAAGAACTTTGACTCGGTTGAATTATACCAGCCTCTAGCATTTCTGCAACCATACGTTCAATTTCACTCTTTTGGACATAGGGATATCTGTACGGCCTGATGTTTGGAGGAACACTTCCTGGAATCAGATGAATAGCATGATCATGATCACGCATAGGTGGGAGACCTTTGGGAGTCTCAAATACCTTGGAATGATTGTCCAGGACTTTTTGGAGATCTGGAGAAATAGATGATTCTGATGTGGAAACATCTAGCGAACATAATTGTGCAATTACACCTCTTTGTTCCTTTTTTAGAAGCTTTGTCATACCATTAGAGCTGATTATCTTTCCTGGTTTCCCTGCAATACCCCTTAATTCAACTTCCTTTCCTTCCGTAGAAAATTTGATGAAAAGTTCTTGAAAATTAAAAGCTATTGTACCCAAGGATTGTAGCCATTGGACTCCTAGTACAACATCAGCACCTCCCATTGGAATGGAAAGCATTGGGCTAGTCAATACATATTCTCCCATGGATAGCTTGATATTATGGCACTTTCCAGAGCAATTTATTGTTCCTCCATTTGCAATCATCACTTGACACTCTGGTGCTGGATATAGGAAGCAATTCAATTCTTTTGCTACCTTACAATGAATAAAATTGTGGGTGCTTCCTAAATCAATCAACACTATTACCTTTTTCTTCTTGATTTGTCCTTCTATCTTGATGGTTTGAGGAGTGGTAATTCCCACCAATGCATTACAAGATATGGTCGGATTTATTTGTTCTTCATATAGGCTTTGTTCCTGGAGTATATCCTCTTCTTTTGACCTTTCTTGCTCCTTTTCTTCTTCCTCTTCACAATCTATGTAGAATAATTTCTTCTCAGCACACTTATGACCTTTAGTGTATTTGCTATCACAACTGTAACAAAGCCCTTTGCTCTTTTTTCTTCCAATTGTTGTGGTGTCAACCTTATAGGTTGTGGAAGACTAGGGGCAACAACACTTCCGTCTTTATAGTTGTGAGTGGTATGCTTCCTGGTTGCCATAATTTTGCTTTCCATTTTTCTTGCTAACCTGAATGCCTTCTCTAATGAATCAGGTTCCCAAAGGCGAACATCATGTTGGATATTATCCTTTAAAGACCCTATGAACACATCAATCCTATGCTCCTCTGGAATATCTTTTACCCTTATGTTCAATTTTTGGAACTCCTCAATGTGCTCCATTATTGAACCCTTTTGTTTGAGACTTATCAATTAGCTAAAAAAAGTGTTGCTTTTTGTATCCTCATAATGTGCTATCAATTCTTCCGTAAAAATTGCCCAAGTGATAAATTGTTTACGAGAGCAAAGCCATTGATACCATACAAACTGATTTGGTTCCAAATATAAAGTTTCCATACGTACCTTTTGTGTGTTTTGCACATTATTGAGATCGAAGAATTGCTCCATCTGTAATATCCATGTGGCGGGATCCTTGCCATCAAACTTCCTCATATCGATTTTTGGAATATGGTGAGTCTTCGATCCAACATTAGAGTCTATGGAATCATGATTAACATTTCTTTTGTTCTCATCATGAGTTTCCTTTAGTACCCTTTCACCATTCGTGACCATTTCTTGTAGCAACTTATTCATATTTATCTTCAATTCTTCCATCTTATCATCCATGCCATCAATTTTAGCGTCCATGCCATTCACCTTAGCTTCCATGCCATCCATCTTAGCTTCTACACCTTTCTTTAAACAATCCATCTTAGCTTCTACACCTTTATTTAAACCATCCATCTTAGCTTCTACATCTTTCCTTAAACCATCCATCTTAGATTCTGTTGCTTTTTGTGCAAGTGACACTTGTTGCACTTGTTCTTGTAATTTTGATATATCATATAGCATTTCTTCTTCTTCTTCAATGATTCATGCTAGAGCTTTCAGGTTCCTTACTAGGTGTTTGCATTTTCTTTCCTCGGGGCATCAGTTACCGATAATAATGCTCTACTAGCCCTTTGAATTCCTTCAAAATAAATTTTCAAACCACTCTTAAGAAAAAATTTAAAAGAATCTACACACCTTTTTTTCACTTTGTAGGAGCTCGATATTGCCTTTGATGTATCTCTGTACTTTCAGATCATCCAGTTCTGAAATTGCAGCCTGTGGTAGCCCTCTGTGTCCTCTTTCCAATGCCACCAGTCTGATCCAATTTGGATTCTCCAAGGAAGAGTTATGTGAAATCTCCCACAGTGACCTGATTATAGACTAGTTCAGTAGAGTGAACTTGTACGATGTGCCACGAGTCACTGTTTCGTCCTTTGGCTCTGAAAAATATATACAAGAAACTACAGTCTGTCCTCTTTCTGCACCTTCTTACGAAATTTCAATCCAATGCTCAAGGAAAAAGTTATGATGATTTTCCCCAGGTCACCTGTTTGGAATGTAATTCAAGAGTCTGCAAAAAGACCAACTTCCTCAGATCATATCTCCGCAAATATAGCACAAAAAGCTCTGAAATTTGGATATGAGATTCAGTGCGATGTCTTCTCAAATGGGTTTTTTTTTAGCTTCTGAAACGTCACAGAAAAAAAGTTATAGCGAAAATGCCACGATGACCTGTTTGGAGCAGCGAAACCCTAGAATCCAAAGCTCTGATACCAAATGTTATGAAACCAGCTCAAGAAAAGATATAAAAGATAGATCAACGCCTTAGAATTTAGCCTCTTCGAGGGGGCAACCTCCTTTACATTACATAAATGAACATTTCTTGGATGATTCAAATGACAAAACCTCCTTTCTATATATAGGAGTCTAAGGAGTCACAATATAACCCAGCCGACCTAATAATAATAATATAAAGCCACAAAAATAACAATAGAGGGATTCTATGGGGCACAGTAATAACAATATGGGGGCAACAAGGGCACAACAATATTAATAAGGAGTATACCTACAATAGTAATGGGGTAATCACTAGTATTATAGGGACCCAACAAATGATCATTTTATACTATAAATTATAATACCGTAACAGTGGCTCTAGCTGGGGATGGCACTTCCTGGTGAAGTGTCGAGAACACCATAGACTAGTAGCCTTGAATCCTCATCTTCAATATTAGTTGCATCTGATTTTTTATTTTCTGTAGTTATGGTGGGAAAATGCCTCAAAGCTCAAGGCCTTCTCCATGGGCTTCAAATTTTAGACATAAGCTACCCACTCATGACATTACAAAGGTAAATGGTATCTACAATGGGTGTGATAAAAACACTTTTTTCATCCTGAAAAACATATTGCTTTAGCATCCTGCCATTATGTCCTCCAAGTAATTATGTTCCATCTGTGTTCTTCAGAAAAAAATGCATTGTTACCTTGGTAAGAATCAATAATGTAAGGTCCCATCCACAAGTTGTCGAACTTACCATGCTTTTCTTTTTCTTCCCTTATGGAATCCCATTTCAAAACCTGATGTCCGATCTGAAAGTCATCAGCTTTAGTCCTTCGGTCAAATGTATTCTTGATTCTATCTTGGATCAACTGAGTTCTGTGATTAACAGCTTCTCTTGTCTAATGCAAATGAATGGTTCGGTTTATTCTCCTCTGTAAATCATTTGGCTCCACCTCTAATTCTTGCATCATCTTTAAAATTGGAATTCACAACAAAGTTGGAAAAACAACATTTATCCCATAAACTAGCTGATATGGAGACATGCCTATTGAATTTTTGATAGTAAGCTTGTCTTCCCACAATGAATTAACCATGTTGTTGTGCAATGATTTTTTATTGTCCTGCAAAAACTTTTTAATAATGTTAACTAAGATTTTATTGGAAGATTCTGTCAATCCATTTCCCCGAGGGTAATAGGATGTAGAATGTCCCAATGTCATCTGATACTTGTTGCAAAAATATACTATCCTTTTTGAGCTAAAAGATTCAGCATTTTCAGTAATAATTTTCCTAGGGAAACCAAATCTAGCAAGGATATCGTTCTCCAGGAATTTATGATGACTGCACCAGAAGCTTGTTTGGTAGGTATGGCTTCTATCCATTTTGTAAAGTAATTAGTGGCTGTCAAAATCCACTTATGTTGGGAAGATGAGGTAGGGTGGATTTCTCCTATGAAGTCAAGGCCCCATTGTTGGAAAGGGATTTCAATAGATATAGGCCTAAAGGGTAAAGGAAAACGTTTCTTTTTACCTTCGAATATTTTTCATTTGTGGCATGAAGTAACTTTCTTTTGGATATCAGAAAATGGGGTGGGCCAGTAAAAACTTTCCCTTAGAATATTATTTGCACTAGTCTTCCAATACAGGTGTCCACTGCAGTCTCCTTCATGGAACTATTGCATGAATTTATCTACTTCAGTTTTCAACAAAGAGTTTAGTAAAACACCACCAACATCTTTCCAATACAGTTTTTCATCCAAAATACAAAACTTAACAGCTTTAAGTTTAATAAATCTAACCTTTTTTTTAGTTAAACCAGGAGGAGCTTCTAAATTATGTAGAACATAAATAATGTCTGCATACCAAGGAGAGGTAGCAAAATATTCTTCTACTATTGGAGTCGCCAGCTCAGCTAGTTCATTAAATATTGCCAGGAAAATTATATTTAAAGCATGTAAGTTAGATTCTTCCATTAATGTTTCTAACCCTTGACCTTTAATGAGTTTAGTGGGTCGAATTTCAATATCATATTCTAATATAACAACAGTCCACTCACCCCTTTTCTCATCGGGATCATTTTGAGTTAGTATGTCTTTAACTACTGCACTTGGAACAAAAGAGATGATGTGTGAATGAAGAATATACATTCTAAAATATTTTATGGTCTTTACCAATGCAAAGCTTGCTTTTCCATAATGTATTTCAATGCTTCATCTCTCAAAGCTTTGTTGTAGAAAGCGATAGGTTGTTCATGGCCCTCATTGTTGTTTTGTAGGAGAACTATGGCAATGGTGTGCTTTGAAGCAAATGAAAAGAATAGAAAATCTTTAGTAAAATCTGGAGTAATTAACACAGGTGCCTGAGTTAAAGCCTGCTTTACATTGTTAAATGATTGTCTTGCTTCCATGTTCCATTTCACCTTAATATCTTTATTTAGCATACTGGTTATATTCTTTAAAATTTCAGTTAAATTCGGGATGAATCTCCTTACAAACTTTATCTGTCCAATAAAAGATTTAACTTCCTTTATATTCCTAGGGGGATTAATTTTGAGTATAGCTTCGATTCTACTGGGATCTATCTTGATTCCTTCTTTTGAAATTATGTGTCCCAATAGTTTTTCTTCTTGCAAACCAAATAATGTTTTCTTGGGGTTGAGGGAAATGCCAAATTTTCGACACTTTTCAAAAACTCTTCTCAGCTGATTTAAGTGTTCCTCATCCATTTTCAAAAGAACAGTGATGTCATCAAGATATATGACTAAGAAATGACCCATTTCATCAGCAAAAGTAAAATCCATGACTCTCTGAAAAGTTTCTTCAACATTCATTAGAACAAAAGGCATTTTCACATACATGAAAGTGCCCCAAGGTGTAGTAAACGTTGTCTTTTCTTAATCGTCTAGGTGTACTAAGACTTGGTTATAACTAGAAAAGCCATCCAACAAGGAAATCCTACTGGATCCAACCACCTTCTGTAGGATTTGGTCCATCTTGGGCAGAGGGTAATTGTCTTTTAGAGAGGATTTATTTAAATTCTGGAAATCAGTGCAGAGCCTGATTTCACCAGTCTTTTTCCAAGTGGGAACCAAATTGGATTCCCATTTGGAATATCTCAAAGGTACTATGATTTTTTCATCATACATTCTTTTTATCCCTTTTTCAACTAGAGGCATAAGCATTGGATTAATCCTTATTAATTTTTGTTTAAAGGGTTTATGATCTTCTTTCAAGGGAATTTTGTGTTGTATGATATTGGTGTCATAGGATTTTAGGTCCTCATAACTCCAGGCGAAAACATCAATTAATTCTTTGAACAATTTAATGTACTTCGTCTTTTAAGCCGGGGGTGAGGATTTGGACAATTTGACCATTTTGGGTTGAAGTTCAATTCCAATATTATGTTCCTCAACACCAGCTCCAGTGGGTTCAATTTTTGGCTTCTTAGCTACATCATTGAAATCGAATAAATCTTCTAATGGAACAAGCCCTCTAGGTAGGATATTGTATTTCAGTTGTAAAATATATGTTTCTTGCTTTTCTTCATCTATTTCATGCAATTCTAATTTATTCACACTAGTATGTACAGTATCTTCTACATGAAATTCTATATCAATATTAGCATCTTCAAATTCGCCTTTAGACTACAAAAAGTTTTCAATTTGAGCACCATCTCCAAAAACCTACTAGTATCTAATGTTACCAGGCACATTAGGCCTATTTTTCACTTCGACAGTATATGTACGAGTAGGACAAAATGGTAATTTACAAGTACTTGCCAAAGTAGCAAGACCATCAGGTAGAATGTTTTGATCCATGAAACCGAAGACAAACTATATTCAGTAAAAGAATCTAGAAAGTCTAACACAACATTTTTATATGCTATCATCCTAGGATGTTTTGCATAGTACTCTCCTTTGATTTGTTTTATCACCAACTCAAAATCTCCATGAATGGAAATTCGTTTAACACCAAGTTTCTTCAAAAGCTGTAAACCTAAGATTAAGGCTTCCTACTCTACAACATTATTAGAACACTAGAAATTAAATTTGTAGGAGTGGCCTTCTAAGTGATGAGTACATGCATTAGAAACCCATACACCACACCAGCTACTTCTTTACTCACTGATCCATCAAAACCAAAATTCCATAAAACCTTATATGAAGTATCTTGCTCACTGATTAATGTTTGACCATCATCATTGAGACAAAGATCAGTATTATGATTAGAAACTTTTTCTTGTGTACTTACATCATTGTACAGAATAAATGAGTCCAGATTAGAATGAATAGAATATATAAGATAAATTTTAAGCGTATTCTGAGTGGTGACCATGAATTTCATAAGTTTCTGTCTATAAAGTCCTATGTTCTGATCAAAGATAGGGATTGTTGCATAGGACATATCCATCTGTAAGGTTCCTTGGAGTTTGTCTCCCCATGAACGTGAAAGAAACATTCCATATTTGGGAGGGATATCGACAACAACTATGTCCATAAGTACACTTTTGGCTGGTATTTGGACTAAATTTACACATAAATCTTTTATAAGTCCAAGATACTTAACTTGACTAGAATCAAATGAATACAGGTCTTTATACCTTCTGGTAATATCTAATCCCAACTCCTCCATAATTACTTTCAATATAAGATTGTGGGAGGCACCTGAGTCAAGCATAATGTTGTGTAAGTCTTTATCATGAATAGTTAGGCTAACATAAAAGGGAGGTACATCTCCCTCTTGAAGTTTGGCATCAACTTCTGGGCGAAATAGTATTTCAGGCTAATCATCTGATACATTGAATGCATCAGTGTTTTATCCTATGCTTAATGCTTTCATTACTTGGGATCTATAGGTAGTGTTATTCATCAATTCAATTGAGGGAATGAGGATTTTGAGTTTTGACAATTCATTTTCGATATTAAATGATGTATGTGCTTTATTTGAATTGGCAACTTCTTATTTATCAACCACATCTTTTTGCGGTATATCTCTTGGTTGGATGGTAGAGGGATCATTAGTTTTAATTGGTTTGGATGCAGTATCAGGTTTTTTATGGATTAGAACATCAAAATTTTTTCTAGTAAGAATCTCAACATTCTTTTTGGTAGGTGTTTCAGATGGTTTCTTTGGTGGGGTATAAGACATTTTCCTACTCCTAAGGTTATATTTCTTATTGAATTCCATAATGGCATTCGCAAAACATTTTGTGTAATCCTATGATTCTTCAAATTCTATTTCATTATGGGATAACAGGGAAAGGTCTTGTTCTTCCTCAGTAAGAAAAATATAGTCATTATCATTTACTCCCATGAGATTTATTTGTGTCTTTGTATTGTCAGCTACTTTAGTCTACTCATATGTACAATTTTCTTGGAAAGGAGGTATTACCTGCTGGTTTGGACCTTTTGGTTCCCTTTGTTTTATCCGGGGTTGATTTATTCGATAGTTTGGATTCCTTATTTGCCAAGTTTGATTTTATCTCTGAGCAGCCCTATCATCTATACTCATTCTATCCATCATTTTCTCTACTGTTCTCAGTGGACTGTCTAATTTATAATCAACCGAAACAGAAGATGAAGGTTCCTTTTTTATTGTTACTCATTTTTCAGCCTTTAACTTAGCTTTCTTTGCTAATAAATTAGGCTCTACTTTAATTGTGTTTTCTTGCATCTCCTCTAAGGTTGTGGGATCTCTTTGTCTTAGTTGATAGGCCATATCAACATTGAATCATTCTGGGAAATGTATCAGGGCCAAGCCCGGGGGTGGTTTAATGGAAGTGGGAATTGCATTGTAAACCCTATTAAAGCTGTCTCAGTACTCTTCTACAGTTTCATTAGGTCCTCCCTTAAGGTTTTTATAATCATTAAGGATCTCCAAAGGACTCTTTTTAATTTCCCACCTAGTTAGGAAAGATTGGTGAAAAACGACAAGGTCAGTTATACTACCCACTGCTAAGTTTTTGAACCACTTTCTAACCTCTCCACCTAAGCTCTAAGAAAAAAGCCTTAGTTTTACATCATTCTCATCTACTTCATGAAGATCAAAAAAGTCATTCATCCTATCTATGTGTTGTTGTGCAGTGATAGCAATAGTACCATCAAATTGGGGAATCCTAGTTTGATAGTCTTGGGGCATATCATGCAATTGGGTAGGTAAAACTAGGGGTGCATAGCGAGCAGCCATGATATTTGGTCTTAAGGGAGGAGTAGATATAGGATTTGTGGGAATTAATTGAGTTATTACTTGTGATACTACTGGATGAGTAGTAGAAATTATAGAAGAGGTAGGGCCAACTGATGTTGGATGAATTGATTGGGAAGATGAAGTGGATGTTGCAATGGTAAGAGTGGAAATTTTAATATACTATTGTATGTAAGATTGATGTACAACCTGATCAAGTGCTGACACAAGATATTGTAGTTTGTCAAACTCTTGAAGGGCTTGCTGACCCAAATAAGGTTCAATAGATGGTCTTATTGGTTTATAGGGTTGAAGAATGGCTTCATCAACCACTTTCAGATCAACAAAAGATTCAGACTTTGTCCTAAAAAGACTGCACTCGAAAGGTTAGTCGAACTGAATATTTTGAATGGTGTCAAGGTTTTCAGGAAGAGAATTGGCCCTTAAAAGGGGGATATTGCTTGCTTGTCTTTCAGCTAAACTTCTCCTTTTGAGTATCCTTTTAGGACTGTCTAAAATTTCAGGTGGGTCTGGATTAGGATTGGTTCAGGTATAAATTCTTTTTGGAGCCAGGTCTTTAAAAAAAAAAAAACCTCTAATCCTTTATTTCCAATGTTTTGATCATTACATTTCTTGAAATAGGGATGTAGAAACTAGGGAAATAATGTTATGATGATGAAATGGAGGATTATTTTGTAAGTATCCCCAGTATGGTCGCTAGAATGTTAGCACTCAGTAATTTTATGAGGTTGTAGAAGAAAACCACCAAGGTAACCATAAACCAACTTTGGAAGCTGGGATCTAGCCCTACCAGCTTCAGAGAGGGCTCTCTCTGTAAGATTTAACTTTGTTGGATTGAATATTAGGCTATTTATGAAGTTTTGGGTTTGATTTATATTTGAATGGTCGGTTGAAAACTAGATTACCATTGGGCTATGGATTCTGTTACATAAAATACAGATTGACAACAGTGTTTACAGATAGATCTCACAGGGCAGCGTAGCCAAACTGACTGGATTCTTTAAGGTCTGTGAAATGGAGAAGGAAGAACAAATTTAAGGTTCACTTTAAATATAGAGAATTGTTATCTGTGTTAGGTTCTTATAAATTATAGGATCTCAAAGTGATTGAATATTTTGTATTTGTGATTTCATATTGTACATAATTTCAATATTCAAATGATTTCCAAAAATATGAAAAAAGAAAATGAAAAGAGGGTATGTTAAAAAAATAAGTAAGAAAAAAAAGAAAAGGAAATAATAACCCCACAAAAGAAAAAATAGAAAACAATGCTGAAAGTGTTGCAAGTCTAAATGCCACTATCAATAAGTTAGTTCTTTCAATTCATTATCAAATAAGGTTGTCTGCAAATTGTTTTTGAATGCTATAATGACTAAAATTATGTTCAGGCCATACAGTTTAATCATGACTGAACACATTTAAATTTATGTTAAATAGGTTAGTGAATAAAGGTTTACCAAATAGTTTAATCTTGGTAAATCAGTAGCTAGGTAGAAATAAAATTGATTCAATAGTTTAATCTGAATCAATGGTGAAATAAGTGATAGGATGAGGTAGATTTTTACAAAAGAAAAATGATTTGGGTCTGCTAGTTTAAATGCACCCTGCAAAACAAGAAGAGAAAATGTTAGCTTAGAAAAAGAATTGAAATGAGAAAGGGTAGGTAGAAGCACTATGGTGGTTAGAGGAAAAGCATGAAAGTTTTATTCTAAGATGAATTTCAAATGTATTTTCATGTACAAAGCAAAGGAAAAAAAATTAGAGTTTGACTCTAAAGTTCAGCATATCAAGTGATTTTGGTATATAATCCCCTATTCCTAGGTTTCATTACCCCACCATACACTCCAACCATTTCCCCCGCTATGCATTAAATATTTTTCCCGACCCCACCCAATGCCCTGTCACATCACATTATCATCCCGCCACTTCTCCCTCATCCGTGCCCACCTTTAAACATCTGATGGCCCATGTTGTGTTTCGGCCCCCCTTCACCATCCGAACTTTACCATCGGGTGGGGGGTTCTAAAATCGACGGTATTTGAAACGCACCCACTGCAATGTGTCAACACCATGTCATTTCGCACACCCTTCGACCAAAACCATTAACTGCCTTCCCCCCCACTCCGATGAAGCAGTTTCTCCGCCTCCCGATACCACTGCTTTATCCGCTGCACTCTCGCCACTCACCCTTCACCACGTCATATGCCCGTTGATCCTGCCAATCACCTCCACTCCCTCAAAAATTAAACCGTTAGGTAATTAATTAAATCGAGTATTATAGAAGATCAAGAACGTCTTACGGTTTAGTAAAGTAGCTCCTTGAGACAGTATCTTCTAGCACTTGCTGCGCACGTCTACTGCAACTAGGCCTCTCCTTGGGCACTCTCTTAGTAGCTTTACGAACGCCTCCCTTGCAACCTTACTGATACTTAGAAGAATATATCAAGAGAACAACTCAACTTAGAGTGAAAAGGTGCACGAAGCTTTTATTAACTCAAAAGGAAAACTTACAGAGCATTACAAGATTAAAACAAGAAATCTCAGAGTTTAGAAGCACTCAGTCCAACAATATGGGCTTCTCTTCTACTGATTTCTTGTTTTATAGACTTCCTAAAGAATCTACTTTTACCTAGACATGACACAAAGTGGAAATAATTGAGGGTCCTGTCGGCATTTCCATAGTCCGACGACGTCTACTCAATATTCTAGTACAATAATGCAAAGCACACAGAGTACAATAATTGAAACTTCCTACTATTTACAGGGAATCAAAGGACTATCACCATGGTCCCATAGGACTGTGGTCTTCATCATAATCATCGAATTCATCAAAATATTGATTATTTTGTAGATATGCTTCCTCCATTACCTTTAGATATTTTTCTTCATAGTCTAGCTCGGTGGGGTCTTGAGCATCTTGGTACACATCTAAAAATAAAATGTCCTTTCCTTTTGAAGACGCTGGTGATGTAGATGTTGTAGCTGCTTTAGAGGATTGTTTGACTTCTAACTTTATTCGATCTTTGTAGTCATAATGGCTGTGGTAGGGTAACTTGAATGGGTCATCTCTTTTTCTCCACCTGTTGATGTAAGATGTAGGATTTATCTCTATATCCAAGAAAGAATCTTTATGAGCTTTTGAGAAGGTTGTCATCTGTTGTATTGATAGCTCTATTCCATCCAATAATTCCCATTTGAATATCTGGAACATATTGGTTGTTGTTTCTATCGTATGTTGTACCCAGATTTTGCAGTGATCACTAATTCTTTCTTTTTCTTGCCATCCAAATTCAAAATTGAAAGTAGTGCATACCCTGGTTGATAATAGCAATCTGATTAAGCAAATAGTATCTACTGTCCAATTTCCTAAGATTATTCCCACTATGATTAATGCTTTTTGGTTCACAGAAAACCTTAGCACAGGATGCTTTCCTTGCAATTCCATTAATTTTTTAATGATGTGGATTTTTTCTACCAACTTTTGCATCGGAAATTATTTTAGTCATCCCAAGACTCTATTCACTTCTTCTTTGTTTTCTATGAAGGCCGAAAAAACTTGTGAAAAATGATTTGGATCAATAACATTTCTTATTTCTAGGCTTTGAAAATCCCATGGTGTTGAAAAGATTTTGATATACTGCAAGGTTCTTTCTACACATTGAGATGTTCTTTCAACTTGTTTCTTTCTGCAATATCCATCCCTGATTTCCCAGTCTGCAAATGGCTCGAAGATTTCATACTGAGGAAAAGTATTTGAGTTCATATAGTCTACATCTAGCCTTTGTAAAAATGATGCTTCCATTTCCTCAAATAAATCTGGGATTCTTAAGGACTATAAAAACTTTCCAACTTCTTCTTTGATGTTAATATCTACAACGTCCATCATCTTAGCACTTGTAAAAATTTCAAGTGTGAAATAAATACAACCAATCATCTGATAATAATTTAAAATCTGTAAAACCCAAATCATAGATTGTGTATATTGTATGGATCATAGATCATCAAGAGTTCTGAAATATAACTTGACTTTCATATTTGGTAAAGAGTTTATTTTTACCAGTTCAGGTTCCAAACCAAGAATAGTGCCAATATTCTTTGATTGCCAGGCTTGACATTTCTGAATCCACTGATTTCTTTGAAGCTTGAGTCCAACTACTTTCTTTATCTCAAGACAAAGATCTTCAACATGTTTTTCAAGAATTTTTAATCCTTTTTCTAAAGTGGCAAAATTATCTAATTGATCTGGAATATCAAAAATACTTCCTTTGACTTCTTTTTTGCTACGGCTAGTTCTATGAGCTTTATTCATTTCCCTGGTAAGAGCATCGGCAATATAATTAGAATTTCCTGGAATCCATTCTACAGCAAAATCATATTGTTGGAACCAAATTTTCCATGCTAATAATCTTCCTATTGCCATTTATCTTGATAATTTTTCTAACAAGAAATATTTAAAATTCATTGAGTTAGTCCTAATCAAGAATTTTCTTAGCGCAAGATACAATTCAAATTTTTGAATGCCATTAAACATTGCAAGAGTTTCTTTTTCAGCAGCAAAATAATTTTTCTAATTGGAGAGAAATTCTCCTGATGCATAAGCGCATAGTTCTTCTTCATTACTTTCCTCCTTCTTTTCAAAAAGAACAACTGCCCAAAATTCATCTGATGCATCAGTCTGTAATATAAGCAATCCTTCTCCTGGAGGCTGCAATTTTGGAAGAGATTGACATTCTATTTTTAGACTTTTAACTGCTTCTGTTGCTTGACTAGACCATCCGGATTTTAAATGCCTTATGATAGGAGCAGTCTTCTTTGATAACCTGGGAATATATTTATGGATGTAATTTAATACACCCAAAAATCTTTGAATCATTTTAGTATCTTTAAGCTCATCGGGAAACTCAGCAAGCTTTGTAAGAACATGAGGTTGCATTTGTATATGTCCATCTACTACATGAATTCCAAGGAAATCAATATTATCTTGGAATAACACCATTTTCTTTTCTGAGAGGACAATACCATGAGCTTGAACTTCTTGGAAAAATATTTCTAAATGGGCCAAATGTGTCTGTAAATCTGGACTGTGAATCAAAATATCATTAATGTACGTTATGATAAAATCATACTTACCAAAGATAAAATCCATTCTTTTCTAGAAGAAAGCAGGAGCATTCTTTAATCTGAATGGAACAACTTTCCATTGATAAAATCCTGCAGGGCATGTGAATGTTGTCTTGTGCCTGTCTGCTTCTTCAATCTGAATCTGATAATAACCAGATTTCATATCAAATTTACTAAAGATTTTACTCTTCTGAATCTTCTGCATTATTACTTCTTGACGAGGTAATGGATAATGAAAACTTTGAGTGATGGCATTTAATGGTTTATAATTTATCACCATCCTTGCTTTACCTCTAACAATTTCGGAATGATTCTGAACTAAAAATGCAGAACATGAATAGTGAGAAACATTGGGTTCAATCAATCTTAATTTTAACAATTCTTCAATCTGTTTCTTGATCTCTTGTTCATCTGAGGGAGTGCAAGGAATTAACTTACCTTTTACTCCATTGTCATGCATCGTCACAATTTCTTGCTTGGGGCTCTCTTTTTCCCAAAACTTCTGGGGGTCTTCAGAGCAGCTCTTGATTAAACACTGATATATGGAGATTTGATCTTGAGACCACTGAGGATCTATGGCTGCTTTTTGTTTTGTTTTGAGAGCTTCTTTCTCCTCATAAATTTGCAGTACCTTTTGCCAATCTTTTGAATCATTCTTTGGCTTTCTTGCACTGGTTTTCTTTTGGCTTTCTCTTCATACTTCTGAATCTGCAAATTTTAGTCGTGGAATAGACACTGCTTGCTTTTTAAAGTTGAAGATAACTTTATCTTCAGTAATCGTTACTGGAAAGACTTAATTTATAAACGGCATACCCAAAAATAAACTAGTTGATGGGTCATAATGTTGTATAGCAGATATCTTTACAATCTTCCCACCTACTTTTAAAGAAATATTATCTACATAGTGGGTAAGATTAACTGCACCTCTGACAGTTTCTGAAATTAGGATATTTTGGAGAGGTTTCCATAATCCTTTAAACAACGACGGTCTGGCAAGATTGTTTGAGCCACCAGTATCAATAAATGCATCAAGATCTACCCAACTATTCTTAACCTGCATAGAGACTGGTATATACAAAAGATTATTTGTTTTTACCATTTTCTTCAAAAAACTTTGTTCTGCTACTAGGTTGAATTCAGAAACTAGCATTGAAGATGTTTGTCCAATATTTTTTTGATATGGACAAAAAGATTTTAACTGAGGGAGAATGGGGATAACTTGTTTTCCTTTGTCTTTCTCTGGTGGTAGAGACCAACATAAAGATTCAGTTTCACTTGTTTCAGAACTGTCTGTATCAGTCTCAAGTTCTTCACTGAAGTGAACTTCTTCTTCTTCAACTGAAAATTCATCAGTAGAACATTCATAGCAAATATTCATCTTTTGAAAAAGAAGCATCAGTCAACATATATACATCTGATGGTTCTTCTTCTGAATGTACAACACACCAATCATCACAAAATTCTTTAGTATCTACACAGGGTTTTAAGTTACTAGATGTGCTCTTTGGACATGCATGAGCATAATGTCCTTCTTGCTTACATATGAAACAAAAATTGTTTTTGGTTCTTGGTTGTTTCCTTTTCTTCAAAAATCTGAAATTTTTAAAAGGTCTTTTTGGATTTTCAATTTCCTTGGCCTTGAATTTTCCATACCTTTTATGCTTTTTCTTTTTCTTAAATGGTGTCCAAGGCAAAGCAACATGACAAACATTAGCACTGGGAGTTATATCATGTGCTTGTTTTTTCCAACAGAGATATTTAACCTTCTCATGACACCGAAATAAAAGATCTACCCAATAAATCTAATCAATGGATTTATTTTGAAGTTCAATATCTTTAGAGATCAGATCTCCTAGATTTCCTGGTAGTTTTGATAAAAAAGAAATTTTCTGAACTGAATCATTTGAAAGATTTGCTTTGTAAACTTTGGCCATAAAATCTTGACCAAAAGATTCAAGATATTTTAAATCTTTCAGCTCCATTCTAGCAAGATCTATAATGATTTGCTTTTTCTCATCTATTGGCTCGGGGACAAACTGTGTTTTCAGTAGTACCTCTAGAGTAGATAGTCCTACTGCAACAACTGCTTGTCGTTCTGACTCAGGTGGTCCAATCCACCAGTCATAAACTATTCCTGCCATTCTCTTTTCTGCTAGAACAAATATGGATATATTATCGAGCTTTGTAGTTACTTGCATCTGGTATAAAGCTCCAATCCATATTCTAATTGATTCAGCTGGATTTGTTGATTTGTCCAAATCTAAAATATAACCACTAGAATTAGAAGCAAACAGATCTTCTTCTATCCTAGGATATTTTTGGACTTCTTTGACAAAATTTGCCTTTTGGATTGATGGCATGATGAAAGATGGGAACTTAGAAGCTGCATTTTCAAGAGTTACAATTTTTGCTTTTGTTTTTCTTGGTTTCTCTGGAACAGACTCTATTTTCATTGGCCTGAAAGATGTTTCAGAGGTGCTAGCTTCTGTTTCTTCTTGATCCCAGAAATTTGGGGTCGACATATCTATAGTGAATTTTGAACTCTGAGATGCTTTTGCTTTTCTTCTTCGTTCTTTCTTCTGCATCCTAGCTTCTTTCTCAGCTCTTTCTTCTTGTTGTTCATCATGCAAAAGCTTGAGATTGGCTAAAATGAGTTCATTCTGTGCACCTAGATCATCTATGGCGTCTTCAACATAAGAACACCATGTAGTAATATAATTACCAATTTGATACAATTGATCTAGATCATTTGTATTTGAGGAATTATGTTCAATCAAGGGGGCACAATCAGCTCTTGTGGGAGGTTGCTTTGAGGAAGACGAAGTAGTGTAGAATTTAGTCTTTGGGGGCCATTTTCCTCCTTTCACAAAGCAGTGATTGGCGAATTGCCATTCCTCAACTGGGGCGATTTGAGAATTAGAAATTCTAAACATTTTATTTACAACAAGAAAAGGCTTGACTTCAGGTATATACAATTCATTTGAAGATAGTACAGGCTGACTGGAAGTGTTGGCTATTTGGGATGAGGATTCTATAGGATCAGAGACTGGTAATGCATATTTTCTCGGATGAATAATAGGACACTGGACAGAAGGCTTTTCTTGAAGTATTCTAATTTTTCCATCTTGCAACGAAGCTCTTCTTGTCAGACTTCCTGGTTTCTTTTCATCTGCTAAGGATTTGTATTGAAAATACCAGTCGTTTGGTAGACCTATAGAATCATATGATACTCCTTCTACTTGTGCATTATTCAAACCAACTGACACACAATCTCTGAGTACTGGCTGTTTTAATTTCGGATGTACTGTATTAGTCAACTAGAATGACATTTGAATCATTGTAGATAGGAATTCACTACTATCAACCATCTGTAATCCTTGGACTCCTACCATAAGTTTCCAACAATCTTTCAAATGAGGATCTGTAAGACTAATAGAGTAGTTTGGAAAGATCGTTCCGTATTGACAACCAGTAGATAGGTTACCGACAATGGTACCTATTCTAGCATGATCATAATTCTGGTGTCTAGTATCAAAGACTTCAGCAATGCAAGGAGTATTTAAGCCATGCCTAAAAAAAGGGGCCAAACCTATCCTTATACCTCCAAAATGTAAATAGGAATATTTTTTGTCTTTTGCATATTGTCTAAATTTTTTTATTTCTTCACTAGTAAATAGGGAAAGAGAAACAATTTGAACAGAAGGACCAGAGATTTTGATATTCACTTCTACTTCTTTAAAAAGCATCTTTTTTCTGAAAAATATTAGAGATAGGAGTTTTATAGACATCAGTCGCATGGAAAGTTGGAGGGTTCCAACTTTCGGGATTTTCTACTATGTCTAATTCTTTTTCAGACTCTATATCCTTTTCGAGCAATCTAGAATCAACTTCAGTAACAACAACAAATCGTTAATTCAACGAACCCAGGCCACCATCAATGGGAAAGCCCATAATACTATATAATCCCTCCTTTCACCCATTCACCAGTTACTATTCTTATACACTGTTATTGCTCTGTTATAGGTGTACCAGTATGAATTGTAAAAACTTCACCAAGCCAAGGACAATGCTAGCTAACCGAATTTCAAGACATTACCTCTATTTTTTTCAACAAATCCTAGCTCCTTCTGCGTACTGTAAACCTATAATCCAGATTTCACCACTGTCCTTAGCTTTATCCAATCATGCCTCCAAAAGGCAAGGGACTAGAAGAACTTGTGAGTCCTCTGATCCACCCTCCCATTGATTTTCACCACATCCCTTTGGCAGATAGAGACTATAAAATTCATGAATCTCTCTATGAATTTGATCTTTTTGAGATGTATTGCTAGCTTGAGGACAAGTTCATAGATAAATCTGATGATATTCAACTGTGGGAATCCAATTTTCTCCACTATATCTTTCCTCATACCCACATCACCCCTAAATTCATTAGGAAGTGTCATGCATGTTATTTGCCAAGCGAAAGAGCTATTATTGACCCCACTGGAGACGTTATATTCACTATCACTCCCCAAGCTATAGACAAAATTATGCAAGACCCTACAATAGAGAATGCCACTCCTCTTTCCCTTGAAGCACTTGTCGAATTGTATCAGAAGTTGGACTTTTCTAAAAGAGCCAAAACCCTTGAACTTTTCTTGACTAGAGATGCCCCATTGCCCAAGAAAAATCCTCCCTATCCATCCTCCATTTTCCCTGAGAGAGCCAAGAAAATCATCACAGTCATCTCCTACCTCCTTGGCCACTACTCATATCAATGGATAGATGAGGAATTATAGGATTTATTTCCATCTTCTTTGCAGATTCAAAGCCTTCCATCTTGTTTAACTTTAGCCAATTTCTCGCAAATTCTATCAATGAGAAGTTTATCAAATTCCAGACTGAGGAGGTATTCAAATATGCTTCTGTGTTAGTTTATATGTTTTTATATTTTCAGGGAGACAACCTCAAGCTTTCCTTACAAAAGCTGGATGAAGAAGGAAATCAGAAGTCATTCATCTTTTGGACTATGTTGGTAATGAAGGAACAGAAGGAATTTTCATACAAATAGTTCATAGAGATGTTTGTACATATAGCACTCAGTCTCCTAAGAAATAGGACAGAGCCAAGGATCAGTGAAGAAATTAGGAAATTTTTGTAGCTATCAAACCAAGTCTAGATAGGGGATTGGTACCTTTATCAGAATTACACATAGTTGAGGGTATTTGGGTGTGAGCTTGTGCCTTACAAGATGCCAAAATTCCTCTCTATGAGGATTTTTTTCTTTAGAATACATCAGGAAAATGCTCAATATGGATGAGATCCACTTTGTAGCTCCCAAGAAGAAATCCCAATTCCAAATCAAAACTCAAATTTGGCCTTTCATTTGCAACAACAGGGCAGCAAGGGAAGAAGCGGATAAGTTACTGAAAGAGATGCAGTTCAACCTTAGTTTCACTTGGTCATATGATCCATTAGGTGTCATCTCCAAGTTAAGGGTAGAAAACAAGTCTACTTCTTATTTTCACATAGCCAAACCAGAGATTGAAAAGTATAAAAACCAACTAGAATGGACTGAGAACACCCTACAAGAGGTAGAGGAGTAGTTGTGTCCACTTCAACAGTGAAGACTCCTATCACAAAGGTGAAATCAGCAAAGAGGAGTAGAGAAGAAGAGTCATCTTCAGTGGATGATATTTCTAGTGAAGGCTATAAAATCATGTACAGAAAGAAGGCCAAGTTGCATTCTAAACTAAGCCTAAGCAAGGATTCAGAGCAAGAGAACATTACCACCACTAAAGAGCTACTTGTTTCCTCATTAGTGGGTGATCAGAATATACTATCTCCCACTACCTCCACAGCTTCACAAGTTCAACAACAGGTTATGCAGACCAGCACATCTACCACAGGGGAGACAGAGAAGAGTATATTTGACATTTTCAAGGAGATTAAAGTGAGGAATGAGGCCTTTAAAATCAACACATACAATCAGTTTTGGAAGTAAACATCCAGTTCTCAAAGCAGGCTAATATCATCCTTTGATTTAGAGAAAGGTAAAATGCAAATGGCATTGCTCCAAGCACAAATTACCCAACCCAAGATAGCATCAGACTACAAGAAGACATCATTTTAATTTGATGCGAAAGACATACATCCCATTGAACAATTGAAGATGCACAAGCAGACTAGGCAGATGATTTCATCTACTCTCACTAACACTGCTATGAGTTTGTCTAAATTGCAGGTTACATTGGCCAATGTTCAATCACAATTGAAGATGGAGAAGGTCTCTGCACTTGCCAAAGACACAAGGATCAAAGATTTGGAGGACTTGGTGATCAAAGTAGGTTATGATCCTGCAAATATCAATGTTGCAGAAGAGCTCGTGAGGAAAAAGAATACAGACATAGCAGCATTAAGGAAGTAGTTGAAGTTATGAGCCACAAAAGATCCTCTCGCCAAGGACATTGAAGAAACAGAGACACAAAAGGCAGATATGATGAAGCTCATCATGGAGTAGAGTGCACAGTTGAAGCAAATGGAGACAGATATGGAAAAGATAATCAAATAAAAGGAGCAAGCTGCCAAAATGGTTGTTGTCCCTTTGGAAGCACTCCCTATCACAGCAATTCCTACAGCTACATATTCTACAATAAACATAGGGGCTGCTACAGATCAGTTGGAAAATGCAGTGCAAAACATGTCTCTCCAGACTGAAGAAATCAAAATATTGTAGGCTCAAGTCAATCTTCTACAAGATCAGAAGACAAAGACTGAGACTTTCCATGCAGCTAAGCTATAGAGAGCTCAAAACTAGATAGAAATATGGAGGAAATCAACAACTGAGTCCTCCATTAGCCACACATTCGCCCAAGTCAAAGAAATTATATAGAATAACATCATTGAGGAAATGGATGAAATCTAGCCTTGTATCCAGATTATATTTGAGTAGAAAGATTTGATGGAGAAAGCCAAGCAGGCCATTTCCACTATCAACACTGAATTGGGAAGGATGCCTACCACAGCCAACCCCATCATCAAATTTCTCAACTCTAAAAACAGATATGAATTGGATGATCTAGGAGTAGATGACAAAACATAAACAATCTTAGAAGTAAAGAAAGTTCTAAAAAAAAGGAACTTGGTTGTACAACTGACAGAGAAATGTCACACTTTGGAGGTAGCAGTTAACAGGTTTTTCACTAGGATATAAGCATTAAATAAGAAGGGCATCCCTTCTTTATTTGTAATCAATGACAAGATGATGACGAGGGAAGAATATATGAAGACGCCGAAAGACATTGCAAAGGATACGACCAAGTCTTCCCACATTACAGGTGTTATGATAGGGAGATTTTTATGAAGCTATCAGCAACATGAGTTTCATCCAGCATGAGATAAAACACATTTTTGTAGTAAAACACACATTCGCTTGGTATACTGAGGTATATGAGATCTACCGGAAAGTAACAAAAATTTCCATTCCAGATGAGGAGTGGTGGAATAAACTGTGTGAATTCTAGGATTAAAGAAAGGGCCAGCTTCACCAGAGCGACACATAAATAGTGGTCACTCAACAACTATTCTCCACAAAAGCAGTGCCAAATGTCTAGATCATTTTTCCAATTCACCTCTTCTGGGCACATTATTTCATTTTTGTTAGTCTAAAGTTAATAATAAAATGTTGTGTTAACGAGGAATTAATTGTAATATTTTTTGTAAATTTTGTTTAAATACTTCATCTAGTCAAAGTATTGAGGGTTGGTTCCTGATCATTGTAACTCTTTTTATCAAAGCACTGTACTTTTCCACGCTACTGGAGCATCATTAATATGTTGCAATATACTGGTGATATTTTTCTTAGTGTAATTGTGTTTCCATTGTTATTCTCTATCTGTTTATCATCTGAAATCTAATTGTAAAACAAGAGATGTGAAAAATAAGATATGTTTTTGAGCACCTTATTTGGACTACGTTTACAAACTGTATGTTTACTTCTGAAATATGATTAAGAAATTCTTATATGCTTTTCAATCACTACTGAATCACCTCTTTTCTCCATTCCATAATTCAATTTAAAGATCCAGTAAATGTAACTAGCTTTCCCTGTGATTACTCCTTTGAACTTTTGATGCAACATCCAACTTAATTTGACTTCATAGCCCAATGGAAAGAAAGTAATTTGATCAGATCAACCAATCAAACAAATTCAAACAAACAACCAAGAAAAATAATAATTGGCCTAAAATAAATTTAAAAACCAAGTTAAATCATAAAGAGAGATCCCTCTCTGAAGTTGGCAAGGCTAGATCCTAGCTTCAAAAGTGGTTTTGATGTTGTCCAATGTATTTAATCCCACAACCTCAAAAATACAAAATGATAGCATAGTGGCGACCATACTGGGGAGCATACATTTTAATTCAAAACATTATTATTCCCTGGTTTAAAATCAGTATTTCAGTAAGAAATTTCTATATCAATATGAAATACATGATCTGAGGTTGTTTTTGTAAATATCTGTTGTATCTTTGATTTTTATTTTTGACTTTTGTGTGATTATTTTTCATAACCCTAGATCCCAACAGAATTAACACTAGATCTCACCCTGCTAAAATTGTAGATGACCCTGAGAAATTGGTGAGAAAGAAAATATTTACCGAGAGTCAAGGTAGTAATAGTACCTTGTCTAGATTGAATTCTCCTCTAGAAAATACTCTTTTGTCAAGGTCTAATTCTCTCCCAGAGAAATTTGAAACTTTAAAGTTTACAAGATATATAATTTGATTTTCCTTTTCAGCAAAGTTTGTTTAGATCCAAGTCTAACGATTTTATAAATCAAATTGTCATAGACAAAGCCATACTGAAACCATATGTTTCCCAAACCCAACACCTTGAAACAGATCCTGATCTTGAATCTTTACAACAATTTGACAAACTACAAGGTCTAGTGTTAGTATTGGACCAAGATATAGAAGAAGCTTTTATTCAACAGTTTGTTGAATTCTCTTCTTTAACTGTTGCAGAAACCTCTTTGTCTAGTCAATCTTCTCAATCTATACATTTACAGCCTCCCATCTACTCATTATGTAGTTTCAACTTCCATACCTCTGCTTTCCCAAACTACTGTACCTACTATCCATGTAGTTATCCATAATACACCTCCACTAGGTCCATCCTCAACTCAATCTACCAGGGCAGTTATGGCAGGAAGGTATGCACCCTTGGTGTTATCAGGATGAATGATGTGTTTGATCTCCAAGAAGTGGATGAAGCCGATGTTAAAATGAGATTGTTTTCCTAGAGCTTAGGAGGTGATATGAATAAGTGGTTTAGGGGTTTAGCTGCAAGAAGTATAGCCAACCTTGCTACTTTCCATCAAGCTTTTTTAGCTAGATGGGAGATCAAGAAGAACCCGCTTCAACTCCTAAATGAATATAAAATGTTAAAAAGAGAACCCAATGAAACTGTGGAAGAGTATTGTGAAAGATTCAATACTGTTTACAATGTCATTTCACAAGAAATCAAGCCCTCCCCTGGCCTACCCCTGATTGATTTTCCAGATTGTTTCGATGTATATATGGAGTATCAACTTAGGGAAAGAGACCTGACAACTTTGGAAGAAATGCAAGCAAATGCAATGAAAGTTGAAGCCAACGTCCTGGCCAAAAAAGCCAAATTGAAGTCTGAACGCAGAGTAACCATAAAAGAAGAACCTTCTACTTCTGTTGTTGACCATAAGATTGATAACCTAGTCAGAGTAGTGAATCAAATGATGCAAAGAGTGACCATCAATGACCAAAATCAAGCAAGAGAAAACCAAAATGTCCAACAAACCAGAAACCAAAACTTTAGAAGAAATACTCCCCAAATTAAACAAAGAGAGCAAAAGGGACCAGATCAGCAGATTCGGCCTCCTTTTTAGGAAAATTACATAGATGATGAGGGGAATATTGTGGAATATTTGGATGATAACCAAATTAATTTGTTAGGGATAAGTGATGATGAAGAAGTTTTCCTCACTCAGGAGGAACAATAACTTTTTCTTATAGCCTAGGCTGAAATGGATTTCGAAGAGTCAGAAGAATAAAAACAAGGATTTGAAAATTACATAATGGGAGTTCATAGGCAATATAATCTTAGAAGTAAGAAAAATCAAGATACTGTAAATAAAAAGAATGCCAAAAATCCTATTAAAAAGGTCTTTGTTTCTAATCCCAAGAAAACAACAAAAAATATCCCCTAAGAAAACCACAAAAAATCTTGCAAAGAAGCTAGCAGAAGCTATCATTAAAAAGGCAATTAATACTTCTTCTAGAAATACTCAATATGATCTACCTTCTACCAGCCAACAAACTAAATGGGCCACAAAACTAATTGCTGATAAGTCTAGTTTTTCAAATCTGCTTAAAATTCAAACACCATTCAATATAGAAAATGAACTTTCCAAGTTGAAAATTTCTATCCCCTTAACTGAATTAGTCAACAAGAATGTATATAGGACTCAAGTCCTGAAGGCATTAAACATTGGGGAGAAAACTGATGATGTAAATTTGAGTGATGATCAACCTGAGCTCCTATTTGGGCCAGAAGTAGAATGAAAACCACAAGAAGGAGGAGTACCTCCATTGTATGTTAGTTTGAATATTCATGATAAAATTATTCATAATGCTATGTTAGATTCAGGTGCATCCCATAATTTAATGCCCAAATCCGTCATGGAGAAACTAGGACTAGACATAACTAGACAATACAAAGATTTGTATTCCTTTTATTTGAGCAAAGTTAGATGCCTAGGTCTTATCAAAGACCTATGTGTTACTTTAGCCCAAATCCCTGCTAAAAATATAGTGATGGATATAGTGGTTGCAGAAATTCCCCCAAAGTATGACATGCTATTGTCATGCTCATGGGGAGAAAAATCACAAGGAACCCTACAAATGGACATGAATTATGCCATTATACCAGTGTTTTGTCAACAGAGAAGACTATATAGGGAAACTTTAATGAAGTATATGGTAAACACTCAAGATAAACCACATAACTACCCTCTCTACTATGTTCATTCTAACCTAGACTCTTTCATTGTTTACAATGATGAAGGCATTGATGCACAGGTTACTCAATCAAAGAATGATATTGATAAAAAACATGAAAATCAAACTCTAGTTGTGCAACAAAACACTAAAATTGAACCTTTTTGGAACATGAGCTTTGATGGATCTTGTGGCAAATGGCAAAGCAGGTTTGGGGGTAGGTGTTTGGGTGACCAATTCAGGGAACAACCATGCAGAGTGTCATTCCTATAAACTCAACTTTCATTGCACCAATAATATAGCGGAATATGAAGCACTTCTCTTAGGATTGCAATTATTGAAGAAGTTAGGTGCTAAAATAATTATTGTTCATGTGGATTCTGAATTAATTATAAGACAGATCAAGGGAGAGTATGCTACCAAACATCCTAGGTTGAGAACCTAAAACAATGTTGTCCTTGACTTTCTAGGAACTTTTGAAGAATATGATCTTGTTATCATTCCCAAAAATTAGAATGTCGTGGCTAATGGTTTAGCTTTTTTAGCTAGCACATGTAAAATGCTTCATCCCAATAAACAATACACAGTGGAGGTTAAACACCATCCAACTATACTTGACAATATGAGACATTGGCAGGTATTTGGAAGTGACAAAGAAATTGAAAACTTTTTGCAATCCAAGGATGAGTATGAAGAGTACACCATAGATTTAGAGTGTGAAGTAGAAAATCAGATTGTTGAATATGTTAGTATAGATAAGAAGCTTGATGATTCTGATGTAAATATTTCAGTCAATAAAGATGTACATAAATTAGAATTGCATGAAATAGATCTGGAAAAAGAATAATTTGAAGTACTAGAGCTTAAGCATAATGTTCTTCCTAGGGGTTTATTTCCATTAGAAGAACTTTTCGATTTTAATGACGTGGCAAAAAAGCCAAAATGGAACCCACAGTGACAGATATACAAGAATGAAATATAGGTAGTGAGCAAAATCCCAAAATGATAAAACTCTCAAAATCACTTCCTATTATCACAAAATAATGATACATAGCCTTTTTCAAAGAGTTCATAAATGTCTTTTCTTGGAGTTATGAGGATCTAAAATCATATGACACTAGCATCATACAACATAAAATCCCAATCAAGGAAGACCAAAAACCATTCAAGAAAAAACTTCATAGGATAGATCATGTCCTAATTCCTTTGATTGAGAAAGAAACAAAAAGGATGTATGATGCTAAAATTATACTTCCCCTTAAATACTCTAAATGGGTGTCTAACATTGTGCCTACTAGAAAGAAAACTGGAGAAATCAGACTGTGTATTGATTTCAGAAATCTAAATAAGGTATCCCTTAAATACAACTACCCATTAGCTAAAATGGATCATATATTACAAAGGGTGGTAAGGTCTAGTACGATTTCCTTCTTAGATGGTTTCTTAGGTTACAACCAAGTCTTAATGCATCCTGATGATCAAGATAAAATTGCCTTCACTACACCATGGGGCACTTTCATGTATGTGAAAATTCCCTTTGGGTTAATGAATTTTGAAGCCACTTTCTAAAGAGAAATGCATATTTCCTTTGTTGATGAAATTGTCCATTTGATTGTGATTTATCTAGATGACATTACAGTCTATTCTAAAACTGATGAGGAACATTTAGCACATCTCAGAAGAGTGTTTGAAAAATGTAGGAAGTTTGGCATCTCACTCAATCCTAATAAGACATTGTTTGGCCTTGAGGAATGAAAACTTCTTGGTCACATTATTTCCAAGGATGGAATTAGGATTCATCCTATCAAAATTGAAGCAATATTAAAAATCATTCATCCAAGAAACATCAAATATCTTCAGCCTTTTATTGGCAAAATCAATTTCCTAAGGAGATTTATCCCTAACCTGATAGAACTTCTTAGAAACATAACAAGTATGCTTAAAAAGAATTATGAAATCAAGTGGAGTATTGAGGCTAAACAATCATTTGATTTAGTTAAACAGAAATTGACCAAAGAACCAGTATTGATCAGCCCGGATTTCACAAAAGATTTCATAATATTCTCTTTTGCTTCTAAACACACTATTGCAGCAGTGTTACTGTAGAAAAATAGTGAAGGTTTTGAGCAGCCCATTGCATTCTTTAGTAAAGCTTTAAGAGATGCATCTTTGAAATACAATATTATGGAAAAACAAGCCTTTGCAATGGTTAAAGCAATAAAATATTTTAGAGTATATATTTTTCATTCCCATATTATTGCTTATGTACCTAATGCAGTGGTTAAGGACCTTTTGACATAGAATGGGCTTGATGGAAAGTGAGGAAAATGAATTGTTGTCATTCTGGAATACGACTTAGAAATCAAGCCCACCAAGTTAATTAAAGGTCAGGGACTAGCCACGTTGATGGCTGAGTCAAATTTCCATGTTTTGTACATTAACTTGATTGATTCATTAGATAATCAAGAGGAACAAGTGACTCCACAAATTGATGAGGCATTTCTGAACTCACCTTGCTATGTAGACTTTCTTTATGTTTTATTTAATTTAAATGCTCCTCCTGGTTTGACAAAAACAAAGGAAAAATTTTTGACATTAAAATATATTAGATTTTGCATTATAGACAATGTCTTGTATTGGAAAGATGTTGGGGGTATTTTACTTAAATGATTGTTAAAGGATGATGCAGATAATGTTATGTAGGAATTCCATGAAGGTGATTGTGGTGGACATCTTTATTGGAAAACCATTGCCAATAAAATCCTTAGATCTGGTTTCTACTGGCCTACCCTTTTCCCTGACATTCACAAACAAGTCACCTCATGTCATAAATGCTAGATTTTTTAGGGAAAGAGAAAATTTTTTCCCCTGCCCTTAAAGCCTATCTCTGTTAAAATCCCTTTCCAGCAATGGGGATTGGATTTCATTGGTGAAATTCATCCCTCTTCCTCTGCCCAACATAAGTGGATTCTTACAACCACTGATTACTTTACCAAGTGGATAGAGGCCACCCCTTCCAGGAATGCCACTGATACTATTCCTTGAGACTAATATCCTCTCCAGATTTGGTTGTTTTAGAAAACTCATCACTGATAATGCTACAGCCTTTAAATCTAAAAATATGGTTTAATTTTTCCATAAATAACACATTAATCTGGGGCATTCAACAACTTACTACCCTCATGGTAATGGGTTGGCTAAATCCTCAAACAAAATTTTGGTAAAAATCATCAAAAAGTTGTTAAAGGACAACAAAAATTCTTGGCACAACAAGTTGGTCAATGCACTTTGGGTTGGCAGACTTACTACTAAAAAATCAATTGGCATGCCACCATACCAATTGGTCTATGGGATGGATACAACTTTTCCATGCACCTTAGGAGTTTTGGTCATGAAGATCATTCAAGAAGTGCAAGCTGAACCCAATGATGTACAAAGAAGGATTAATCAAATTATCGAGTTGCAGTATTCCAGGGAGGAAGTATACAACATGACCCAAGTTATTCAAGAAAATGTTAAAAAGATCTTTGACAGAAGAACAAAAGCTAATGAATTTAACATTGGGGACCAAGTTTTGAGATGGGATACGAGGAGAGAAGACAAAGGAAAACATGGCAACTTTGATAATCTTTGGAATGGGCCATATATTGTTCATGCTTTCAGGGGAAATAATGTATTCTACCTTAAGGACCTAGATGGAGCAGAGATACCTGGAGGTCCTGCCAATGGCAGGAGGCTGAAACACTACTTTTCTTAGCCTACATATTTTCCTTTCATCATTGTAAATATCATAGTCTTTATGGTTTTTATTGGGTAACTTATTAACAAAGGTTGAAGCCCACAGTGAAGGCCCTAATCCTGGATTGATGAGCTACCAATAGTATCTTAAACAATGAAGAAATTAGATGAAGACATTACAGACATGGAGTACTCAAGGCTACTGATCATATGTTCTTGACACTTCACTTAGAGAAGTGCCATCCCTAGTTGGAGCCACTATTAGGGTCCTATAAATTATAGGATCTCAAGGTGATTGAGTATTTTTTATTTGTGATTTCATATTGTACATAATTTCAATATTCAAATGATTTCCAAAATATGAAAAAAGAAAATGAAAAGAGGGTATGTTAAAAAATAAGTAAGAAAAAAGAAGGAAATAAGAACCCCACAAAAGAAAAAATAGAAAATAATACTGAAAGTGTTGCAAGTTTAAATTCCACTACCGATAAGTTAGTTCTTTTAATTCATTATCAAATAAGGTTGTGTGCAAATTGTTTTTGAATGCCACAATGACTAAAATTCTATTCTGGACATACAGTTTAATCATGACTAAACACATTTAAATTTCTGTTAAATAGGTTAGTGAATAAAGGTTTACCAAACAATTTAATCTTGGTAAATCAGTAGCTATGTAGAAATAAAATTGATTCAATAGTTTAATCTGAATCAATGGTGAAATAAGTGATAGGATTAGGTAGATTTTTACAAAAGAAAAATGATTTGGGTCTGCTAGTTTAAATGCACCCTACAAAACAAGAAGAGAAAATGTTACCTTAGAAAAGGAATTGAAATGAGAAAGGGTAGGTAGAAGCACTATGGTGGTTACAGTAAAAGCATGAAATTTTTATTATAAGATGAATTTCAAATGTATTTTCATGTACAGAGCAAGGGAAAAAAAAATAAAAAAAATTAGAGTTTGACACTAAATTTCAGCATATCAAGTGATTTTGGTATATAATCCCTTATTCCTAAGTTTCATTACCCCACCATACACTCCAAACATTTCCCCTGCTATGCATTAAATATTTTTCCCGACCCCATCGAACGCCCTGTCACATCGCATTATCATCCCATCACTTCTCCCCTCATCCGCGCCCACCTTTCAACATCTGATGGGCCACACTGCATTTCGACCCCCCTTCACCATCCAATATTTACCATCGGGGGGGAGGGGGGGTTTGAAATGGGTAATATTCGAAACCACGCCTGCTGCAATGTGTCAAAACCATGTGATTTCATTCCCTCCTCAACCAAAACCATTAACCGCCTCCCAATACCACTGCTCTATCCATTGCGCTCCCGCCACTCACCCTTCACCACGTCATGTGCCCGTTGATCCTGCCAATCACCTCCGCTCCCTCCAAAATTAAACTATTAGGCAATTAATTGGCTTAACCGTTAATTCAACGTACCTAGGCCACCATCAACAGGAAAGCCCAGAATACTATATAATCCCTCCTTTCACCCATTCACTAGTTACTGTTCTTATACACTGCTATTTCTCTATTACAGGTGTACCAATCTGAACTACAAAAACTTCACCAGGCCAGGGACAGTGCTAGCTAACCGAATTTCAAGCCATTACCTCTGTTTTTGTCTACAAATCCCAGCTCCTTTCTACGTACTGTAAACCTGTAATCCAGATTTCACCATTGCCCTTAGCTTTATCCAATCATGCCTCCAACAAGCAATGGACCAAAAGAACTTGTGAGTCCTCTGATCCACCCTCCCATTGATTTTCACCACATCCCTTTGGCAGACAGAGACTATAAAATTCATGAAACTCTCTGTGAATTTGATCTTTTTGAGATGTATTGTTGGCTTGAGGACAAGTTCATAGATAAATCTGATGATATTCAACTGTGGGAATCCAATTTTCCCCACTATATCTTTCCTTGTACCCACAACACCCTTGAATTCATTAGGAAGTGTCATGCATGTTATTTTCCAAGCCAAAGAGCTATTATTGCCCCCACTGGAGACATTTTATTCACTATCACTCCCCAAGCTATAGACCAAATGATGCAAGCCCCTACAGTAGAGAATGCCACTCCTTTTTCCCATGAAGCACTTGTTGAATTGTATCAGAAGTTGGACTTTGCTAAAAGAGCCAAAACCCTTGAACTTTTCTTGACTGAAGATGCCCCATTACCCAAGAAAAATCCTCCCTATCCATCCTCCATTTTCCCTGAGAGAGCTAAGAAAATCATCACAGTCATCTCCTACCTCCTTGGCTATTACTCAGATCAGTGGGTAGATGAGGCAATTATAGGATTTCTTTCCATTTTCTCTGTAGATTCCAAGCCTTCCATCTTGTTTAACTTTATCCAATTTCTTGTAGATTCTATCCATGAGCGTTTTATCAAATTACAGACTGAGGAGGTATTCAAGTATGCTTCTTTGTTAGTTTATATGTTTTTATATTTTCAAGGAGACAACCTCAAGCTTGCCTTACAAAAGTTGGATGAAGAAGGAAATTAGTAGTCAGTCATCTTCTAGACTACGCTAGTAATGAAGGAACAAAAGGAATTTTCATACAAACAGTTCATAGAGATGTTTGTACATCCAACACTTAGTCTCCTAAGCAACAGGACAGAGCCAAGGATCAGTGAAGAAATTAGGAAAGTTTTGCAGCTATCAAACCAAGTCCAAACATGGGATTGGTACCTTTATCAGAATTACACAGAGCTAAGGGTATTTTGGTGTGAGCTTGCCCCTTACAAGATGCCAAAATTCCTCCCAATGAGGATTTTTTCTCTAGAATACATCAGGCAAATGCTCAATATGGATGAGATCCACTTTGTAGCTGCCAAGAAGAAATCCCAATTCAAAATCAAAACTGAAATTGGGCCTTTCATTTGCAACAACAAGCGAAGAAGTGGATAAGTTACTGAAAGAGATGTATTTTAGCCTTACTTTCACTTGGTCATATGATCCATTAGGGGTCATCTCCAAGTTAAGGGTAGAAAACAAGTCTACTGCTTATTTTCACACAACCAGACCAAAGATTGAAAAGTATAAAAACCAGCTAGAATGGACTGAGAACACCCTACAAGAGGCAGAGGAGAAGTTAGTGTCCACTTCAACAGTGCAGACTCCTATCACAAAGGAGAAATCAGCAAAGAGGAGCAGAGAAGAAGAGTCACCTTCAATGACTGAGATTTCTAGTGAAGGCTTTAAAATCATGTACAGAAAGAAGGCCAAGCTGCATTCTAAACTAAGCCTAAGCAAGGATTCAGAGCAAGAGAACATTATCACCACTAAAGAGCCACTTGTTTCCTCATTAGTGGGTGATCAGACTACACTATCTCCCACTACCTCCATAGCTTCACAAGATCAGCAACAGGTTATGCAGACCAACACATCTACCACAGGGGAGACAGAAAAGAGTATATTTTTCATTTTCAAGGAGATTAAAGTGAGGAATGAGGCCTTGAAAATCAACACTTATAACTATTTATGGAAGTAGACTTCCAGTTTTCAAAGCAAGTTGTTGTCAGCCTTTGATTCAGAGAAAGTTAAAATGCAAATGGGATTCCTCTAAGCATAGATTCCCCAACCCAAGATAGCATCAGACTGTTGGGTTGTGTTATATTCTTTCCACATAGTTAACAAGGGGTTTGAAGGGCACCCGTAGCCCCACTTTATGGGGTCCGGGGCAGCGCCCTGGAAAATTTTGGTTTTGGACCCTATGTTAGGTTGGGCAGACCCACCTATGGTTTTGTGCATGATTTTCACACATGTTTTTTGGACACGATGGTTTTCGGTCCATGGTATTGGACGTGATGGTTTTCAGTCCATGGTATTAGATGTGATTGTTTTTGGTCCATGGTATTAGATGCTTCGGCATGCATAAATATGTATTGTAACATTGAAAGGAACATAATGAAAAATCAAGCTGGTAGTCCTGGTTTTGGGATCCAGTGGGAAAATCTCTATGTATGTGTTCTATGTGTTATGCTCTCACGTTGTTTATTTTTCTATGTTTTAGAATTCATATGCAAGTAATTTCTATACGGGGTTAAAACCTACATTTGGTATCAGAGCAGATTTGGCTTCAAGGCGACGCCTTTGTTGCTAAGGGGTTTCGCTCAGGTCTGTGGTAGACCCTATTCAGTGAGAGATCTACAAGATTGATTCTGGTGGTGAAAGATGATGGCGAGCAGTGGAAAGATAGAGATCGAGAAATTTAATGGTCAGAGTTTTGAGTTGTGGAAACTCAAGATGGAGGATCTGTTGGTGGATAAAGATCAGTGGATCACGGTAGAGCCGGGTACTAAACCAATGGGAGTGTCCGATGAAGAATGGAATAAGTTGGATCGGAAGGCAAAGAGCACAATATGATTGTGTGTCTCAGATTCAGTATTTCTGAATGTATCAGGGGAAGCTACAGCAAAGGCTTTGTGGGACAAGTTAGGGACTTTGTACCAATCTAAGTCTTTGGTGAATAAATTGTTCCTGCAGAAAAAGCTGTATAACCTGAGGATGAAAGATGGAGACTCGGTGATAGAGCATCTGAACGCATTTAATACTATGGTAAGTCAGTTAGCATCTGTTGATATTAAAATTTCAGATGAAGATAAGTGCATTAGTTTGTTGTGTTCTCTACCAAATCCGTGGGATAGTCTGGTTATTGCAATAGGCAGCAATGCAACTGCCTTGCATTTTGATGAAATAGTCTCATCCTTGCTGACAGAGGAGATGAGATGGAAAAATATGGAGAGCTAGAATGGTGATGCCTTGTTTGTATGAGGACAGTCCCAGAACAGAAACAAAAATAAGTTATTGAGTGGGAGATCTAAATCTCCAGGAAAACCTGTAAAGGTGGTGTGCTAGAAATGCGGAAAGGAAGGCCACTTTAAAAGGGACTGTAAATCTAAAGCTCCTGACAAAGGAAATGGATCTGATGAGGCTCCTTTTGCAGAGGCGAAAACCACCTCAGATGAAGGTGGTGATGTGTACTTAGATTCTTCAAGTACACATGTATATCATGAGGCATGGTTGATTGAATCAGGTGCATCCTTTCACTTCACTCCCCATAGAGAGTGGTTCTATGAGTATGAGAAATATGATGGTGGTGATGTATTCTTGGGGGATGATAAGAAGGCTAGAATCATTGGTCACGGAAAAGTAAAATTGAAGTTGCAAGGTGGAAGGGTTAGAATGCTTCCAGGTGTTCTACATATTCTTGCATTAGCCAGAAATCTGATTTCTGTAAGCAAGTTGGATGATGCAGGTGTAAAAACAGTGTTCAATAAGGATACCTGCAAAATGGTTCGGGGAGCACTAGTATTGATGCGGGGAGTTCGGATTGGAACTCTGTACAAGCTACAAGGTAGCATTGTTATTGATGGGTGCAACAATTCTATGGTTCCTGAAAGTGGAACAGAAAATCTAATAGTCTCTGGAGAAAAGACCATGCTGTGTCATCAAAGGCTTGGACATATTGGAGAGAAGGGCCTTCAAATACTTCATGGTAAAGGTATGGTAGAAGGTATGAGTAATAGCTCTCTAGATTTTGATTTATGTGAAAATTGTGTATATGGGAAGCAGAATCGGGTGAGTTTCCCCTCTGGTAGTAAGAGGGCAAAACAGATATTAGAGCTTGTGCATAGTGATGTGTTTGGACCTGTGAAGGTTCCATCACTAGGTAAGTCTATGTATTATGTATCACTTATAGATGACTTCTCAAGGAATACATGGATATATTTCCTTAAGAAGAAATATGAAGTCTTTGACAGGTTTAAAGAATTTAAGGCTCTCGTGGAAAATCAGACAAAGAAGAAGATAAAGGTGCTGAGGATAGATAATGGTGGAGAGTTGTGCAGCAAGGAATTTGAAGAATTCTATAAGAAGTGTGGTATAGCACGACAAAATACTACTCCATATACACCTCAGCAAAATGGAGTTGCAGAAAGAATGAACAAGACGTTGATGGAAAGGGCAAGAAGCATTCTTAGTGGTGCCGAGTTAGGACAGGAATTTTGGGCAAAGGCGGTGGATACTGCATGTTACCTGGTCAACAGGTCACCTTCATCAGCGTTGGAGGATAGGACTCCACAAGAGGTATGGACTAGTAAGAAACCATCTCTTTCACATCTGAGGGTATTTGGATGTGATGCATATGTACATGTTCCAAAGGAGAAACGAACCAAGTTGGATAGTAAATCTGAAAAGTGCATCTTTATTGGGTATAAGGATGGTTTAAAGGGTTATAAGCTTTGGAACCCAGTAACAAGAAAGGTTGTGTACAACCAAGATGTGGTGTTTAGAGAGGTGAAAGATGTTATTAAACATGAAGTGCAACCAAAGGAACCTGAGAAGATAGAGTTTGAGCTAAAGGAGGAAGAATCAGACTCTATAGCAAAGGAGGAATCAGAAGATGAAGAGCCACAAACTTCGGCTGTGAGAAGATCAGTTTGAGAAAGAAGGCAACCAGAAAGGTATAGTCCATCTGCTTTCTGTTCAAATTTTTCTTTGTCTGTTACTGATGATGATCCTAGAACTGTGAAGGAAGCAGTGGATTCAGAGGATGGAAAACACTGGAAAGAGGCCATGGTTGATGAAATGGCATCTTTGCACAAAAATGAGGCTTGGAATATGGTGGAGTTGCCGGCTAGAAGGAAACCCATTGGCAGCAAATGGGTGTTCAATAAGAAGACAAATGTAGAAGGAAAGGTGGAGAAATATAAAGCTAGGTTGGTAGCAAAAGGTTATTCCCAAGTGTCAGGAATTGATTTTGGTGATATTTTTTCTCCTGTTGCCAAGGTAACTTCTATTAGATTACTTTTATCTATTGTTGTTTCTTTTGATTTTGAGGTAGAACAGATGGATGTGAAGACAACATTTCTTCACAGGGATCTAGAAGAGGAAATCTACATGAAGCAACCTGAAGGCTTTGTAGTGAAGGGTAAGAAAGAACTGGTATGAAAGTTAAAGAAGTCTCTGTATGGGTTAAAATAGTCACCAAGGATGTGGTATCAGAAATTTGATACATTTATATGGGTACTTGGCTTCACCAGAAGCAAAGCAAATCACTATGTGTATTTTAAATTAATTGGTGACCGTGTTATTTATCTGGTCTTATATGTGGATGATGTGTTGTTGGTTGGAAATGACAAAGAAATTATCGAGGATTTGAAGACCCAATTGTCCTCCAAATTCGACATGAAAGATCTTGGTGCTGCAAACTATATTTTGGGCATGGAAATTAAAAGAGATCGAGCAAAGAGGAAGTATGTCGAGACAATATTGTAGAGGTTTAATATGCAAGATAGTAAACCGGTGAAGGTTCCTATTCCTGTAGGTGTGAGGTTATCTGCTGAACAATGTCCCAAGACACAAGAAGAGGAAGAGGACATGTCCCGTGTTCCATATACAAGTGTATTCGGTAGCCTGATGTATGCAATGGTTTGTACTAGACCATACATTGCACATGCAATGGGAGTATTGAGCAGGTTAATGTCAAAACCAGGAAAAGAGCATTGGACAACAGTGAAGCGGGTTTTCAGGTATTTGCATGGCACTAGTGATTATGGTCTGTGCTACCAAGGAAGACCAAGATTGCATAAAGTGTTGGATATTCATGGCTTTTTTGATGCAGACTGGGCTAGAGATCTGGATCAGAGAAGATCTACAAGTGGGTATGTGTTTAATCTATTTGGAGGTGTAGTCAGTTGGATGAGTAAGAAACAATCTGTAGTGGCACTATCAACTACAAAGGCAAAATACATGGCAGCCACTCATGCAAGCAAGGAAGCAGTTTGGTTGCAGAGATCGTGTTCAAGTATGGGGTTAGTACAGGAAGCTATAAGGATAGACTGTGACAGCCAAATTGCAATTTTCTTGGCAAAGAACCCTTCATATCATTCAAAGACAAAACACATTGATGTTTAGTATCACTTTGTGAGGGATATGATAGAAGAAAAAAAGGTGTTGCTTGTAAAGGTGGACACTTTGAATAATACTGCAGATGCATTGACAAAATTTGTGAGCTCTGAGAAGTTCTCTTGGTGTAGAGAGACAATGGGCATTTCAGGGCTGGGAAAATGACTAAGCTCTCTTGTGGCCCCCTATGGAAAGAAAACAACAAGTGGGAGAATGTTGGGTTGTGTTATATTCTTTCCACGTAGTTAACAGGGGGTTTGAAGGGCACCCGTAACCCCACTTTATGGGGTCCGAAGCAGCGCCCCAGAAAATTTTGGTTTTGGACCCTATGTTAGGTTGGGTGGACCCACCTATGGTTTTGTGCATGATTTTTGCACATGTTTTTTTGACGCGATGGTTTTTGGTCCACGGTATTGGACGTGATGGTTTTCGGTCCATGGTATTGGATGCGATGGTTTTTGGTCCATGGTATTGGATGCTTGGCATGTATAAATATGTATTGTAACATTGAAAGGAACATAATGAAAAATCAAGTTGGTAGTCCCGGTTTTGGGATCCAATGGGAAAATCTCTGTGTATATTTGTTTTATGTGTTATGCTCTCGCACTGTTTATTTTTCTATTTTTTAGAATTTGTATGTAGGTAATTTCTGTACAGGGTTAAAACCTACACAGACTACAAGAAGACATCATTTGAATTTGATGTGAAATGCATATATCCAATTGACCAAATGGAGATGCACAATCAGACTGGGTAGATTATTTCATCTACTCTCACTAACACTGATATGAGTTTGTCTAAATTGTAGGTTACATTGGCCAATGTTCAATCACAATTGAAGATGGAGAAGGTCTCTCCACTTGCCAAAGACACAAGGATCAAAGCTTTGGAGGACTTGGTGATCAAAGTAGGTTATGATCCTACAAATATCAATGCTGCAGAAGAGCTTGTGAGGAAAAAGAATACAGACATAGCAACATTAAGGAAGTAGTTGAAGTTACCAGCCACAGAAGATCCTCTAGCCAAGGACATTGAAGAAACAGAAACACAAAAGGTAGATATGATGAAGCTCATCATGGAGTAGATTGCACAGTTGAAGCAAATGGAGACAGATATGGAAAATATAATCAAATAAAAGGAGCAAGCTGCCAAAATGGTTGTTGTCCCTTTGGAATCACTCCCTATCACAACAATTCCTACAACTACATCTTCTACAATAAACACAGGGGTTGTTGCAGATCAGTTGGAAAATGCAGTGCAGAACATGTCCCTCCAGACTGAAGAAATCAAAAGATTTCACTCTCAAGTCAATCTTCTACAATATCAGAAGACAAATATTGAGACTTTCCATGCGATTGAGCTACAGAGAGTTCAAAACCAAATATAAATATGGAGGAAACTAGCAACTAAGTCCTTTATTGGCCACATGTTGGGACAGGGTCCCCTAGGGTCGATTTTGGGGTTAAAAGCCCAAGTTTTGGTGCAGAAAGCCCAAGTTTTTGTATATAAAGTGTAAAGTCTCCGCATTTTGTGGCCACAGAGCACAAAGATGTAAAGTGTCATAAAGGGTTTCCGCCCTTCTGTTATGTATGTTTTGTCGGCTTTAGAAGACCTACCCATGGTCCGCAGACCATAGGATTGTATAAAAAGGGGATCCTTAGAAGAGTCTAAGGAAGAGGAGAAGTAATAGATGATGAATATAATGGGTCATTAGTGAAAAGAGAGATGAGTCTTAGAGTAGAAGAGAGGCTCTGCATCTGTTTGCGCAGAGGCCTAGGGTAGAAGTCCACAGCTGAGTGTGCAGACCCCTGCAACTGAGTGTGTAAGGTAGTTAGAGTCTGTAAGAAGATCTCAAGCATTAATAAAGAAGATTATTCTGGAATTACCTGTGTTTTATCTATTTACTTTTTTTATGAATGAATGCGATTATCTGATGCTAAATAATGGGTTTGTGATTTAATACTATATTGATGTGTGAATCTATATGTTTATATTTTTATATGTCTGTAAATAATAATATCTGTTTACGCGAAGAATATCTTAATGCACGTTGAATCTATCAGATACTAAGTCAATCTAGGTAACTATAGAGGTGAGGGTAATTATAGAAGCGCGTAAGTAGATAAATCACCTGTTTAGGGTCCACGAACAACAGTCGTAGACCTTCACGAAGGTCTAGAGGCCAATTAAGGGAAGTATATCGATAAGCCCTAAATGGCTTATCGATCTACACGAAAGCAGAGTTAGGGCACAAAATGACATCACTACCATCTCTGGGGGCAGAAACTTGGTTCCAGCATCCCCCCATACTGCTTCGGGTGAGACTTGAGTCCACGCTTTGCAGATTGATGCCAAAATGGCTAGTAGTGTAGGGATTTGTTTGGTTACTTAATGTTGAACCTGGGTCAGGGCCCACTAAGCCAACAAATAATTTCATTGGACCCTTCTATGCTTACTTCTTCCTCTACCTCAGGAAGTCAGGATAAGCCAGCCGAAGAGATGGACCCTTCTATGCTTACTACTTTCTTGGAGACTTTTATGAAGCTGGTGCATGATAGTAAGGTTGTGAAAGGGTTACAGGAGCTGATAAATAAATGTGTTGGGAAAGAAAACACTTTTGATTGACCACGTGTAGTCAAGAAGATTGGTAATCATAAGGCAAGAATAGGGCAGGAGATGAGACTCACCACACAGATAGGAGAATATGAAATGGACCAAGTCATTCTGGATCTAGGGTCTGATGTGAATGTTTTGCCTAAATAGACATGGGAGAGAATGGGGAGATAGATGACTATATGATGGAAGCACAGTCTTAGCACTCCAGACAGTTAAAAGGAGGCACGATACTATAAACTACACTGCGTGGATTGTAGGGTTACGTGGAATGGAATAATGTCACAGCATCAACAGAAGCGTGAAGGGAGCTACGCTATAGGAGGAGAGACTGCGCCAGGTAGCCAAAAAGTGACCATTACGGTCACTGTTCATGATTTGATAGCGAGAAAACAGCTAAGAGGAGCGGGGGAGCAACATTTAAGGCAGAATTTAAATGTGAGATCTTTGAAAACCTGCCGCCAATCTAGAATTTATGAATAGATTTTGGGGGGAAAAGTTGGATTTGAATTTGATTTTGCCTATAAATTACATAAGGCCACCCAACAAAAAACACTTTTTATTCTGAGAGTTGAGGTTTCGAGCTATTGTTTGCACATGAACCCTGCTAGTTTTGAGGCTTTGGTGGTCAGTTCAGTCTTTGACAGGTTTCCTAAGGAAACCTAGGAGCTCCTTAATAACTTGATGTCAACACTCGTGGAAACTGAAAGTGTTGGAGGATCAATGACCTTTGAGGGAGCTACCCCTAAGGTCATAAGTGTGGAGATGCACGCCGTAGTACCAAAATCACCGAGGTTGCCTAGGCCAAAGCCTATGCCAGCAAGAGAGGCTTCCAAGACAAAGAAGGACAAGGAGAAAGTGACACATCTGGTGCGCAAGTCACTAAGAAAGCACCAGAAGAAATTGAAGCCCACCGCGGAGGAGAAAGGCAAGGTGGTCAACCTAGAATCCAATGTGGGCGCTGAAGAAACTAGTATGGGCACAAAAGACATTGACATTGAGGGTGTCAACCCTGTCTCAAAGCTACCAGAATACATTCCTCCACGCGGGGGTAAGGTGAAGATCCCAAAGGACCCAGACGAGGTAAATTTTATGCTTAATACACCCCTATTGCCAGAAAATATTGCATTTGAAGTACCATGCTTGGCGCGCGTCCCCCACCTAAAACTTGAAGATTGGTAGCGGTTACCCCACCTGGCTACTGATAGTTTCATGCAGAGGGTATTCTATAAGGATTCAGGTGTTACTGTTCTGGAGCCGATGAAGTGGATTCATGGGGTGGAGAAGGCAGGATTATTGAACCTACTATGGGTGCCGCATTACCATGACACGCCCATAAATTTGATAGTTATCAAACAATTGTTGTACCTGGTGCACGACATGCCTTTGGTCGGAGGAGCCAATCCCTATAACTGATATGCTGATCCATAGGATCACTCGACTACCCCATCTAGGAATAAATCCGGCCAAGGCATTTGGCAGAAAGGTGGGCTAGTGCGACCTCATCGAGCGAATGAAGGACAAGTTTAAGCTTGTCAAGAAGCCGCATGGATGCTCAATTTCAAGCATAGCTGACCCCATGGTCAAGGTAGCCACCAAAATCTTGGTTGGGAAGATAATGCGGAAGCGTCACACAAATGAGGTTCTGACACCAGTTGTGTCATTAGCAGCCCATTTCCTGGAGGGTGTACAATTCAATTGGGCATGCTACCTCTGCAGCAAGTTCCTCGTGAACTACAAAGAAGCATAGGGTCACAGCAAGGGATTCCATTACGCATGGCTGTTGTTATCAATTGTGTTGGTTGCATTGAAGTTTCTGGAGGATAGTGAGTTTCCTCCGATCATGATAGATTTTTCAAAAGCAGCGAAGTTTGCTTCACTATGGGCCACGATGGACACTGAGTGAGTTTGTGAGAGCAAGGTCTTCTGGTTTTTTATGGAGATGAGCATCAATATGGCCATCAACTGCAAGCCAATATTGTCACCAATTGTTTTTGAGTAGTTGTCAGGATACGCGGATTTCAAAGTGGACTTCCACTGTATCTCCATCTGGGCACAGAAGGATCCAAAACAAAAATGGTATGATATTCCATACATTGGGACGGATGATGCCATAGCAGCGGTCCTTGATCGTTTGGCAGCTGTTATAGAAATTTTTGGGCACTATAACCCCAAGCATAAAATTTCCATAAACCAAGGGCTCCTAAGTCCCTAAAAGTGTTGTTCCAACCCCTAAAGGAACAAGGTCAACTGATTACAGCTTCTCCCAGAAGTTCTCCATGAAAAACTACTCAGAACTAGTCAAAACTGGATCATTTCACCTGCTCCATAGGCAAAGTACGTTGCATCTCACCTAAGTACACACAGTGGGTGTGTTGCATTTCAAAAAGCCCTTCTATGGGGTGCGATGGGCGAGAAGAGACAAATGGCAATGTCAATCCGCAAGGTGGAGAAGCATGGAATCTTCTAGAAACTTCTCTTGTGACACTTGCCTCTCTGAATTCGACCAGGGATGAGTAAGAGATCATTAATCTCCAAGTGGAAGCAAGAACTATCAAAGGGAAGACACTAATCAAATCACAAGCTGACTCATCTCCCTTATAGACATCTATATATGGATCCCTCATCCCAGAGATCCAGAGGCTAGAATTTTACATCTTGTAAGGAATTGCTGTTGGTTTCTTGAGGCAACATCATAGTGTTGGGTGATCTAAGCTTTTCATGAGGTGAAGAAGGGCTTACTTGCTGAGAGGATGATGTTGGGTCAGAACAACTGGTTGTAACTCTCTTGGCTCTTTCTTGATTATCAATAAAGGTATTCAAGTTTTCCTCCATACTCTTGTGTAATTTATGTTTCATGCATTTGTATGGTCAATTTACATCTGATCCTAGATTTTTTATGATAATAGATCCATTTTCTCGTATAGCGTTATGCTGCTTTGATTCTACAGGTACTTTGTGAAGCTGGGTATACAAGAAAGCAAGTAGCAAAGGACTATCAGAAGAGAGAGGAATCGAGCAAGGAACCAAGCGCAAGACAGAGGTTGGTCTCCTTTGTTCTTCTCTCATCTATCTTTCATAAAGGAAAACGAAAGTAGTTTTACTTTGTTTGTTTCTAAGGTAGCTACCTGCCTTAGTGGGATTAGCAGTTCTGCATAGACACTTTTCCCTGTAACAAAATGGTGACTCCACTGGGGAGCGACTAGGTTGTTTGTTTATCTGCATTTTTTTACTTTATAAACTTATAGACGGAGCCTGAAGTTGAGCTAGGTAGCCTTCGAACTACATTTGCTATGCAAATGCAAAGTAGATAAATGCCACTCCAGTCAATCTCCGGGTTTTGTTTATGAATTAAGCAACTGATTTACAAACTCTCTAATTGCCCTTGTGGTGGCTCTAGTAACCTCCTTAGATCTACCCCTGTGATTGATTTACTGATTACCACTTGCTCGGCCAAAATCCCTGAACTGAACTGCAAACTGTGACCCAAAACCCAAGCAAAGTCTCGTCCCTGGTCCAGCGCACTGTCTATTCTGTGAATCTCAAATTCAGCGCACTTCCCAACTGTAGAAGGTGCATTGCATTTCAAATTCACTGTGTTATAGGTGCGCTGATCAGACTAGGCATTGTTCCTAAATTTTGGTTTCTGTATTCACTCTTTTCAGATCTATTCAAGAATTTTGCTGCCTGTAGTCAGCACACCTCTGTTTGAAACCCCTTTGCTTGCTGTTATTCCACCTCCATTGTGCAAAGAACTGTAAATGTTTTTGTGTATTTGTTGAGTCATTTTCAGTTCTCCTTTGCAAAGAGGTAACGTAATTGTACTGTCGTTTCTTGATTTGAAAGTGTCGCAAGTGTCGTTTTCATTCATAGAAGAGAATCTGATTGTTCTTGATAGTCGATTACCCTGTTACTATTGTATTTGATCTGAATTAGTAGTTTTTCTAGTGTCGAAATCAAGTTTTCATTTCCAAATCGCAAAGTGTTGTCATTGTCTCCATTTTGATTTTGAAAAGAAACTTGTTAGTAATTGTCGCTTTGAAAAATAATTCAGATTTGCGCATTAGCTTTCTTTTTATCATTCACATATTAAGAAGGCTGAAAACAAATACATGCATGTGCATTTTCATTTAGACTATTTGATTGGTTTGATTTAGGACAGTGCATATAGTGTGTGCTCTTTGCTCTTTGTTGAAAGAATACTGTCTCTCTTTCCTTAGTAGCTAGGATTTTCATTGCACAAAGAAGATAAAACGACTGTTTATCATCTTAGATTGCATTTTAGGAATTGTACATCTACATCACGCGGTGAACCTGAAAGGAAAATTTCTTAAGCAAGATCAACTATAAAATAAATTTAATGAATCTAACAACGCTTTGGAACCTAACGCACAACATCTAGAAGTCTAGGCTAGAGACGTATTCCGACGTCGTAAAGCCTGGTAACTGTTGTTCTCACTGTTGGTTGGGTGATTCCTCCACTTTTAGACGATAAGTGCTAGTACGGACTTGTGCTCCCACGTACTGTCGAGAATATTTTGGGATACCACGATAGGCTTAATCCTTTATCCATAGGAAGCCGTGTCTGCCGCCCTATCGATCGCAATGCACTGAACACAGCATTCAGGAAGATTGACTGTCGTACCGTAAAAAGTATTCTGCAGTTTTGCGATTGGTTTGGTAATCCTCTGCCTAGATTTCCAGAGCAGTCCCTTTCGTTCCTTTTCAGACTCCTTAACGGAAAAGGTCCATCTGAGCACTTGTCACTTCAAGCTCATTAAAAATCGAAGGCGACTAGAGTCATCTTTTGTTTTTTCTCGACTCTTTAAAATTGAAAAAACAAGTTGTGTCAAAGCGTCTAAAATTTATTTTAAATGGAATAATCATCACCTTTCCTACGTTGGTCTTAGGTTGAGAGAATGGAGTCCACCAACCAAGGAGTTCCCCTTGGAGGAAATCCTAGTCCCTTCTCCTCTTGGGGAGATGTTGGTGCACCCCATATGGCCACATTGCCGCTTCCAGGATTGACAATCGGCTTGCCCGTATGGCTTTTCTCAACCTCCGTCGTTTAGAACACCGAAATTCCTGAACAATCGAGTAAGCAACTAGACAATTCCAGAGTTACCCCCCAACCCTCTACTTCGTCCAATTCTTCCTCTCCTCCTTCCTCTTCGCTTGATGAGGCTGGTAAAGCCAAAAATCAAGTACCTGAGAAGAAGAAGGAGCCAAAGGAAAAAAGGGGCAACCAAGCATCGTCTAGCGAAAATCCACACACTGCACCGACCAGGCCTAAATCGCCATGTGTCATTTGCAAAGGAGACCACTATCATAGAGATTGTCCTTGCATCCCACGGATCTTAAGGGACTGGTCTCCTCATTTGCACAACCCAGTGTCGTCAACCTCTGATGATCATGTTGAAAGCACACCGTCGACTAGTGAAAGTGAAGCCCCTAGACAAAAAGGAAAGTGCAAATTTCCTTGTAAACTGTGTGAAGGCGATCACGCCATCCACCGTTGTCCCTTCTTAGATGAGGCTAAAAGAGTTTTGGACGATCGTCCGGTTTCACCGTTACGACTTCCTCCTGGATATAAGAAACTCTTGCCGAGTCCGTCGCTAGTTGAGAATCCTACTGACCCGCCTAGGTGGTCGACCGAAGCATATATCATTGAAGATAAACCATCTGAACCCATACCAGACGAAAGTCAAAAGGTCGAGGCGGCAGTTGACCTGGTCTTGCCTTCAGAGGTTCCATCTTCAGATGATACAGTCACCGAAGAGAACAAGGATGACACCGTCCAAATTCTTTTCGTAAACACAGACTCCGATGAACATGGGGGAAATTTACCCATTCCTTTACTGCAAGAAGGAAGTTCGTCAGAGTCGTACCTAGTCGTCTATTCGGTCCCACCTCCAAGCAACCTAGTTGTTTCCTTCGACTGGAATCAGCTAGGCAGACCCCGTTTACCGGCTAGTGTACCATTCTGAATCATTGCTCAAGTATATAGAATGGTTATGGCCGGTACCATCATAGATGAAGGGGCTTCTGTGAGTATCCTTTCCTCGACTGCTTGGAAAGCGCTTGGTTCACCATTGCTTTTTCCTGAGATGAGAAATCTAACAGGCTTTGACAAAGGAACCAGTTGACCGTTAGGGATCCTTCCCAATGTGCCCATAACATTGAGAAGGAAAACCGTTCAAATGAACGTAATGGTAGTCCAAGGACCCCTGGATTATAATCTACTCCTTGGACGAGACTATATTTATTGCATGGGAGCCATTGTCTCATCACTCTTTAGAGTAATGTGTTTTCCGCACGAAGGAAGAGTGGTCAAGCTCGTAGACCAGCTTTCATTTCCCGGTTCACACATGGAAAATAGTCATATACCATCCCTGAATGGTCTTTTCACACAAGGAATGTCTCATCAATCCCCAGTCCATCCACCTGATGAGCGCGAGTGATTCGGGGGACATGACTGAAACCCAGGGGGCATGCACCCTGGTCTGCTTCGGCAAGAAAACTTCAGGTATAGGATAGGTTTCCGCGAGAGATATATGACTAGTCTGACACTCCCGTCCGTGATTGGAAAAGGGGGTTGGACTAGAATAAGATTCCCTTGTCAAAGTTATGTGGGTGGAGGCGTCTATTTCGGTAGGCATCGCCGAAGAAGTGTTTTGTTTGCGGTGTAGATAAAACAATCTTTGGTAACCTGAAAGAGGTAAACCTTTCCCGATAAAACAACTGTTTTGTTGGTAGATTGAAGGGTGACCTTGAAACTCTATTTTATACCTGGGGGCATGCAAACCATTTGGCGTGCAAGCGAAGAGCGACCATTTATTTTTTTAAATTTGTAGGTCCTCTAACCCTTTAAACTCGTAGGATTGGTCGTTTCCTAACTTGCATAAAGAAAGGATGTGGGGCAAAATTTGAAAAATTGTCGTTTTTTATATATGAGACATCCTTATTATACGACTGGATATGTCGAACAGTTTTAACGCGGACTTCATGCTCGTTAAAAAATAAACATAAGCAATGAGCAAAGGTTTCCCCCAACGTTTAAGCTCAATAAAAAATGAACCAATTTCCGGTAAATAACCATTGTGAATGTAGTACTTCAGCCTTTCAAGCCTTGGTCGTGTTCTCATCATCACCTCCACTTTGTATTGGCTGATCATTCACCTCCATTTGATTGTTTACCCATTTTGAGGAACAGCTGCGAAGAGTGATCCTGTTAGCCATCCTTGTAACACTATCATGATTGGGAAATTCCAAACCTTACCTGGAATCAGCTGCTACCCGAATTTATCACTCGTTCCTCAAAGACGAGTCTCCTTTAAGCTCTTTTCAACTGACTCGTAAAATATGAAAAGATTGCCGAGCTATTGGCCTCTCCAGCTCGTTAAAGGGATCGGAAGTGCTATCCCTCCTTTAGATTTTAATCTTTTTTGACCTGAGGGATTATTACACAAAAAGATCGAGCGCTTGTTTTGTTTGGCTCGTTAAAAGTATCGAAAATTCATCCCTTATGTATTGTTTTATACTTTTTCGGACTTAAGGGATTACATGATGAAAAAGGATTTTTGGAGTTTCCTTTACTTCCCTTTTCAGACTCTCTAAAATTGAAAAGGACCGAGTTATCTTTGTCATTAAACTCGTTAAAACCTAATAGCGACAAACTTGTCCATAGCAGACAAGAACGAGTTTCACTATTGCTAGGCTCGTTAAAACATAGCGATGGGTTTGCCCGAAGGGAAAATTATAGAACAATCATATGTTATCCTCCTCAAGCTTGACAAAAATAAAGAGGTACTGGTCAGCAATGACTGGGGAAAAATTGGGAAGAAAACTTGAAGAAACTTTGTTGGTAGCAAGTCGCTCTTGAACATGACACTTTCACTCCGCATCCAAGTCGGGTTGGGTTGTTTCATTCACCGGTCACATCACCATGGTCACATCACACCATCCACATTTGGGGTTAATGCTACCAATCCATCATGTCAGTGTCGCCGATATGTTCAAGAGAAGTCACTCAGAGAATTCACCTGTGTCTCACCCACTGCAATACATTTACGCTCCATTCTTTCATGACCGCGACCCTAAACCTTATATCACCAGACCACTTTCACCTCCATTAAAATCATTTGCTCCGTTCCGTGTCATTGATGTGGGATTCATTAAGGCCCTCCTATGACAGATCGCTTCTTGTCGACATCAGCTCATTATCCAAGAAGTCGATCTAGGAACACCCATTTCAGTACTTTGAAGCTTGCATTCCTCAATGGCAAGTTTCTCACTTCCGGCGAGAGGTTTACATCAATGGCCTTTGACCGAAAGATTTTGTGTGGTGTTCGATGCCAAGTCCCTTATTCACACCACGTGAATAGTACTGCAGTACCTTGAGGATCATTATCATTATTGGTGGATCATTATAGACATTTTTTGGCATTACAACCCCAAGCATAAAATGTCCATAAACCAAGGGCTCCTAAGTCCCTAAAAGTGTTGTTCCAACCCCTAAAGGAACAAGGTCAACTGATTACAACTTCTCCCAGAAGTTCTCCATGAAAAACTACTCAGAACTGGTCAAAACTGGATCATTTCACCTGCTCCATAGGCAAAGTGCGTTGCATCTCACCTAAGTACACACAGTCGGTGTGTTGCATTTCAAAAAGCCCTTCTATGGGGTGCGATGGGTGAGAAGAGACAAATGGCAGTGTCAATCCGCGAGGTGGAGAAGCATGGAATCTTCCAGAAACTTCTCTTGTGACACTTGCCTCTCTGAATTCGACCAGGGATGAGTAAGAGATCATCAATCTCCAAGTGGAAGCAAGAACTATCAGAGGGAAGACACTAATCAAATCACAAGCTGACTCATCTCCCTTACAGACATCTATATATGGATCCCTCATCCCAGAGATCCAGAGGCTGGAATTTTACATCTTGTAAGGAATTGATGTTGGTTTCTTGAGGCAACATCATAGTGTTGGGTGATCTAAGCTTTTCATGAGGTGAAGAAGGGCTTACTTGCTGAGAGGATGATGCTGGGTCAGCACAATTGGTTGTAACTCTCTTGGCTCTTTCTTGATTATCAATAAAGGTATTCAAGTTTTCCTCCATACTCTTGTGTAATTTATGTTTCATGCATTTGTATGGTCAATTTACATCTGATCCTAGATTGTTTATGATAATAGATCCATGTTCTCGTATAGTTTTATGCTGCTTTGATTCTACAGGTACTCTGTGAAGCTGGGTATACAAGAAAGCAAGTAGCAAAGGACTATCAGAAAAGAGAGGAATCAAGCAAGGAACCAAGCGCAAGACAAAGTTTGGTCTCCTTTGTTCTTCTCTCATCTATCTTTCATAAAGGAAAACGAAAGTAGTTTTACTTTGTTTGTTTCTAAGGTAGCTACCCGCCTTAGTGGGATTAGCAGTTCTGCATAAACACTTTTCCCTGTAACAGCAGCTGAGTGGCACATGGCCTCAGATTTGTTAGTCGGGTCTTGTAAGTCCACAATAAAGTAGAAGAAGGAAGTGGCCCAATCGAAAATGCAACAGTTGGCTAAAAAACAGAAAAAGGAGAGTGAGGACAAAGCAAAAGCAGAAGCGGAGCGCGCTGCGAAGGGACGGGAGGAAGAGTGTGACTCTGATAGAATTTAGAAGTCTCCTTCACCGCAGACAGAGGAAGAGGAGCAATCTGAATAAGGTGGTGGAGACCAAGAGAGCACCCCCTTCTGAGTGAAGCGGAATCAGGAGAAAGAGAAAGAAGGGTTGTGGAAGAAGACCAAGGCTACTAAGTCATCACTCAACTCGATCACCTTGACAAAAGGTGACTTAGATGACATTGGGGATAAGGTCAGGGACGCGACTGCGGAACTTTTGAAGCATAAGCAAGCCTTGGTGGCTATTAAGATGGGTCTGCGTGAACTACACATCAAAACTACTAAACTGTAGGCTGATGTATGGAGGGGAAGACCGGCGTCGACTAGTTTAGTGCTAGGGACCACTAGAGCCGTGGAGATGGTTCACACCTTGGATACTCGGGCCGTCGCGCTACCTAATGGAGCCCTAAGCATGGAGATAGAGGCTGACAAGGCTACTTTATGGAACATTGGTCTCAACTTGGCCACGCTCCCAAGCGAATTCCTTCACACGCTGCAAGCAGGTGTGATCGCGAAGCTAAGGGCCCGAGAGCAACACACGCTGAATGTGATCAGCGAGCAGAAGGTTAACAACAAATAATTGTTCATTTAGAAAACATCAGCAATAGAAACCTAGAAGAATGTCCAAGGGAAGAATGAGCATACCACAGCGGTGGTAGCAAATGTGTGTAGAACCATTCTGGAACTGCACATCCCCAAAGAGGCGCCTGTGGAGGCCAAGATTTAGAAGTTGGTTGCAAGTGTGCATGATGCTCAGGCTGAGATGGCCAAGGTTAAATTTGAGTTGAATCTCAAAATTATAGAGCTCGATTTGAGGGCACAACCTTCAACTCCACCATAGGTCAAAGAACAGCGCGAGGCAGCTGTCAAGAATGCAGTTACTGTAGTGGATATCGTGGTGGTAGATTTCACTATGCTCTTTGAACAATCGCTGGAGGTACTTACCAGTCTATAGGAATATCCTAACCTATAGAGGTTAGCAATTGAGGTGAGGGAATTGTAGCAAAAATATGACGAGGCAAGAGCAGCAACACGTACCATGGCTATCACATAGAAATAGGCAAAGTAGTAGGAGGCAAAGGAATTGAAAGAACAGGCGGATGCAGCGAAACAAAGAGAGGAAATACTCAAGGCCAGATTGGGGCCTTGGCTAGATGAGGCTTATTTTCTCACTACCACTATTGAGGAAAATTTGACTAGCTTGTAGACAACACATCAAAATATTCATGCAGATAGTGCAAGATTAGCAACAAAGCAGCTAGTAGAGCAGGTTTAGCAGGCAGTGATGCAGTGTACCGCTGAAGTTACAATGGTGCAAGTGGAGTTGGGGGACCTTCGCAACAAGATCTTCACACCAACAGAGTGACTCAGGGGTGAGTCACCATATTTTTGTTGGGGGCCCGTTGGGACAGGGTCCCCTAGGGTCGATTTTGGGGTTAAAAGCACAAGTTTTGGGGCAGAAAGCACAAGTTTTTGTATGTAAAGTGTAAAGTGTCCACATTTTGTGGTCACGGAGCATGAATATGTAAAGTGTCATAAAGGTTTTCCACCCTTCTGTTATGTATGTTGTGTTGGCTTTAGAAGACCTACCCATGGTCTGTGGACCATAGGATTATATAAAATTGAGAGCATTAGAAGAGTCTAAGGTAGAGGAGAAGTAATAGATGATGAATGTAATGGGTCATTAGCGAAAAGAGAGAAGAGTCTTAGAGTAGAGGAGAGGCTCTGCAGTTGTGTGCACAGAGACCTAGGGTAGAAGTCTGTGCTGAGTGCGCGGACCCATGCAGTTGAGTGCACAGGGTAGTTAGAGTCTATAAGAAGATCTGAAGCATTAATAAAGAAGATTATTCTGGAATTATCTATGTTTGATCTATTTACTTCTGTTATGAATGAATGTGATTATGTGATGTTGAATAATGGGTTTATGATTTAATTCTATATTGATGCGCGAATCTATATGTTTAAATTGTTATCTGTCCACAAATAATAATATTTGTTTACGCGAAGAATATCTTAATGCATGTTGAAGTTATCAGATACTAAGCCGATATAGGTAAATACAGAGGTGAGGGTAATTACAGAAGTGCGTAAGTAGATAAATCACCTGTTTAGGGTCCACAAACAACAGTCGTAGACCTTTGCGAAGGTCTAGAGGCCAATTAAGGGAAGTATATCAATAAGCCCTAAAGGGCTTATCGATCTACACGAAGGGAGAGTTAGGGAACAAAATGGCATCACTACCATCTCTGGGTGCGAAAACTTGGTTCCAGCATACCCCAACTACTTCAGGTGAGACTTTAGTCTACGCTTCACGAATTGATGTCGAAAGAGCCAGTAGTGTAGGGATTTGTTTGGATAATTAACGACGAACCTGGGTGAGGGCCCACTAAGCCAACACCACACATTGGCCCAAGTCAAAGAAATTATATGGAATAAAATCATTGAGGCAATGGATGAAATCTAGCCTTGTATCCAGATTATATTTGTGCATAAAGAGTTGATGGAGAAAGCCAAGCAAGCCATTTCCACTATCGACAATGAATTGGGAGAGATGCCTATCATGACCAAACACATCATCAAATTTATCAAATCTAAAAACAGATATGAATTGGATGATCTAGGAGTAGAGGACAGAACATAAAAATCTTAGAAGTAAAGAAAGTTCTAGCAAAAAAGAACTTGATTGTGCAGCTGACAGAGAAATGTCACGCTTTGGAGATAGCAGTTAACAGGTTTTTCACTAGGATAGAAGCATTAAATAAGAAGGGCCTCCCTTCTTTATTTGTAATCAATGATAAGATGATGACCAGGGAATAATATATGAAGAAGTTGAAAGATATTGCAAAGGATACAGCCAAGTCTTCCCACATTAAAGGTGTTATGACAGGGAGAGCTTGTTATGAAGCTACCAGCAACATGAGTTTCATCCAACATGAGATAAACCACATTTTTGTAGTAAAACCCACATTTTCTCGGTATAATGAGGTAGATGAGATCTACCGCAAAGTAACAAAAATTTCCATTCCAGATGAGGAGCAGTGGGATAAACTATGTGAATTACAAGATTAAAGAAAGGGCTAGCTTCAATAGCATGACACACAAATAGTGTCCACTCAACAACTGTTCTCCACCAAAGTAGTGCCAGATGTCCAGATCATTTTTCCAATTCAACTCTTTTGGTCACATTATTTCAATTTTGTTAGTTTGAAGTTAATAATATAATGTCGTGTCAACAAGGCTTTAATTGTAATCTTTTTTGTAAATTTTGTTTAAATACTTCATCCAGTCGAAGTATTGAGGGTCGGCTCCTGATCATTGTAACTCTTTTTATCAAACCACTGTACTTTTCCATGTTGCTAGAGCATCATTAATAAAAAGACTCTTCACAGGATATGTGCGTTGCGATATACTGGTGATGTTGTTCTTAGTGTAATTGTGTTTCCATTATTCTTTGTCTGTTTATCTTCTGCAATCTAATTGTAAAACAGGAGATGTGAAAAATAAGATATGTTTTTGAGCACCTTATTTGGACTGTGTTTACAGTCTATATGTTTTCTTCTGAAGTCTGATTGATAAATTCTTAAATGCTTTTCAATCACTATTGAATCACCTATTTTCTCCATTCCATAATTCAATTTAAATATCAAGTAAATGTAACTAGCTTGCCCTATGATTACTCCTTTGAACTTTTGATGCATCATCTAGCTTAATATGACTCCATAGCCCAATGGAAAGAAAGTAGTTTGATCAGATCAACCAACCAACCAATCAAACAAATTCAAACAAACTACCAAGAAAAATCATAACTAGCCTAAAATCAACTTAAAACCCAAGCTAAATCATAAAGAGAGATCCCTCTCTAAAGCTAGCGGGGCTAGATCCCAGCTTCAAAAGTGGTTTTGATGTTGTCCAATGTATTTACTCCCACAACCCCAAAAATATAGAACGATAACAACCTAAATTCTATACTTAAATATTAGAAGAAAACTTTTAAATTATCCATAGCCAGGTGCAGAGTGTAGATTTAAACAAAATCTGCCCTGTATTTATCTATTGAATAATTCAAATTTAGAAAACATATATGTTCTATAAACAGAGAAATATAAACACATAAGACAAATAGATGCACTTCACCAACAACTTGACACAAGAATCCTATGAAAGAGCTTTTGTATTACTAGTAATCTGCTGATGCTTAAGAAAATATACAATAGTGTTCTTCATACAAAAACCAACCCTTGATACTTCTGAAGATGAAGTATTTATAACTAATTGAAAAAAAAAATCCTGTCAGAATGACTAGGATGTATCTAAAAATAATAAAACTAAATCAATCTAACTTATTACAATGATATCAGGGAAATTCGAACTGTTTGAAGTGGTGGCACTAAAATGGTGGAATAGTTGGCTGTCTGGCGCTCAAATTTTGCATGTGCTGTAGCACTGAGTTGTGCCCCCGAAACTACATTTTACTCCAAAACTCACAAAGTTTATCCCAACTTTTTTCACTTTGGATATTCATCTTCATCAACTTTCTATGGACTTCATCAACTTTAGTATATTTGGAAAATGTCAGTCGGGTGATGAGTAGATTTGGAATTGCATACTAAATGTCGAGATCATATGACATTGCTTCCAGGAACGCCTTTCCTATCATACTGAGTCTTCCAGCTGTAATCTTTGAACTGTCTCTTGCCTTGGTCATAATCTTCTCACTGTAATCCGACAATAAGCTAATCTTGTCATTAAGAACTAGCAGGTTTGGAAGTCCTTTCTTGTAGAGGGGCTCCATCTTGGCGAAGAATTTTTGTATACCAATGTTCATAATTTGACCCTTCTCTTCAAGCTGTCTCATAATATTCCTTTTAGTCAACACTTTCCTAACTTCCAAAATCGTTTCAGTTTTGTCTTCAATTTCCAACTCTTCCAATTCCTGACTGTTCTTGGAGTTGAGAAATTTTATAAGCTCAGTGGCTTCATTGGGTTTATCTCCCAATTTATTTATGACCTGCTCAATGGATTCATTGGACCGTTCAATCAACTCCTATTGCTCAAAAATAATTTGGATTGAAGGTCAGATGTCCTCCACGTATTCATTGATCCTTTTCCAGATATTTTCCTTTACCTGTGCTAATGTATTGCCCATGGCACGATCTTTTTCCATTTTCTGCAATCTTTGGGACAATGTTTGGGACTTTTTTGTTTTTGTCATGTAGGAATTTTCAAACCTTGTACTCTATTCCTATAGAATCTTTACCTCCAACTTCAGCTTCTTTAGCTCTTCTCCCTATATAGACATGTTTTCCATAGATTGAGCTAACTTAACTGAGTCATCTACAATTGATGTGGGAAGCATGGTAGAAGATGATGTTCCTGCTATCGTGGTTGCTATAGGGACACCTGTTTGTAGTAGAGATGCAATGGGAACTACATCAAGAGGAACCAATGCAAGTTGTGAACTTTGTTCCTTTTCTTTTATCAGCTTGTCCATTTCTTCTTCCATTGCTTTGATCTGTGCACTTTGTTCCACTAGAAGCTTCAACATCTCTTCCTTTTGTAGCTCTGTCTCTCCAAGTTCCTTGGCCTAGGGGCCTTTTATTTCTGGCATATTCAATTTCTTCTTTAGAGCTTATATATCAATGTTTTTCTTTTTGATTATCTCCTCCATAGATTTTGAATTGTCTGGATCAAATCTTGCTTTGATCACCATTTCCTCCAAGTATTTGATTCTGGTATCTTTGGCAAGTGAGGACACTTTCTCCAATTTCAGCTGAGACTGCACATTATTCAAAGTAAGTTGTAGTTTAGAGGCAGTGATAGCAGTCTGTGTGAAAGTAGAATATACCATCTCTCCATCCTGCCTGTGCATATCTATTTGATCTAAAGGATGGACATCCTTTGCCTCAAATTCAAAAGTAGTTTGTTTGAAATTTGTTGTTGACTTTGGTTGAGGGACCTGGGCCTACAAGAATTCCATATGAATCCTTCCCTTCTCTATATCATATGCTGAGATGAGTCTGTGTTAGATGGAGGAAGATTGATTCCTGAATTGAGCAAATATATTATCATCAATGGCTTCATTCCTCTCCTTAATCTCTTTATATCTCTGAAAAATGTCCAACTTCCTCTGCTCTATGGATGATTCTGGTGTCTGAGATATAGTAACTAGGATTTCTTTAGTAGCAGAGGATGATGGGAACTTTGTGGTACCACTATCCAACTTAAAATTTTGCAAACCTAAGAGCACAATAGTTCCTTATGTGTCCTCCATTGATGGGAATTTTATTTTAGAGCTTGTCTTAATCTTCTTAGTGTATATTTTGAATTCTTTGGCTGACACTTTTGTGACTGATGGAGAATAATCCTCTCTTGGTCTCTTATCTGTCTTTTCTCTGGGTATGGGAGTCTCTAAGGCTGTCCTGGAAAGTACCTGCTCCTCGGCCTCCTGTAATGTATTTTCTACCCAAGTGTGTTGGTTCATATATTTCTCTATTTTTGGCCTCTGAGTATTCACATAGGTTGTAGCTTTTTGTTCCACTCTTAACTTGGAAATTACCCCAAAGGGGTCATAAGACCAAGTGAAACTAAGGGGGACGTTCATTTGTTTCAGCAAGAGGTCTGCTTCCTCTTTTGCTTCTCTATTGTTACGGATGAAAGGTCCTATCTGTGTTTTGATCCAAAACTAAGATTTCTTCTTGGATTCCACAAAATGGATGTTGTCATAATGAATTATTTGCCTGATGTAGTCCAAGGAAAATATTCTCTTTGGAAAATACTTAGGTAGTTTGTATGGTGGCAGCTCTAAACCATACACTCTAGTTTCTGTGAATGACTGGTAAAGATACTATTACCCTGTTTTCACCTATTCACTGATCCATAAAACCTTCTGAATTTCTTCACTAATCCTTGGAACCTACTGGCGACTCAACAAACAAGTTTTTGGATACACAAACTAGTCTATGTACTCTAAGAAGATGAATTCCTATGATTGTCTTCTGATTAAGGAAGTCTAGAAGACAATTGACTGCAACTCTCCTTGTTGGTCAAGCTTCTGCACTGCGAATGGAAACTTATCTGTTTGAAAGAAAATAAACATGTACATGAGAATTGAAGAATATCTAAACATTCCTTTAGTTAAAAACTGAAGGAATTGTTCATGAATTACATTTTCTAAGAAGTGACCATAGTCAAAGGTGACTAATGGTCCTTCTTCTGAAGAAAGGGTGGATAGAAAGCCTAGAATAGGATCATCTACCCATTCATCTGAATAGTAACCAAGAATGGATGACAAGACAGAGATAATCTGTCTTGTCCTTTGAGGGAACATAGAAGAGGGATATGGGGGTTTTTTCTTAGGGAGTTGAGAGTCTTTAGGGAGGAAAATTTCAAAAATGGCAGCTCTCTGGGGGAAGGTTAATTTCTGATAAATTTCTCTGAGAGATTCAAAGGAAAAATGGGAGAGGGAATCACTGTGGGGAACCTGCAACATTTGATTTATGCTATCAGTTGTGATGGTGAAGAGAATTTCACCATTCAGGGAAATAATAGCCCTCCTACTTGAAAGGTAAGAGGCTTGGCATCTTAAAATAATTTAGGAAAATGATAGGACTGGGGGAAAACAAATAGAGGAAGTCTGGATTGCTAGAGGTGTATCTCATTGGATTGATCAAGGAAATTATCCTGAAACCAACAGCGTAATTCAAAGAGGTCGAATTCACATTGTGTTTTGGAAATATTTTAGCCTCTGTCAACGAGCATAATATGGTCTAAGTCGACACAGGGAGTGAGCATAGGATTTACTACAGGGGAAACTTTGGGTGCCATTGTAGTTGAAGAATGGATAGAGGAAGAATGTAACAGCAGGAAATCACAGTGTGTTCAATAATTGAGAAGAATTCGATAGCAGCACCTCTGTAAACTGATTAAAGACAAGTGATGGGAATTATACTGTGAAATTAGAGTACACAAGGGTGGGAGAAATATTCATTAAGCGAGGAAGGAAATGCGTAATCGCAGAGGCAAATTCAATTTTTATTAGCCGTGAACCGGGCTTAACTGTTGGCTTAATGGTCTTATTATGGCATTAATTTTTGTAATTGGCACACGTGAATAGAAAGAAAATTAATGGCGGGTGCAACGGTCATGATTATGGCAGTTGGGGATCGGTGGGTGAGTGGTTCGGGACTGTTGGCGGGAGTGATGGAAGGAGGGGCATGTGGTGTGATGGGAATGGGAGCTGAGATAGGACGTGGAGGCGATAGTTGGCGGGAAGGCAAGTTGCGACGAGATGGCGAAACAAATTTTGGAGGGGAGGTAGGCAGTGTCCGGTAAGTGAAGGGGGGTCTAAAATCCCATGGTGCTGACACGTAGGGGGTGGGAAATTGCTTTTTGAACCCTCACCTATCGTTAAACGTTATCATTGTAGGGGGTTCGAAAACTTTTATGGGTTGGCGGATTAATGTGATGGATGATCGAGAGGTTGAGAGAAGAGCAGGGATTAACACTTGTGGGACCCACAACATTATTTCGGGCGCATGCATAATATGCCAATGTCCAAACTTTAGATAAGGAACCACTATGGACTATTACATCAAAAAAAACTTTATTTTCCTATTATAATGCTTTTTAATGAAAATGAGGGTGCATTTAAACATGCAAAACCTGTCAGTTTTTCATTTTAAAGAGATTAAGAATATTTATTTTATCTCACTAAACTAATCTAATCAACTAAATTAATCTAGATTAAATAGTTGGATTAACTTTATTCACATATTCTAGCTATCTAATCTTAGCTAAGATTACACTGTTTAGCTAAGTTATTCACTCTAATATAATTAACATAAACTGAAACCAGCTCGAACATAATTAAACTATATGTCTCAAGTTGAAAGTGATTGTGGCATTTTAAACAAGCTGCACGCAATTTCATGAAGTTATTCTTTACAAAGCCAAAAGGCTAGTAGTGGAACTTAATCTAGCATCACTTTCACCTTTATTCATTTTTTGTGGGGTTCATTTATCATTTCTTTCCTTTTTCCTTTTTTTTTTGTATTTATACCCTCTTTTCATTTTTTATTTTCATTTTTCTATCTTTTTGGAAATCATTTATAGAAATCAATATTATTCACAATCTAAAATACTAAAAGAAATTATTCAATGATCATTTGATCCTATAAATCATAGGACCCTAACACTATGATGGACACAACTTCATTATTGTGGTTGTGGACTACTTTATGAAATGGGCTAAAGACATTCCCACTTTTCGAGCTGATGGGGAAACCACTGTGTTATTCTTGTTCAATCAGGTAATCTATCATTTCGGCGTGTCTGACACAATCGTTACAAACCATGGTTCCTACTTTCAGAACCATTTGATGTCTGACTTAACATCATTGCTAGGGTTTAGGCAAGAAAATTCTTCCTCCTACTACCCACAGGCTAATGGCCAAGTGGAAGGCGTCAATGGCATCCTAAAAACCATGATCCGTTGGTTAGTTGGTAATCATAAATCCCATTGGCACTGCATGTTATATCCTGCTCTTTGTGCATACTAAACATCAATCAAAACTGTTACAAGCTTTACACCATTTCAACTTGCTTACAACCTCGAAGAAGTTCTTCCTATCGAGTTCCAGATTCCCTCCCTAAAATTAGTTGTTGAACTCCTTCCTGACACCACTACTGAAGAAGAGTGCTTGCTATCACTGAATCAGTCGGATGAGACTTGTTGAGATGTCGCATTGTATCTCGAAGCCCATAAGCATCGAGTAAAATCCCAATATGAAAAAAATATCAAGCATCGATCTTACCAAGAGGGAAACCTCGTTTTACTATACAATCAAAAGCATGATCTCTTGGTGTCAAGAAAGCTTCAACCATTATGGGTTGGTCCATATGTCATTACCAAGGTCCTTTCAAAAGGTGGTTATGAACTTCAGTATTGTGATGGAATTCCACTCGTGGAGCCACACAATGGGATTTATTTAAAAAATTATTATTCCTAGTGTTCTACAGTGCATCTGATTTGTAATTTTATGTCTATAAGTTTTGCTTCTTTTGGTGTGTCTGGATTTTTTTTGGCTTTCATGGGTATTGTCTCATACACATTTGTCATTGCACAAATATCTTCATCACCCTTAAGGATATGCGAATGGTGCTAGTCGTCACACAAGACACATTTCATCAATTGCTTGGGTCCTTTATACACCTGAGTCAAAACTACTTAGTTTTGGGGGATTTTTTCTCAGTGCTTCCACCAACAATATTGCCAAGTACATGTCCATGATTGAACTCCTTACTGAAGCCTCATCTTGGGACATCTCCAATCTGGTGGTCAAGTTAGACTCCTAACTAGTCATTATGAAAATTACTAATCACTATCACATTCACAATCCAATATTGTTACGTTATTTATTAAGGGTACAATTTTTGGAACGTCAATTTGTGATTGAAATTTGTCCCATTCTTTATAGTTACAAGTATGAATGTAAAATTTTCGTAGTTAAAAAATTACAAAAAATCAAAGTAAACACATACACGATTAATCACCAAAAAGTATATATATCGAGCCTAGTCCTTTTACATCAAAAATTGCCCAAACTTGGGTGTTTTAAGTACAAAATGGCTCTCCTAAGCCTCGCTATGACACCCGCTGGTCATACCCTACTCCTATTGAGCTTGCTTCTCATGGTAACAAATGAATACTCTAGCTAACCTCCTAAGAGGCACTAGAAACTGCTCCGCCACACCCACTGTGTGTCACTGCACATGAGTCAGTATCTCTCTCATGGGAAGAGGCGAAACACCCATTCTCAATCCTTCGAGGTTCCTAGCAACCTCGTGGAGACTCTGTGTGTCATCTCCTTCTTCGGTGGTTGTAACACCTTCTGTTGCTCCAAGCCCAGGTAGCTGATCACCCCACCAGCATGGCAAGGCATACTGACAGGATGTACCCGTGCCACATCTATGTCAATAACATGATTCATGTCAATACTTTTTCACCCATAACCAAAAAATTGCATAAACTTCAAAAGTCAAAAAATACTTTTTGGTACTTTGATCTATCCTCTTACCTTGTGGCCCCCACTGAATGCTGGGTGGAAATATCAATTCTAGATCCCCTGTGTAGTCCATGCCTGCATAAGGATATTCCTTAATCATTAGGATCTAGCCACTGAGCCAATCAAAGAAGTCATCCTCAAAAAAGTGTCTAATTAGTCCTCCTCTAGTACGTGCTAGGGAATCCCATCGCTCTTGTCTCAGCTCCCCGGGACCGACTATGCCCAGAATCATCCATGGTCTCATCAGAAGCACTCTCTCAAGTATAAAGGACATGATCAAAATACCATACCCAAACTCTCTTTGGGGTCGGATCTTACAAGATGTCAACTCTACTCTCACCTAATAGAGGACTCCCTCACATCAGTTGAATACCAGTGGCTATAAGAAATTTATTTCTAGTAGCAACTGGGCCTTTATAGCCACATGATGGCTCTTAGACCCTACCAAGCGTATGATCATCCATATAATAGCCCTCATCGGTCTAGTTTTGATCTGCTCAATGGGAACCATGTTGCTCACTAGCCCACTGCCCTGTCTACAATATATTTGGACCAATTCCACAGTGGTCCTCAGATCTACTCTGCCTACTATCACATTTACTCATGCACCTCTACACGATAAACTAGTGAGGAAATATATATCATCTAGGGAAAATTTTAAGAACCCCCCCTAAATTTATATATATAATAAATGGGCAAATCTCCATGGTATATAGGAAAAATGGAAGGCGATTTTATCAATAATATAATATGTATATATAATTTTTTGGCGAATCTCTCACCAGACATGGCGAATATTTTACTCAATTATAAAATCTTGTAAGATCTTGGTATTACCATGGGTCAATACCATGGGTTATTATAAACCTGGAACTTAAAAGTTACTATTAGTAATTTATAAAAATTAATAAAATTAATAGTTGATTTTTATTTTATTTTTTATTTTAACCAAGCTAAAATGTTTAACATACATTAAATTACAACATCCATTTTTACTCTTGATCCACCCCCGAGAGGGATCAAATATTTTTTCACTCTATGCTAGTTTGCATATCACGACATTTGATACCTCTCGGGGGTTAGTAGATCTAGAGTAAAGATGGATCTATGTTGGTTTAATTCCCCCATTTAAATAGGCTACATTCCAGGTGAATACCATGGGTCAATACCATGTGCCATTTTGGTGAATACCATGGTTCAATACCAGGTGCCATTTTGGTGAATACAATGGGTCAATACAATGTGCCATTTTTATTTTTATTAATACTAATATTAGGGTTAATAATGTTTTTTTGCATGGTATTAATAACAATCTAGTCCATGGTATTTGTCCCATAGTATTTTGTCCATAGGTTTCACCTAAATATAACGCATTTTTTGATTGTTCGTAAATATAAGGTGACTTACGGAGTAAATATAAAAAAATGTTTTATTTGTTTACCATACCTCTCGTTTATTTATATTTTTATTAATTTACCATACCTCTTTTACAAATATGGTATTTGGCCCATAGGATTCACTTAAATAAAACCTCTTTCTTGAGCCTTCATAAATAGAATGAGGGTTATGGACTAAATATAAAAAGAGGTTTTATTTATCTACCATACGTCTAGTTTATTTATATTTTTATTTATTTACCATACCTCCACTTTAATTATATTTTTATTTGTTTACACCCTTGCATGTATATAAGGTGACTTATGGAGTAAATATAAAAAATGTTTTATTTATTTACCATACCTCTCATTTATTTATATTTTTATTAATTTATCATACCTATTTTATAAATATGGTATTTGGCCCATAGGATTCACTTAAATAAAACCTATTCTTGAAAATGGGCAAATGGATTCACTTAAATAAAATCTATTCTTGAAAATGGGCGAATGGAAGGTTGTAACTCCTAATTTCAAGGGCTAAATTTACCTTTTTTACCCTCTCCCTTAAACTAAGGTGGGCTATTTGAGGTGATTTGTAAAAATGTACTATGATACAAAATATTCACCCACTAAAAATTTAAAACCCCTTAATTTCGCCAAAGGGCGAACATTCGCCCCTAAAATTTTCTATGATATCATCCCTTTCGATTGAGAGCTCATGGTCCCCAATCATGAACACACCTTATCGTTCATGCCACCGTTGGATGATCCATCTAAGGAGATCCTCATGACTCTTCATCATCCAGTTTGCCATATTTCAATAGCCCACATCTTCACAAAGCTATCAAGCAAGTCAGATCGTTTAGCATTTGTAGTTCCTTATCATCATGAGCTCTTTCTCTCCATAGACTCATTTTGTAAGCCTAATTCCTGCACAAATTCACCCTTGAATCAATCTTTAGCTGGCCAAAACCCCTAAGAAGTCAAGAAAACTAATTTTTCCTTGTGCTTGGTCAACTAACGTGGCCCTCCATAGCCCACATGGTGTGCTAACACCCCTCCCTTTTATGGACAGGGTGTTTAACACGTCCCCTAGCCTAGGCGACCGCGTTAACCTACCAAGCCACCTAGGGCTTGCCCAAAACTAAAAATATTACCCAAAAAAATACTGAAACATGTATTTAAATGCAAGATAGGGATGAGGCAATCTACTTGGAACTGACGGCGCGTCGAATGGTAGCCTGGATTGCTCACAATCACTTGGGAAATTTCTACTCCTTTTTCTCTCCAGAGCACTCTCACAGAACTCAAAATAGTGAAAATGAAGGCCTGTAACCCTTCTTATAGTCACTCTGGAGGTATGACTCACTCTAGCTAGTCATCAAAATTGAATTTTTTCATTCCTATATTGTTTAAACATGCGCCATATTGATATGTTGTCAAATTTTACTTATGCTCTGATGATATTTTAGTGTCTTTATGTAGAATTGACCAAGTTTGACTCCGGATGAGCATGTTCTTTTTTCTGACATTTTTCTTGCTCTTAAACTGAAAAATCCCTGAGTTACCTTCTTCGAGCTTTTAAAACTCCTACGAAGAACTCTTATGAAGAAGATATGAGCACTTTCTTTTTTGGGACCTTTTCTCACTCTTAAACTGAAAAATCCCCGAGTTATCTTCTTCGGACTCGTAAAACTCCTATGAAGAAGATCTGAGCAATTATTTTATCTCTTTTTCCTTGCTCCCTAAATTGAAAAAAGACATATCAAGTTTTCTTCATCTGACTCGTTAAAATTTTATGAATATCTATTGAATTTTTCTTCGTTTGACTCATTAAAATTGCATGAAGAATATCAATATTACTCATAACAAAATGAGGTAGACGTCTATTGAGCATAGGTTTATCACTTTATCCAGACTCAGTAGACTAAATTATGGAAAAGGAACTGTGTTGGGTATAGTATTAAACCTTTGTCGCACCTGGTTATCAACCATAACAAAGGGACCCCCCTAGAGTTGCTCTTTAATATCTTTTGAGACTCTCTAAATATGAAAATACCACCAAGTTTACCCATCTAGACTCGTTAAACTTAATCAGATGGGGAAAAATTGGATAGCACAGTGAGTCAATATTTGTATCCAAAAGGATTTTTTAGCAGCAGTCTACCCCTTGAACATGGCACTCCCTCAGTAAACCTCTTTTTTCAGCCTCTCACTGAGCCTTACCATCCTATGAGTTTACCCTTCATACTTTGATGTTCTTTCATCCTTGTATCCTAGCACTCTTTGGTGTTCATTAGTATAAGATGTCTGGTAAAACATTGTGTCATGCCTTCTATTTTTCAAGGGACCTTGTGGAGTAGGAAGATTCTCTCTACGGACAGAGACAATCCCTCTAGCCCAGGGGAGAGGGTCTAGACACAAACAAGACAATCTGACATAAGTTCCCTTAGATTGAGAATGTATAAGATCCTACCTCTTGTATCACTTATCCTTGTTTGATGTAGTCCCTATGTTTTTGCTCCAGCGATCAATTCCTTAATGTCAATCAAGCACCTGAAACAAATAGAAAAAAACCCAAAGCACACATGATAGCATACAATAGATTCAACCTACTTAAGACGATAAGGAGTCTTAAGCTACCAAATAGCATATGCAATTGATATAGGAAACAAAATATTAGTTATATTATTATGACAAAAAGGAAAGTACAACCTTCGCCTTAGCGTTGCAAGTTTCCTTCAATGTGTCCGGGTTCCAATACCACTATTAGCATCTCATGATTCACCTCAAATAATGGGAGTTCAAGGCTTCTTCCTCTTTTCTCCAAATGAAACAAACTACAAACGTATTCCCCCCTTTACAAGCATAAACTAGAAGGCCAAGGCTCTCAAGAGTTGTTTTGGCTATCAAGATTTTTCGTATTATTCCTTCATTAGCTCGCTGAAGTTGGAAAAGAAGAAGTTTATATAGCTTGAGAGAGGGGACATGGATCCTCTTATGATGGGAGAGGTCTTATTCCTTTTGGTTTGTTCCATTTTAATAGGGGAGAAGATCCCAAACAGTCTCTCTCGACTCTATCTCAACTAAGCATTTACCAGACTTCCATTCATGAAGCCTCTAGACCTGGAAGCTTCAACTCCATTTTTAAAAACTTTCCAAAAGAGGGTCAACGCGAGTCATGGATGGATTACAAGTTTTGATTGGCACTAGGCTCAGTGTTAGACTCTGCAAATCAGCACGAGGAAGAAACTGAGGGATAGCACTGGCCTTTAAAACTAAGTTTGAAGGAATATTCTTGGGAAATTATGTAAGAGGGAAATGTTCTACAGATGAAGAGTGATGTAAAGACATGTTCTTCATGATAGGAAAACACATGAGGTTCGTTATAGAGGTCCTCCAGGATCGAGGAATGGGGAGTACAGGGACAGTGAAAAAATGTTGTGTAACAAATGCCCCCTAAAGCATGAAGGTTGAACAAGAGTGACGGGTGAAATGCTTTACGAGTAGATGCATGGAACCAGAAATTGTCATTGGAAAATCTGTAAGCATGCATAGATACATATACATCACTAAAATCTCTGATAAAAGATACATGAATCGTGGTATGGACACAACCATCTAGAAAAATATCATGTAAATGGATCCAAGGTATGGGCACATCCATCCAATAATGAGAAGGATCACATATAACAGACTCATGGTATGGTCGCAACCATCCATCTGAAAGAGACATGTGTGTAAGCATGATCATGTCACATCGCCTCGCAACCTAGACGTTTGTAATTTGAGCCCGGGGTCTTGCACTCCAACACTACCCGATCAAAGTACAAATTCTAACATGTGAATAGAAGTGTCAAAGTCGAACATGCTAGAAAGTCGCTTGATTACCGGTCAATGATGTGAGCCGCTAACAAGCACGAGAGAAACCACCAATAATGAGAATGGCTCTCAAGGTACCTAATTCAGATTTAAACAGGAACACAACAAATTACAGAGATAACCATAAATAGAGAGATGTAGTAGAAATAATACTTCAGTTCATTAATGTAAAATACTGAAATATGCTTACAAATAGAAATGGAAATAAACTAACTCGGGCGATGGCAACTTATCTCTAAGGAGAGATGTGGTGGCTACATGCCTTTGAACTGTCTTACAATGAGGCTTGGAGGCCTATTTATTGTTGAGAAACAATGGAAAACCCTAAACATCCAAAAACCTAACCCTAGGAGATGAAGCACCAAACCCATGGAATTTACCCATGGTATTGTAAGTGGCATCCACCCACGATATTGTAAGTGGCATCCACCCATGGTATTCATTCACCCATGGAATTGACCCGTGGTATTGTGACATCCACCCATGGTATTCATTCACCCATGGAATTGACCCGTGGTATTGTAACTGAAAAATACTATAAGTAACAAGTCACATTTTGTAAAATGACAGATTTTCCACCACAATGTAGTCCTCATAGTTATTATCTGTTTTAATAAAAAAAAATCTTTGTGGTTTTGTTTATTAGGCATTCTACTCTTTTTCTTCTTGGAATTTCAATTTTTCAGATCTTGGGGGCCTCCCCACCAAGATACATTTCAATCTTTTATATCTTGAGGGCCTCCCCCCAAGATCTAGATTAGTACCAGGAGAAAAATGTACGAAGTGTGAATAAGGAACTAAATTTGAACACTCGTGAAGTCACTCGATCGAAAGCCAATGATGAAAACTTGTCGTCGAGTGCGAAGAACTTGCCATTAGGGCATGCAAGCTCTAAGGTACTAGAAGGGAGTCTCTTGGCAAACTTCCCAGATAATGAGTTGAATTCGACATGAAGTGACCTTGTCGAAGGAGGGGCATGATGTATCCCACACCAACGATGCAAGACAAGGGAATGCAATGATTATGGATGAAACAGAGAATTAGGAATGAGTGTAAACTGCAGAAGGATCAACTCTTGAACATATTGGTGACACAACTCCGGAATTTGGCAGCTTTTTAGATCCATAGGATCAGAGGTCATGATGATGTGGAAAAGTTAAAATGGAAAGGAAAAAAGTGGATGACCCAAACCCAGGAAGGCCAATGATGAAGTGAGGATATCCCAACCCGACACGAAGAAAAAGAGTGTCATGTTCAAGGGTGACAAGCTTCTGACACAACTGGTACAAATTTTCCCATTTTCCCCCACCATTCCTGGTAGGTACCCCAATTATTTTTTATAAGAATCTTGAAGGGGATATCATATGCTTGTAATATAAATCCTTCGGACGGATCCGACCTAGTAAGATTAACGAGCCCTAGGAAGGAGAAGCTCATGTCCATCATGGTGACGAATCTGATGTCGTTTAAATTTTAATGAGTTTGACAAAGGAAAAAATTGGTATCTTTTTCATGTTTAGGGAGTTTGAAAAAGACACAGAAAAGAAAACTCCAAAAGGTCCCATTTCGTAAATTTGTCTCTCGAGCCCGAAAAGGTAGAAAACAATACTTTAGAGAATCTCTTGGCCATGTCAACCAAGGAGTACCTTTTTCATAAACATTTTATCCCAGCCCGAAAAAGGGGTAAACATTTACTGGGTAAACGACGTTCCATAACCATTCACAAGGTCAAAATGACTAGAGATCAGCAATCTTTTCGTGTTTTGAGAGTCAGAAAAAAGCTTAAAGCAAACTCCCCATTTTTATTTACTTTAACGAGTCAAAAAGTGAAAAATACTCGGTAATCTTTTCATTTCCATTTTTTGACAAGTCGAGAAAAGAGCTTAAATATGACTCCAGTTTTGCATCGTCACCGACAAACCATCATTTTTCGCTGCACAAGAAGCAAACACATTATCCATTTCTGAGGAAAAATGGTGAAAACATAATTTGAAACCCTAAAATATTGTCAACAATTTATAAAAGGGAAAAAAGTAAAACATTTTTACCATTTACCTCGTTTGAGCAGTTTTTTACCCACTTGTGCCTTAGATCTTCAAGAGTGGATTATTGTGGATCTATGAAGCCAATCGTCAAACTTTTCATTGTAGGTAAGATTCATGGCCCTACTCTTTGTATTGATACCTGTTTTTTAAGCATTTAACCGTCTTTGGAGGGGATTTGAGGGGATATTTGAAAACAATTTGCTAATGGTCGATGCGGGATCTGGGCACGGGGCCATGTCGATCGTTAGCATTTAACAATGGGTCTTGCGTTGTCAGCACTCCTATTTTAAAAACAATCATGTCGACATAGAGAATCAAAAATTTATGTTTATCGCCCAAATTTATTGCTTCAAATCAAAATTTTCCCTTTCAAGGACTGATATTAAGTTAAATGTGGGGTGTTTACAGGTAAATCAAGGTGAGAAAATGGTGATTGAGTGGAAAGAATGTGAACATGAAATAATAGACCAAATGGCCTTGGAGGATCCAAACTATCTTAACGCATCGAGGAATTGTGGGCTCATCAAGTTCTTTCTGACACCAGGCTTATGGGCTCAACCCGAGCTACTACAATACCTGATCAATCTATGGGATATCAGACAGGAGGTATTCGTGATCCATGACCAAGAGATAGAGTTGGAGACCTCATATATTTATTTTATTACTGGACTATTGCGCAGAGGGGAACCAGTCCAACTGTATGGAGGTAGGCCTATTGGGGCAAGTATAAACATGTTGCTTGCCCAACATTGCCTGGCAACTTTGAAATCTACAAGTGGAAAGATCAATATCATGACCATAAATGATCTTCTATTGAAGGTGATACGTTTTACCATCAACCGAGTAGTTGGGGCTCAAGCACTACGTGATTCCAACAAATGTCGCTTCTAATATGCTGTGGACTACATGGTGCCCACTGTTTTCAATTGGGCTGAAGCAATGAAATTAAACATGAAGCCGAAACTATCCAAATGAAAACCATGGAATTTGAGGCAATTTGGATATGGCTCCATCCTAGTAACCTTCTTCTTGGAATGAATCCCATTGTTCCATTATCAGATGGCGGAGGTGAACCCCCTGGTACCACGAGATCCAAGGATGGTTCGATGGAGCGAGTTGATGCCCAGATCTGGAGGGGGCAGCAAATGTCTTACAAACCCACCTTCTTTATGTGGCTTAGATAACAAATGATTGTCATGGAGGATTGGCCGTACAATGGGACTGACTTCTGTGGTGATCCTAATATGCCACTCCTAGAGGGAGAGGAGTTCGATGACGGAGGTGAGAAAAATAATTTTTTTTGGTTTTTTATTGTTTTTGAATATATGAATTCATGATACGTTGATTTTGTAATTGCAGATGTTGGACCAAAGAGACCAGCAAGGATGTCCCCAATAGCGAGGCGTGTGGCTCGGTAATTCAAGGTCGCTCCTTACCAGGAAGGAGTTGACAACAAAGAGGAGATCACTCGAAATCTGGATAACCTGACGAGAGGGATTCCAGAGTATGCACGAATCGAGGACATTCCTCACCATTATGAGTGGCACATAGTGGGAGTGTCCGATTGGATTCATCAATTACTGACTCGTGTAGTGTGAGCAGTAACATGTTATCATGAGCATCACACAGAGTAGTATGTAGTTAGCATATACAGTTTTGAGGTCTGTAATCAATGGATGTACTTGGAACACGTATATTATTTTTTGGATTTTGATGTATTACACTCAAACATTACCAACATATATATGCTATATATATACATTCTCTTTGCGGACAGAGACAATCCCTCTAGCCCAGGGGAGAGGGTCTAGCAACAAACAAGACAATCTGACATAATTTCCCTTATATTGAGAATGGATAAGATCCTAACTCATGTATCACTTATCCTTGTTTGATGTAGTCCCTATGTTTTTGCTCCAACGATCAGCTCCTTAATGTCAATCAAGCACCTGAAATAAATAGACAAGAAACCAAAGCACACATGATAGCATACAATAGATTCAACCTACTTAAGAGGCTAAGGAGTCTTAATTTACCAAATAGCATATGCAATTGATATAGGAAATGAAATATCATTTGTATTACTATGAAAAAAAAGGAAAGTACAACCTTCACCTTAGCATTGCAAGTTTCCTTCGACATGTCCAGTTTCCAGCACCACTGTGAGCATCTCATGATTCACCTCAAACAATGGGAGTTCAAGGCTTCTTCTTCTTTTCTCCAAACCAAACAAACTACAAACTTATTCTCCCTTTACAAGCATAAACTATAAGGCTAAGGCTCTCAAGAGTTGTTTTGGCTATCAAGATTTTGCAGACTATTCTAGCCCTTTCATTAGCTAGTTGAGGTTGGAAAAGGAGAAGTTTATATAGCTTGAGAGAGGGGACATGGATACTCTTATGATGGGAGAGGCCTTATCCCTTTTGGTTTGTTCCATTTTAATAGGGGAAAAGAGACCAAAGAGTCTCTCTCGTCTCTATCTTGACTAACCGTTTACCAGACTTCTGTTCACGAAGCTTCTAGACCCGGAAGCTTTGACTCCATTTTTAAAAAGTTTCCAAAAGAGGGTCGGCGTGGATCATGGATGGATTACCAATGTTGATCGATGCTAGGCTCAATGTTAGACTCTGCGAATCACTGTGAGGAAGAAACTGAGGGATAGCGCCAACCTTTAAAACTAGGTTTGAATGAATATTCTTGGCAAATGATGTAAGAGGGAAATGTTCTACAGATGAAGAGTGATGTAAAGACATGTTCTTCATGATAGGAAAACACATGAGGTTCGTTGTAGAGGTCCTCCAGGATTGAGGAATGGGGAGTACAATGACAGTGACAAAATGTTGTGTAACAGATGCCCCCTAAAGCATGAAGGCTGAACAAGAGTGAGGGGTGAAATGCTTTACGAGTAGATGCATGGAACTGGAAACTGTCATCGGAAAACCTACAAGCAAGCATAGATACATATACATCACTGAAATCTTTGATAAAAGATACATGAATCATGGTATGGATGCAGCCATCCAGAAAACAATCATGTAAATGGATGCCCAATATGGTCACCAATTTGTGGAGTAGGAAGATTCTCTCTACGGACAAAGCCAATCCCTCTAGCCAAGGGGAGGGGGTCTAGCCACAAACAAGACAATCTGACATAAGTTCCCTTAGGTTGAGAATGGGTAATATCCTACCTCTTGTATCGCTTATCCTTGTTTGATGTAGTCCCTGTGTTTTTTCTCCAGCGATCAGCTCCTTAATGTCAATCGACCACCTGAAACAAATAGACAAGAAACCAAAGCACACATGATAGATACAATAGATTCAACCTACTTAAGAGGCTAAGGAGTCTTAAGCTACCAAATAGCATATGCAATTGATATAGGAAACAAAATATCAATTGTATTATTGTGACAAAAAGGAAAGTATAACCTTTGCCTTAGCATTGCAGATTTCCTTCGACGTGTCTGAGTTCTAGCACCACATCTCAAACAATGGGAGTTCAAGGCTTCTTCCTCTTTGCTCCAAACCAAACAAACTAAACGCTTATTCTCCCTTTACAAGCATAAACTAGAAGGCTAAGGCTCTCAAGAGTTGTTTTGGCTATCAAGATTTTGCAAGTTATTCCATCCCTTTAATTAGCTACCTGAGGTTGGAAAAGGAGAAGTTTATATAGCTTGAGAGAGGGGACATGGATCCTCTTATGATGGGAAAGGTCTTATATTTTTTTCATTTGTTCCATTTTAATAGTGAAAAAGAGCCCAAATAGTCTCTCTCGGCTCTATCTCAACTAACCATTTACAAGACTTCCGTTCACGAAGCTTCTAGACTTGGAAGCTTCAACTCCATTTTTAAAAACTTTCCAAAAGAGGGTTGGTTCAGGTCATAGATGGATTACTAGCATTGATTGGTGCTAGGCTCAGTGTTAGACTCTAAAAATCAGTGCGAGGAAGAATCTGAGGGATAGCGCCGTCCTTTAAAACTGAGTTTGAAGGAATATTCTTTGGAAATGATGTAAGAGGGAAATGTTTTACAGATGAAGAGTGATGTAAATACATGTTCTTCATGATAGGAAAACACATTGGGTTCATTGTAGAGGTCCTCCAGGATCAAGGAATGAGGAGTATAGGGACAATGACAAAATGTTGTGTAATAGACCCATCTATCCTCTGCTTCCTATATCGACCATCCCTCATATACCTCAAAAATTCCCTCCATCTGTTTGACCCATTACTCAAAATTTATCTCCAAAAAATTCATTCTTGTCTCGTTTCATGTCCACTAATGTATGACACCTCATTGCCTGCCTTTCGACAAATCTCTTCTATCAACTTCAACACTCTATATAAGAAGAAGATCCAGAAACATATCAGTACCCTGGAACTTGCAGTCCTCAATGGTAGGTTACCTTGTGTTTTATTGTGGGTTTTCATCATTATCTCCTAGTTGATTGATTATATGAGTGTTGAACAACAACATCCTTCTCACACTCGTTGGATTGTACTATGCATCTTGGAGACCATCATCATTATCGGTGGCCATTCTCGCATATGTTAATGATTTTCATCGTTGACTAGTAATCAAATGATTTTTCACATGTCTGGCTTCAACTCTTTTTTTCACATGTGGATAGATCTGTTGTTCATATAAGTGGTGACGAAGACCTTGGGTAGACGCTTACATAACTTAGCCTCCCGTAGTCCTAAAGCTCCCATCCTTTGTCTCTTTTATTACAATATCTATAAATTATTTCGGTCATCTTCATCTTTGACCTCACACTTCAGGGGGCATCTATTATACGGTAAAATGGCCTCCTCATCACCTCAGAGGATAAAGACACATTGGTTGAAGACAAGACCTAAATCACAAACCTATTTTCTAGGGTAATGCACCCCAGAAACATACAAGGAGAGTTATAATACTTTCCATCTCTCAGCCAAAGATGTTAGTCCCTAGGTTAACACTTTGTTTTTCCTAAAGGGATGTGTTACTATATATTTGTGAGATTCCAGAGGTAAAAGCACGAGTTGACTAACTCACACTCCACTTTTCACTTAAATTTCACCTCAAAAAACAGGAAACAACCACCTCTAGCCTAACTAAGGACATTTCTATTCCTAACAGAGTCTCATGGGAAGGGAAGGAGCAATAAAGTGAGGAAACATCCAATATTTTTCCTCAATGGAGCTCAAGAAAGAATTGGAAAGGATGAGCCTCTCAACATCTATATATTGGAGGCTTGTTCATTGTGAAAGGGGCCGAATGGTTGTTGAGACTTTCCAATAGATTTAGTATTTTTATGGTGCAAAGAAGTTGAGAGAGAGAGAGAGGAGCTGAAGGACTAGAGAAGGCTTGATCCAGCTAAGATGATTGTAATCATTCTTCTTCTATCTAATAATATATATTTGTTTATGTGTTGTCTACTTGATGGTGCCGATATTGTATTCCTTCACATGTTGATTCGATTCCATGATTAATGAGTAGCTAGATGCATGCTAGATTATATTATCATATATTGATGTTTTTATTATGAAGGTTTATATGTTGTAGGATTATGCTTTGTCTTGTCTATGTGCAGGTTCTGATCTAGGAGCTAGCGGAGAGGTCTTCCACTTTGCCACATTGGGTTCTCCAGCAGGGCTACACCAAGGACTGAGGTAATCCTTCTCCTTTCGCTTTATCAATCATGCATTAATATGAAAATATATATGTTTCTTTGTGATAGTTTCAGCTAATCTTAAACAGTCTACCTTGGATCCTTGGAAGATACGAGAGGGTATTTCATCCAAAACCACCAGTTATTAATCCCTATAGAAAAAACCGCCTTCATTTGTCCTTGGGGAATATTTTCATATCGGAAGCTCCCATTCGGTCTAAAGAATGCATGTGAAACCTTTAAGAGGGCCATGGACTATGTGTTTCATGATATTAGACATATTGTTCAAGCTTACTTGGATGATCTTCCAGCTCATTGCAAGAAACAAACCCAACACCTAGCTCATCTTTGAGCAATATTTCTTAGGTGTAGGTTCTATAAAATCCATTTGAATCTGCATAAGTGCATATTGTTTGTCTAGTTTTGACGCCTACCTGGTTTCATTATACGAGATAAGGGTTGATCCCGATAAAGTAAAGGAAATTACTCAATTTCCCACACTACAATCCATCTTACAACTCAAAAGTTTTCAAGGGAAGGAAAAATTATTATGATGATTCATCATGAATTACGTTGAACTAATGAAAATATTTATGCCCTCGCTAAAGAAAGGAGAACCATACTTGTGGGATGATCAAGCCCAACGATCATTTGATGCTTTGAAAGTGCACTAATATCTGCGCCACTACTTAGTCCTCTTGACTATTCGTGCGACTTTATCTTATACCTGACAGCCTCGTCATCCTCCATTGGTATGGTGTTGGTCCAAACTCACGATCATCTTAGTGAGAATGTGCTATATTATCTCTCGAAAGGCCTAGCTGGGCCTAAACTCCAACATTCACATGTGGAAAAACTATCCTTGGAATTTCTTTGCTATTAATCGCTTCTGACATTACATACTATTGTGACAGATTACTATTATCACCCTGGTGAATCCCATGAGACACATTCTATCTCATCAAGTCATCATAGGAAAATATTCCAAATGGATATTTATCCTCCAACAATTTGATCTGGTTTTCGCCACTGCCAAGGCTAAAAAAGCCCTAGTCTTCACTGAATTATTGTTGGACCTTCCCATAGTTGACCCAGATGAGGTAGCCCATGATCCTCTACCAAATGGATATGTTTATCTATTCAACTCAATTGATCCTTGGTATGGAGACATTCTTGTCTACCTCCAAACACAATGGTTCCACTTAGATCTCTTGTTAGACGACCGTCATCGCATCCACCACCAAGCCATGAACTACTTAGTGTTGAACGATACTCTATATTGTCATGGTGTTGACTCAGTTCTTCGAATTTGTCTCACTCATGCCGAGGAAGAACAAATTATAAATGAATTCCATGGTGGGGCATGTGGCGGTCATCTTTCTGGCATGGCTACCGCTAAGAAAATTTTGTGCGTAGGTTACTACTGCCCAACCTTGTTTAAAGATTGTATTATTATAGTCCAATAGTGTCATCTTTGTCAAATATTTACCAATAAAATGTGTACACCCCCTGCCCCTCTTCACCCGGTTATCTCCATCGGCCCCTTTTCTAAATGGGGCATCGACTTCGTCACCTGTAACCCCACTTCCTCTGACGGACACAACTTCATTATTGTCATTATGGACTACTTTACGAAATGGGTCAAAGCCATTCCCACTTTTCGAGATGATGGAGAAACCACTATGTTATTCCTATTCAATCAGGTAATATGTCATTTTGGCGTGCCCCACATGATCGTTACAGACCATGGTTCCCACTTTCAGAACCATATGATGTCTGACTTAACATTGTTGCTAGGGTTTAGGAAAGAACATTCTTCCTCCTACTACCCACAGGCTAATGGCCAAGTGGAAGCCATCAATGGTGTCCTAAAAACCATGATCTGATGGTTAGTAGGTAATCATAAAACCCACTAACATCGCATGTTATATCCTTCTCTTTGGGCATACCGAATGTCAGTCAAAACTTCTACAAGCTTTACACCATTTCAAGTTGCTTATGGCCTAGAAGTAGTTCTTCCTATCGAGTGTCAGATTCCCTCCCTAAAATTAGTTGTTGAACTCCTGCCCGACACCACTGCTGAAGAAGAGTGCTTTCTATCACTCAATTAGGTGGATGAGACTCGTTGAGATGCCACACTAGGTCTTGAAGCCCATAAGCGTCGAGTCAAAGCCCAATATGACAAAAATGTCAAGCCTTGATCTTACCAAGAAGGCGACCTCATTTTACTATACGATCAAAAGCATGATCTCTTGGGGGCAGGAACACTTCAACCATTATGGGTCAGTCCATATATTGTTGCTAAGGTCCTTTCAAAAGGTGCTTATGAACTTTAGGACAAAGCCCCACAACAGGATCTATTTGAAAAAGTATTATGCCTAGTGTTTTAGTGGGCATCTGTTTTGTCATTTTATGCATATAAGTTTTCATTTTTTTTGGTGTGTTTGGATTTTTTTGGCTTTGATGGGTATTTTTCACATTCACGTCTCTCATTGCACAGATTTCTTCGTCACCGTTACCATATTTCAGATATGCATATGGTGCCAGTGGTTACACATGGCACATTGCATCAGCGACTTGGGTCCTTTATACACTTAAGTCATTACTACTTAGTTCCAAGGGAGTTTTTCCTAGTATTGCCACCAACAATATTGTTGAGTACATGTCCATGATCAAACTCCTTACTAATGCCTCATATCGGGAAATCTCCAATCTGGTGGTCAGGTTAGACTCCCAGCTAGTCGTTATGCAAATGACTAATCACTATCACATTCATAATCCAATATTGTTACGTTATTTTTTAAGGGTGTGACTTTTGGAATGTCAATTTGAGTTTATTACATATGAACACATTCCTAGAGAATCTAATGCATTAGCTGACTCGTTGGAAAATTATGTATTGGATTGGAATCTATCCCATTCTTTATATTTACATGTATGAATGTAAAATTTTCATAGTTAAAAATTTACAAAAAATAAAAGCAAACACATACACCATTAATCGCCAAAATATCTCTCTCTCTCTCTCTCTCTCTCTCTCCAGATATATATCTATATATATATATATATATATATATATATATATATATATATATATATATATATATATATATATATATCCTATTGAGCCTGCTTCTCATGGTAACAAATGACTGCTCTAGCTAACCTCCTAAGATGCACCAAAAATTGATGTGGTACACCCATTGTGTGTCGATTCATGTGAGTTGGTATCTCTCTCATGGGAAGAAGTGACAAACCCATGCTTAATACTTCGATGTTCCTAGCAACCTCGTGGGGGCTCTGTGTGTCATCTCCCTCTTCGGCGGTTGCTGCACCTTCTGTTGCTCCAGCCCCAGGTAGCTAATCACCCTACCTAGCGTAGCGAGGCATAACTACAGGACGTACCAATGCCACATCTGTGTCAAACAATTTCTTCATGTCAAAACTTTTTCACCCATAACCAAAAAATTGCATAAAATTTAAAGGTCAAAAAATAATTTTTTGTACTTTGATCTATCCTCTTACCTTATGACCTCCACTAAGTGTCGAGTGGCAATATCAGTTCCAAATCCCATGTGTATTCCATTCCTACATAAGGATAATCCTCAATCATCAAGATCTGGCCACTGAGCCACTCAAAGAAGTCATCCTTGAAAAATTGTCTAATCAGTCCTCCTCCACTATGAGGTGCTGGGGAATCCCATCACTCCCGTCTCATCTCCCTGGGATCGACTATGCCCAAAATCATGCACGGCTTCATCACGGAAAATCTCACAAGTATAAATGAAATGATCAGAGTACCATACCTAAAATTTATTTTGGGTTGGGTCTTACAAGCTGCCAACTCTGCTTTCACTTGATGGAGGATTCACTCACACCAGTTGAATACCTGTGGATGTAAGAGTTCTATTGCTAGTAGCAATTGGGCATTTGTAGCCACATGCTAGCTCTTAGACCTTGCCAAGCCTACAATCATCCATTGAATAGCCCTCATCGGTCTAGTTCTGATCCACTCAATGGGAACCTTATTTCTCACTAGCCGACTGCCCAGTCTACAATATGTCTGGAGCAATTCCACGGTGATCCTCAGATCTTGTCTCCCTCCTGTCACGTTTTCTCATGCACCTCTGCATGATAAACCAATGAGGAAATACATATCTTCCCTTTCGATCAAGAGCTCATGATCCCCAATCCTTAACACACATTGTCGTTCATCCCACCGTTGGATGATCCAGCTAAGGAGATCTTCCTTACTCCTCATTAGATCTAGTCTGGTATATTTTAGTAGCCCACATCTTCGCAAATCTTTCAAGCAAGCCAGATCGTTTAGTATTTGTAGTTCCTCGGCATCATGAGCTCTTTCTCTCCATAGACTCGTTCTGTAAGCTTAATTCCTACACAAATACACCCATGAATCAGTCTTTAGTCGGCTAAAACCCCTAGCAACTTAAGAAAACTATTTTTTTCTTTCTCTTGGCCGGCTAACGCAACCCTGCAGAGCTCATAGGGTGTGCTAATTCCCCTCCCTTTCATGGGAAAGGCATTTAACGTGTCACCTAGCTTGGGCGACTGTGCTAGTCGTGCAAGCTACCTGGGCTTGCCCAAAACTAAAAAAATACTTAGAAAAAAGACTGAAACATGTATTTAAATGCAAGATAAGGATGAGGAAATCTACCTGGAACTAATGGTGTGTTGAATGATAGCCTAGACTGCTCACAATTGGTTGGGGAAGTTCTGCTTCTTTTTCTCTCCATAGCACTCTCGTAGAAATCAAAACAATGGAAATGAAGACTTGTAACCCTTCTTGTAGTCACTCTGGAGGTATGACTCACTCTAGCTAGTCATCAAAAGTGATGTTTTTCATTCCTATATTGTTTAAACATATGCTATCAAATTTTACTTATGCTCTAATGATATGCAGAATTGACCAAGTTTTGACTCTAGATGAGCATGTTCTTTTTTGTGACTTTTTTCTAGCTCTTAAACTGAAAAATCCCCAAGTGACCTTCTTCAGGCTCGTAAAAATCCTATGAAGAAGATATGAGCACTTTATTTTTGGGGACCTTTTCTCGCTCTTAAATTGAAAAAATCCTCGAGTTATCTTCTTCAGACTTGTAAAACTCCTACGAAGAAAATCTGAGCAGTTCTTTTATCTCTCCTTTCTCACTCCAAAAACTAAAAAAATACATATCGAGTTTTCTTCATTTGACTTGTTAAAATTTTATGAAGATCTATTGAGTTTTTCTTCCTCTTACTCATTAAAATTTCATGAAGAATATCGATTTTACTTTTTCCCCTTGTACTCGTAACAAAATGAGGCAGAGGTCTATTGATCATAGGTTTATCACTTTATCTAGACTCAGTAGACTAACTTATGGAAAAGGAACTGTGTTGGGTATAATATTAAACCTTTGTCGCACCCAGTTATCAACCATGACAAAGGGACCCCCTAGAGTTTCTCTTTAAGACCTTTTCAGACTCTCTAAATATGAAAAGACCACTAAGTTTACCCACCTGGACTCCTTAAACTTAATTAGATGGGGAAAAATTGGACAACACAGTGACTCAATATCTATATTCGAAAGGATTTTTTGGTAGCAGTCTACCCCTTGAACATGGCACTCCCTCAACAAACCTCTTTTGTCAGCCTCTCACTGAACCTTACCATCCTATGAGTTTAACCTTGATACTTTGATGTTCCTACATCCCCATACCCTAACACTCTTTTGTGTTCATGAGTATAAGTTGCCTGGTAAAACTTTGTGTTATGGCTTCTATTGTTCAAGGGACCCATATATCCTATGCTTTCTATATCGACCATCCCTCATATACTTAAAAAATTCCCTCCATCTGTTTGACCCATTGCTGAAAATTTATCTCTAAAACAATCATTATTGTCTCGTTTCATGTCTACTAATGTAGCACACCTCATTGCCTACCTTTTGACAAATCTCTTCCTATCAACTTCAACACTCTATTTGATGCAGGAGCATCCAGCCCCAAGGAGACAGAAGATCGCTGACTGACTCATGGTAAAACAGGAACACGACAAGACTCCAGGAGTGGATGGACAGGTCATCAAAATTGGCTGTTGTTGTTTGTTGATTAATGTTTGTTTCTTTTTATTTCAGAACAATTTAAGTTACTAGTTGTTAGCTTAGGAAAACAAAAACTGTTTAGTTAACTTTTTGTTTAAAGAAACAAGTGACAGTTACAGAATTCAGTTCAGTAGGCAGTTATGTTTCATGTAGTTTAAAAAGGAAAAGAACGAATGTAACAGGGACTTTTTTTCCCCTCATAAAGAAAAGAATAAGAGATAGCAAGACAAATACAAAACCCTCTGTAACAGAACTAATGCAATCTTGTCTGAGATAATCTATTGCTAATCAATTTTTTCCCATATTGTGCACATAAGTGTTACTGTGTATTTATTGTAATTAAAAGTGAATTGAGACAGAAAGAAATTTTATACTGTAACTAGAAATTGAAGAACGTTACAGGCATTAAGTCAAGACCACAGTCCATATTGCCAGAACCAGTACGCAAGCGAGACAGAGTAAGGCGGTCACACATTAACAGCATATAAGTTGCAGAACATTACAAGAATAGAGAGCGTTCAGGCATCAAAGGAAACCCAGATTGCAGCCGTAATGCACAGAACCCGTATGCCAAACACGAGGAGTAACGCGGCCACATAAAATCCATATACAAGCTTACAAGGAAGAGGTATCAAACCAAACCACTCTGTTTCAATTAACTTAGTTAAAGTATTTCATAGTCATTGCACACAGAAAGATCGATAAACATTACAGCATCATGTGTTAAACCCCGGCATCGCCGTAAAGCACAAGTTCCAAACCCTTGTTGTGTTGAGACCATAGACTGACGCAAAAGAACAGAGCACAGAGACTGCAAACGCCGGCAAAGGGCACGGCCGAACCCTAAACAACCTAAACAAACTGAAATCTATAGCTACAGCCATATTGAACAATCTACAGACATACTGGAGCAGGAGTAAACCCTACCTGTTTGCAAAGGGTACCAGGGTTGAAAGGATTCGAAGACTGCACAACTCGAAACCCTCATGAGCAAGCCTTCTGGTCAACCTGCACATAGAAACAACGTGAGGTTAGTCCGGATTTCAACCAGAATCATCATCAACGTAAGAGAACGAAAGAGCAAACAAAGTGCGAGTGTGAAGGAGTTGTAAACTTACCCACAGGACGACGGAGGGCTGCTGAGACAGAACCCAGTTCCATAAACTGAAAATGCACAGAACCTGTAAGTGTTGATAACAGGTAATAGAGCAAGGTAAATCATAGCACGAAAGCTTACCCTCGAGGGCGGAAAAAGTTCGGAAGAGCGGCAACTTTAGGGTCGCAGATACCTGTACAGAACTGTAGCTCAGTAGTTGAAAACGAAAAGACTCTTACAGAGAACCCATGAAAACGTAAGCAACTTACCATAAACCTCAGAACAGAACCACTGAAGACAGCAGCGAAGGCAGAGGGATAGCATTTCAACAGGAACTGTAACCATCGACGGAGTATAGGGTTCGTTTGACTGACAGAACAGTGACCCAGGTTCGAAACCGGGAGCATCGTCACAGGAACGCAGAGAGAGCAACGGTGAAGTGATGGAGTGGAAAATGAGCTGAGGATAACCCTTTAGGGTTTAACATAGGCGGGAAGACCCTTAACTGGACGAGCCGGTAGTTAAACCCATCAACCGGTAGATACATGTCTTAATGAGCCTCGGATTGGGGGCCAGGTAAATCCACGGAAGATTTGTCCGCACACCAGTGACCACCGGGGCCTGAGGTGAGGCCACGTGACTGTGTCCACGTCACCGAAGGGCTGGGCCATCAAAAGTGGTATCAGAGCTAGTTTCTTGAGTTAGAACCAATGGAACAGGTAGAAGGTGAAGGTGAAGGAAGAGGAAGAGGAAGAGGAAGAGGAAGAGGAAGAGGACGAGTAGTCCGGAGGGTAGCAGAAGAGGGACTCCGTGAGGAGGTCCGTGTCTTGTGAGAACGTTTAGAAGCAATAGAAGCTGGGGGAAGAAGAAACCCGGTAGATAACAGTGATGAAGATGAGGCAGAACCAGAGGAAGAATTAGAGGGGGTGACACCAGAATTCAGACTGTTGAAGTCGGTTTTGCTGTCAAGTCATAAGCCAAAACATGAGCTGTCAACTTATGACGGAAGTCTGTCCGCAGACGTGTTGTTGGATTGGCTGAGTGAAGTCAATAAATATTTTGAATTTGAGGAAACCAGCGAGGATAAGCAGGTGAAGTTCGCCGCCACCAAACTAAAGGGACATGCATCCTTGTGGTGGGACAGCATTCAGGCGGAACGAAGGAGGCTCAATAAACAGCCTATAAAGAAATGGTCTAGGATGGAGGCCAAGCTGAAAGAGAAATTTTTACCGAAAGATTATCAGATTATGCTGTACAGGCAGGTACAGAATCTAAAACAGAGGGGAATGACCGTTAGAGAATTTACAGAGGAGTTCTACAAGTTAAATTTGCGGGCAGGATATGTGGAAGACACCCCGGAGAAAACAGCCAGATTTGTGAATGGCTTAAGGGGGGAAATCTTGGATGAAATTGGTATCCTTTCACCCCGGACATTGGATGAAGCCTATCAGTTTGCGCTGAAGGCAGAAGAAAAAATTAACCGGAAGCAAAATGCCAGAAGAGGAGGTGGAACTGGCAGGGGGAAAGGTAAGATGTTTGGAAGAGGCCGAGGTGCAGGTTCAGGTGAAGAAAGCAACAGCTCTAAATCTGCTGGAGCAGTAGAAAAAGACAATAGCACTAGAGGAGGACGACCACCTCAGCGAGGGCGAGGAAATGGTCGGGGCAGGGGAGCTGTCCAGTGCTATCGCTGCCACAAATGGGGGCACAAGTCTTATGAATGTCCTGAAGCTGAACCAGCAGGCGGAAGAGGAACTTATGTTGTTCAGCCAGAGGATGCTGAGACAACACCTCAGGAAGCAGAAAATGCACCAGAGACAGGTGAAGCTTTGGTGTTGAATAAAGTGCTGTTGAAACCAGCAAAGGAGGTTGCAGAACCAGATCAACGAAAAGCTTTGTTCCGCACTGTCTGCAAGTCGCGGGGCAAGTGCTGCAAACTGATCACTGATAGTGGGAGTACGGACAATCTTGTGGCTGTGGAGATGGTAGAAAAGCTGGGATTGAAGAAATTGAAGCACCCTACGCCCTACAAAGTGTCATGGCTGCAGAAAGGACATCAGCTGTTAGTCGACGAACAATGTGAGGTAGAATTTCAGATTGGTAAGTACAAGGATAAGATCCTTTGTGATGTCATGCCAATGGATGTCTGTCACCTACTGTTGGGACGACCTTGGCAGTTTGATAGAAGTGCAGTTCATGACGGGAAAACGAATTTCTATAAGTTTGTTAAAGATGGGATCAAGCACACGCTTGTACCCATCAAGGAGGAAAATACAGCAGAAGCCAGTGGAGTGAAGGCATTGCTGTTGGGCGGAAAGGAGTTTGTGAAACAGATTGAGGACAGCGAAATCAATTTTGCTGTCATAAGGAGACCAAAGGCAGTAGTATTACACACACAGCTATCAGACTTGCCTGAGGAAGTTCAGCAGTTGCTGCAAGAATTTGGGGACATTGTGGTGGATGACCTTCCCAATGAATTACCACCAAGGAGGGGTATTAGTCACTGTATTGACTTTATACCAGGGGCAAGCTTGCCAAATAAGGCTGCTTACCGTATGAGTCCCAAAGACCATGAGGAAATTAGGAAGCAAGTTCGGGAATTACTTGATAAAGGGTTGATTCGAGAAAGTATGAGCCCTTGTGCAGTACCGACCGTTTTGGCTCCAAAGAAGGGAGGAGAATGGCGAATGTGCACAGACTCCAGAGCCATAAACAAGATTACTGTCAGGTACAGGTTTCCCTTACCAAGGATGGACGATATGATGGATTGTTTGAGCGGGGCAGCCTATTTCTCAAAAATTGACCTGAAGAGTGGATATCACAAGATTCGAATACGAGAAGGCGACGAGTGGAAGACAGCTTTCAAGACAAACGAAGGCTTATATGAGTGGCTGGTGATGCCATTTGGGTTGAGCAACGCTCCCAGCACATTCATGCGCTTGATGAATGAGGTATTGAAGGAATTTAATGGGAAGTTCGTGATAGTTTACCTGGACGATATTTTGATTTTTAGCAGGACTAAAGAGGAGCATTTCAGGCATTTGCAGAGTGTGTTGAGGAAGCTGCAGCAAAACAAGCTGTTGATTAATCTGAAAAAGTGTACCTTTTTTCAGCGAGAACTAGTGTATTTGGGATTTGTCATTGCAGAAAATGAATTAAAAATGGATCCGGAAAAGGTGGCAGCTATAGTTAGCTGGCCTTCTCCGAGGAGTTTATTTGAAGTTCGGAGTTTCCATGGGCTAGCCAGTTTTTACAGGAAATTTATCAGAAATTTCAGCGAGATTTGCGCACCTATGTTGGACACGATCAAGAAGGTAAATCAGCCTTTTCACTGGACTGAAGCGGCAGAAAGTAGTTTTCAAACTTTGAAAAAGAGGATTACTGAAAGACCAATATTGAGACTGCCAGATTTCAACAAACTTTTTCAAGTTCGTTGTGATGCCAGTGGAACAGCCATTGGGGCAGTCCTTAGTCAGGAGGACAGACCAGTCGCTTTCTTCAGTGAAAAGCTAAACGAGAGTAGGCAGAAATACTCAACCTACGACAAAGAATTTTACGCAATCATACAAGCTTTGAAGCATTGGCGGCATTATTTGCTGGGAAATGAGTTTGTTTTATTTACAGATAATTCTGCCTTGCAGTACATTATGCAACAGCATAAATTGAACCACAAACATGCAGCTTGGGTGGAGTATCTGCAGAATTTTACATTCGTACTAAAGCACATTAGTGGCCAAGCGAATAAGGTGGCAGATGCACTGAGCAGAAGAACGTTGCTTCTGCAGGAAAGCACAATGCAAGTCTTGGGTTTTGAGCATTTGAAGGAGTTGTATCAAACTGATACCGAATTTGGGGAGGCATATGAAGCTTGCCAAAACCCTCTGTTAAGGAATAACAGCATGTGGCTAGACTATAATCTACAAGAAGGACTGCTATTTAAAGGAGGACAGCTGTGTATACCCAACTGTTCTATGCGGGAAAATATAATACAGGAGAAACACAGTGGAGGACTGGCTGGACACTTTGGTATCGACAAGACGACTGCTCAGGTACAGCATTTCTATTTCTGGCCGAAACTGCAGCGAGATGTGCAGAGGTACGTGAGTAGGTGCAGAGTTTGTCAGCTAGCAAAGGGTCATAGTCAAAACACTGGTCTTTATTTGCCATTGCCGATCCGGAGTCGACCATGGGATTCAGTGAGCATGGACTTCGTTTTGGGTTTGCCAAAGACACAGCGGGGCTTCGATTCAGTCATGGTTGTGGTTGACCGATTTTCAAAAATGGCACATTTTGTACCTTGCAGGAAAACCAGCGACGCCACTTATATAGCCCACCTATTCTTTACTGAAATCGTTCGGTTGCATGGACTCCCGAAATCCATCATCTCTGATCGGGATGTAAAGTTTACTGGTCACTTTTGGAGAACTCTGTGGAAAAAGTTGAATACTCAATTGCAGTTCAGCTCCGCTTATCATCCGCAGACTGATGGTCAAACGGAAGTAGTAAACAGAAGCCTAGGGAACTTACTTCGAAGTTTGACAGGAGAAAATTCCCGGACATGGGACCGTGTACTTGCTCAAGCAGAGTTCGCGTACAACGATTCACCTAACCGCAACACCGGTTACAGTCCGTTCTAGATTTTGTACGGCATGCATCCGCGAGGAGTGCATGAATTACGGGATTTGGGGAAACTCGAGAAACGGAGCGCTGATGGGGAAGAATTCGCTCAAGCGATGAGCAATTTGCACGAACAGGTCAAGCTGAAGTTGCAGGACAGCAGTCAGAAGTATAAACAACGAGCTGACACAAAGCGTCGGGAAGTTCAGTTTAATGTTGGGGATGAAGTCCTTGCGTATTTACGTAAGGAGAGATTCCCGAAGCGGGAGTACAACAAACTAAAATTCAAGAAGATCGGCCCCTGCAAAATCATCCGCAAATTTTCTGCGAACGCTTATGAAATACAGTTGCCACCTGAGATTGGAATTTCTCCCATTTTTTTAACGTGGCAGATCTGTTTCCCTATGTCGCCGATTCAGAGAATGATGCAGCAACTACAGTGCCACAGAAAAACAGCTATGAAGAAGATTCTTGGACGAGACAATTGCCAAAGGTACCACCCCTTGAGATCGAAAGGATTCTGGATACACAGGTAGCTAGACGCACACGCAGGAAGGAGTATCTGCGATATTTGGTCAAGTGGCGGAACCGTCCCATAGAGGACAGTTCTTGGCTCAACGCAACGCAGATAACTAAAGCGGGCTATTCTGTTGACGACCTCATGGAACGGAGCCATGACTTTTTACCACCCCGGGAGCCTGATGCAGGAGCATCCAGCCCCAAGGAGACAGAAGATCGCTGACTGACTCACGGTAAAACAGGAACACGACAAGACTCCAGGAGTGGATGGACAGGTCATCAAAATTGGCTGTTGTTGTTTGTTGATTAATGTTTGTTTCTTTTTATTTCAGAACAATTTAAGTTACTAGTTGTTAGCTTAGGAAAACAAAAACTGTTTAGTTAACTTTTTGTTTAAAGAAACAAGTGACAGTTACAGGATTCAGTTCAGTAGGCAGTTATGTTTCATGTAGTTTAAAAAGGAAAAGAACGAATGTAACAGGGACTTTTTATCCCCTCATAAAGAAAAGAATAAGAGATAGCAAGACAAATACAAAACCCTCTGTAACAGAACTAATGCAATCTTGTCTGAGATAATCTATTGCTAATGAATTTTTTCCCATATTGTGCACATAAGTGTTACTGTGTATTTATTGTAATTAAAAGTGAATTGAGACAGAAAGAAATTTTATACTGTAACTAGAAATTGAAGAACGTTACAGGCATTAAGTCAAGACCACAGTCCATATTGCCAGAACCAGTACGCAAGCGAGACAGAGTAAGGCGGTCACACATTAACAGCATATAAGTTGCAGAACATTACAAGAATAGAGAGCGTTCAGGCATCAAAGGAAACCCAGATTGCAGCCGTAATGCACAGAACCCGTATGCCAAACACGAGGAGTAACGCGGCCACATAAAATCCATATACAAGCTTACAAGGAAGAGGTATCAAACCAAACCACTCTGTTTCAATTAACTTAGTTAAAGTATTTCATAGTCATTGCACACAGAAAGATCGATAAACATTACAGCATCATGTGTTAAACCCCGGCATCGCCGTAAAGCACAAGTTCCAAACCCTTGTTGTGTTTAGACCATAGACTGACGCAAAAGAACAGAGCACAGAGACTGCAAACGCCGGCAAAGGGCACGGCCGAACCCTAAACAACCTAAACAAACTGAAATCTATAGCTACAGCCATATTGAACAATCTACAGACATACTGGAGCAGGAGTAAACCCTACCCGTTTGCAAAGGGTACCAGGGTTGAAAGGATTCGAAGACTGCACAACTCGAAACCCTCGTGAGCAAGCCTTCTGGTCAACCTGCACATAGAAACAACGTGAGGTTAGTCCGGATTTCAACCAGAATCATCATCAACGTAAGAGAACGAAAGAGCAAACAAAGTGCGAGTGTGAAGGAGTTGTAAACTTACCCACAGGACGACGGAGGGCTGCTGAGACAGAACCCAGTTCCATAAACTGAAAATGCACAGAACCTGTAAGTGTCGATAACAGGTAATAGAGCAAGGTAAATCATAGAACGAAAGCTTACCCTCGAGGGTGGAAAAAGTTCGGAAGAGCGGCAGCTTTAGGGTCGCAGATACCTGTACAGAACTGTAGCTCAGTAGTTGAAAACGAAAAGACTCTTACAGAGAACCCATGAAAACGTAAGCAACTTACCATAAACCTCAGAACAGAACCACTGAAGACAGCAGTGAAGGCAGAGGGATAGCATTTCAACAGGAACTGTAACCATCGACGGAGTATAGGGTTTGTTTGACTGACAGAATAGTGACCCAGGTTCGAAACCGGGAGCATCGTCACAGGAACGCAGAGAGAGCAACGGCGGAGTGATGGAGTGGAAAATGAGCCGAGGATAACCCTTTAGGGTTTAACATAGGCGGGAAGACCCTTAACTGAACGAGCTGGTAGTTAAACCCATCAACCGGTAGATACATGTCTTAATGAGCCTCGGATTGGGGGCCAGGTAAATCCACGGAAGATTTGTCCGCGCACCAGTGACCACCGGGGCCTGAGGTGAGGCCACGTGACTGTGTCCATGTCACCGAAGGGCTGGGCCATCACTATTTAGGAAGCAAATCCAGAAACATATTAGTACCCTAGAAATTGCAGTCCTCAGTGGTAGCTTGCCTTATGTTTGATTGGGGTTTTCATCATTGGCTCCCAGTTGAATGATTCTACGAGTGTTCAATGAAAAAATCCTTCTCACACTCACTAGATTATACAATGCATCTTGGAGACCATCATCCTTATCAATGGCCATCCTCATGTCTGTTAACAATTTTCATCATTAACTAGTAATCAGGTGATTTCTCACATGTTCAACTTCAACTCCTTTTTTCACATGAGCAGAAATATGTTGTTCAGATAAGCGGCGACCAAGACCTTGGGTAGAGTCTTACATCAATCAGCCTTGTTTCCTCTCCCAAGTTGTGTATATTGTTTTCGAAGTTAGCTCGTTAGGTTGATCATATTATGATACAGTTCCACATTGTTCTTATCGGTGGACATGATCATCATATTTCTTTATGGGAAATCACTTTGATATAGCTACTAAGCAAGGGAATGCCTGACTCGGGACATGATCATATATTTCTTGACATATGTGGTTTGTTTCAAGTCTCCCGTAGTCCCAAAGATCTACTCCTCTCTCTCTTTTATTACAATATGTATAAAGTATTTTGTCCATCATCTTCATCTCTAACATCACACTTTAGGGGGCATCTATTATATAGGAAAATTATATCCTCATTAGATAAGAGGAGAAAGACACATTGGTTGAAGACAAGACCTAAACCACAGGCCTATTTTCTAGGGTAATGCACCCCAGAAACAGACAAGGAGAGTTATAACATTTTCCATCTCTCGGCTAAAGGCGCTAGTCCCTAGGTTAACGCTCTGTTTTGTCTAAAGGGATGAATTAATAGATATTTGTGAGGTTATGGAGGTCAAAGCACAATTTTACTAACTAACACTCCACTTTTCACGCAAATGTTAGCTCGAAAAGCAGGAAACATCCACCTCCAGCCTAATTAAGGACACTGATATTCCTAATAGAGTTTCGCGGGAAGGGAAAGAGCAATAAAATGAGGCAACATCCAAGATTTTTCCTCAATGAAACTCATGAAAGAATTGGCAAGGATGAGCCTCTCAACATCTATATATTGGAGGCTTGGTCATTGTGAAGGAAGTCGAATGGTTGTCGAAACTTTGCAAGATATTTAGTATTGTTATGCTGCCAAGAAGTTGAGAGAGAGAGAGAGAGAGGAGCTGAAGGACTAGAGGAGGCTTGATCCAACCAAGATGGTTGTAATCATTCTTCTTCTATCTAATAATATAGATATGTTTCTATGTTTTCTACTTGATGGTGTTGATATTGTATTCCTTTACATGTTGATTTGATTCCATGATTAATAAGTAGCTTAGATGCATGCTAGTTTATATTCTCATATATTGATGTTTTGATTATCAAGGTTTACATGTTGTAGGATTACGCTTTGTCTTATCTATGTGTAGATTCTAATCTAGGAGCTGGAGGAGAGGTCTTCCACTTTGGCACATTTAGTTCTCCATCAGGGCTACACCAAGGAATGAGGTAATCCTTCTCCTTTCGCTTTGTCAATCTTTCATTAATATGAATATATGTATGTTTCTTTGTGATTGTTGCAGCTAATCTTAAACAGTCTGCCTTGGATCCCAGGAAAATCTGAGAGGGTATTTCATTAACAACCACCCATGCATTAATCCCTATATAAATCACCCCCGTGCAGTTTGAAGACCCTAGAAGAGAAGAAAAGGACTGCTACAAGTGATGAGCCTCATTATTGAAACAAGAATGTTGCAACTCCCAAAGCTACCACCTTTACTTTATCAACCCTGGGTTTCATACAAACTTAGAGGTGAAAATGATATATGCAAAGTAGATGCATCATCCTACTCATGCCACCCTCAACTAGGTCACTTGATCATTAGGGTTCCTGACCATTCCTCTACTGAAATTGAAAGGAGTCTAACTACTAAAAGAAGAATGTAAAGACTAGTTCTATTGTAGAGAAACTAAATGATTTTCAACTCAGAAAATGAAATATGCCAACCTGTAAATGCTATGAAAGGACACAATATTATGCTAGGTTACAAAAATGAAACTATGCTAACTTGCACTAAGTCTTCTAGCTATCAGGGTGGCTTCAAAACATAATATTATTCTACCATTTCATAATTCAAAAATGAATGCATTGACTATCTAATTCACACTTGCAGAGTATAGAAAGTTTTAATTGCTAAATTTGGAAACAAAAGAACTAAAGCCATCTAATCTTTCAGGAAGGGAAAATGAGCAAGAGAACTGGTCTAGGTGGCACTTCTAGTCATGGATTCCAAGATGAGGGGTGAAACTACTCCTAAACTAGGCTAGGCTATCATTGCAGATCAAAACAAGGTCAAAACAGGCCGCTACAGATGAGCTACAGGATGTTTTGTACTGCTACAGGATGTCTTGAAATTCTACAGGAAGTTGGTTGAGAGGGTTTGGAGGGTAAGAATGATGAGATGAAGTGTTGTAAGGGTGTATGAAAGTTGTGGAAAGTGTGGGGAAGGTGATCATCACCCTTAGCCAAGTCCAACACTTTAAGAAGGCCAAATTTGGGCTAAGGTGGCTTGCTCACGTGACCTGAATTTCAGTTGGAATGCATCAACAAAATGTGGAGAAGACCTAAATGGAGTTGGTCAAAAGGGTCCTAGCTTTCATATCAACAACCCTACAATAACACCTGCACTTGTTGCTCTTTTCATTTGCAAATTATTACATGTCAATGTGGAAAAGATGAATTGAATTTGGAAAAGCTTATCTAACTACTGCTAAGAACTTGATCTATGAATTGAACTACCTTCTAAGCTAAAACAATCATGAGAATCAAAATAACAACTGTAAATATTTCCAAGAAATCATAAACAAATATCTAACTAATGTTAAAGCTTGATCTATGTAATGAATAGGAAATCACACTCTGTTTTTGGGCTATGAGAGTGGGGTCCTCTAATCATGATCCCATGAGGGAGATGAGATAGGGGTCACTATCACAAGATTTTTAATGTATTTTACTCTACTGAACTGCAACAACTAATTTACCCTCTAAGCTAATGGAAGCATGAATAAGAAACAACTTAATCAATCTTCTAAGCTAAAAGAAACATGAATAAACTGCAACAATTAATCAACATTCTAAATTAAGAATATATATACAAGAGAGGAACTTATGCTACTAGGGTCGGGCCCTAACCCAAGAGATTTACCCATCTGAGTCAACTCAGTGCTAGATCAAAACAGAATTTCTCATTATCATTCAAAAAGTGTCAAATATGTCCTAAAATTAACAGTTAAATGTGCTTCAACTTAACGGCCTCTTGGCTACTATCAGTCTAATTTATGGAGTTGAATTAGAGCATATGTTTTAATATCGATTCAAGTTAGTAAACTTAGAAGCAAACCAAGGTATATGGATCTTAGATTTAACTAATGTAGGAAGTAATTGTTAGATGAAAATAATGGAAATGCATATTACAAATGTAAATTACTGATTGTAAAGAAAGTGTTGACATTCTCATCTAAATGCAAATGTGCAAATATTTTATGTGGAGTATAGCCAACAAGGAAGAGGATCTAACTTATAGGTCCTAGTTTTCCTTCCTCATCATTCCTATTACAACAAAACCAAATCCACCATAAAGCATAACACAATTAAATTAAGAAAGTAGTAAAGATTAAATGCATGAACACAATTTCCAATTCAATTCTTAGCTCATAAGGAAAAGGATCTAACTTGGATACCTGGGTTTTCCATCCTTACTTAAACCAATTATTGAAAGGAAATCGCTTCAAAAATATAAATGGCTATGACATATAATGAATTGACTCAGAAAATATTCACAAGAAATTGTAAAGGAAGTATTTAGAAATCTAAGATATTAACAATTATGCACAACAATGACAATGCAGTGTACTTAGCTTAGAACGGGGGCCCTCCACCTTTTCTTGGTAGACTTGAAAACTATCAACTACAGTATATTATCAATCACATCCCACAGCAATGAAGCATAAGAAATATAGAGTAAGGCTTCAGATGTATTTAAAAAGAGAGTAATCACAATGATAATAATATATGTCCATAATTGTTTAGTTGATGTGCTTAAATAGGCTAAAAGTATAACTAAATTAGCTATAATGGTTGTAACCACCAATGAGATTCCTATTCCACCTACTAGGGTCAAATCCATCCCTTTGTTGCACAAAATATGGGAAGTTTCCACAAAATCACAAAACTGCCCCTAAATCAGGGGATTTCCTGAATGACTGGTCAAGTTTGACCAACTTTGACCAGCCTATTCTGACTCATTTGGAGTGTGCCAATAGGAGTATGTTCATCCTTGGTTCCTGTACTTCTTGAATCTATCTTTAGTTTGTGCCTAGGTGTCCTGCACATATGACTTCAATGGAGCCATTATGGGAAATTTTGTTTCTACCAAAAATAATTTTTAATACCCAATTTTTACTAAAAATTCTAAAAATTAAAAGACATAATTATTTTACCTTAATGTACAAAAAGAGGCAAACATATGGACAATATGATCATGGTATGATGGTAAGTGATGATAAATAGGTGGATTATGCATGGTGAAAAAGGGTCAAAATTGAGGGCCAACATCTTCCGCTTGTTGATCTACAAGCATGTTCTCGTGCTTGTCTTTGTCTCTTGGATCTTCTACCTTTGCATGCTGATCTCCCTATTGTTCTACCTGTGGATCTTCCTCCTTATATAGAAGCTTATATTTGAGCTTCTTGCAAAAGTATATCAATGCCTTCTTGTCCTTTTTATTCTCCCTTGTAGATTGCACTTTTTACCTTCTGTTTCTCATATTTGTATTTTCCCCCTGTCACTGATAGACTTGTGGCTTGAGAAAGGTACTCTGGTGTGATTGGAATAAGAATGCCTCCTACCATGGTTTTCTCATTATCATAGTTAGATACAAACATCTCTGTCACTTTTGATTTGTACCCACTAAATTTCTTAAGAAACTCTAATAAGCCTGCTTTATATAGTTTCTCTACAGTCTCCTTATTCCAATTTTCGATATGAAATCCTATGTGCTCAATTTTTCTTCCCATACTGAAGTCTGGATGGCTCTGTTCTTTCTTATTTTGGTCTCAAGATTTGGTCTAGAAATTTTTAGGAGTATATGAAGAAATCTCTTGACTGTTTGAACACCTTTGATGATGAGGAGAAAACCCTTGATTTGAAGTGTCAAATTCTTTTGGTCTGAGATATCACCTCTGTCTCTGTTGATATGGAGAGAAGGCTCTGTTTTAATACCGTGAAAATGCTTTTCTAGAAAATACCCTATCAATACCCTCATAAAACGATATTTTCGTCACTACCCCCTTTAGAAATTGAATTCTGGAAATCACAATTCTGAACAGCTACCTTCAAATACATGTATTCATCTATTCTTTTAACTTTAATTATCACTACCATGCACTACCTCTTCAGAAATCGAATTCTGGAAAATATCCTCCTCAGAAATCAATTTTCTAGGTAATTAAAACAACCTACAAGTCTTCTTCATATCACTATGTACTTCGAGCTCTGTTTCGAAGGTCAATTAATGTAATTGGGGTCTTGGTGCTACCAACCATACACCTAGAGCTTGGGCTCGAGCCTACACTACCACCAAACAGTGGTTAAATCATGCTTGAATTAAGTTGTTATTGGAGTTCATGGTTAAGCCTATGCTGCCATCATTTACATGCTAACTCAAACTTAGGATCTCACAAAAAAATGGACTCTCTCTTTAATTTGTGTTGGGGAAATTATATGTGTTATAATTCCAACATTAAATTATCAATTTGTGACTCATAAGCTTCGAGGCACAAGCGCAGATAACGCAGGATTAGAGAATCTAACCTAAATTAGAGTGGAAATTCAATTTATTGTTTTACTTCTATAAAAGAACACCAATTACTACTATAAAAGAAATTCTTAAAAGAGCACACCGTATACTTGCTCAAAAAGAACACCTATGATAGCAATTCTAACTTGAAAGATCTATTAAAAGAAACTCATTGCAACTTAATCTATAAAAAAAACTTCAATTCAATACTCCTAATCTAAATGAAATAAATCATTCAAAAGAAAGCTCACTCTTCATAATTAGGAAACTCATAATCAAAACTCAAAGGTAAATGAAGGCCAAATCAATATACATTAAACTGATATCTCTACTTGTGCAATCAAATTCACACTCAGACTTGCTCTTACAAAGAAATGATTATGCTATGAAAAGAAGAAAACTTATAATTGAATGAATTCTAGAATTTTTAATTTCAAATCGACAAGACAAAGTTTTAAGTACAGAATGATGCTATATTTCACACAACAAATTTCTCGATAAAATTCACACTTTGAATGTAAATACTACTATCTAAATAATCTGAAGGACTTGTTTCCAGTTGTGGTGAGCCCTTGCCACTCCTGGAGTGAGCCTAAACTAACTCAATAAAAATGAAATTCAAAACACAGTTATAATACTTACAAAGAATTTAGAGATGAAGCAGAATTCAATTAAGATTCAATTATTATTACAAAAGAGCTTCAATCCATCCTTTATTCATTCCCTTCTTCTCTTCCTTTTGAAAACATCCCTAAAATCTTACAATACAAACCATATCTGAGCCATTTATAAGATTTACAAGGCGAATTAGTCATTTTCCTCAATTATGGAAAATTGAACAATTTTAACAAACCGACCCCAAAGTTGGCATATCTTCCTAACCATGGTGAATTTTCGAAAAAAATTGGAGGGAACCTAAGTTGTTATATTTCCAACAAAAACATCTCTTTGATTTGTCTCATTCAAATCTAGATCCTTGTAAATTGTGCCAAAATTTGGTTGTCTGGCTCTTTTTGCAAGGTTCTAAAACTCTGGAAAAACAATCATTTTTTATAAAACTGCCTCCAAGACCCGCTTATAACGTTTATAATAATTAGAATCTAGAGAAACTATTTTGGATATAGATTTTTTGTTATATTGTTAACAAACTCATTTTCTCATATTGTCCATATACAACTACAGATGGATGGAAAGAGAAGTCAAACTTGGAAGTTTGGAAACTGTGCACATTTTGAGCAGATTTTTAAATTAGCTCCTAGGGACCCACATGTGTGACCTGGTTACAATAGAATACATGGAAAGGTATTAAAACATTATTTTTAACAATAATCTCCCTAGGCTTTCCCCGGAAGCATGCCGAAATGTCGAAACCCCAAATTGGATTTTTACGTACTCTACTTGTACCAACTAGTTCAATTGACTTGTGAAGAATTTAGGCGATGGAACCCTATGAAAAATGAACTTAGCAAAACCTTCATTATTAAATCATGGAAAAATCATCTTTAATCATAGCAAATATAAGAAAACTAATGATAATCAACCATGAGGTGTAAGACATGAATTGGTGACAAGTGATGGAATTATGGTATGAAATGAGTGTAATAATACATGAATATAGGTTATGAATGGTGGTATTGAATCGTGAAAAAATGGGCATATTTGAGGCCCAACAATTCCCAACCAAACTCAAACTTGTAATCTCAACGCAATTCACAGGATTTGTTTGGAGACTTCAACGTTCAGTTTGTGGAGTTGTGTTTATGAAAACTAAACGTTTTCTCTGGCTTTTGTCGAGATCTTCTTCGTATTAAAATCCATGCATACCCTAGACTTTTAAGAACTCATTCCTTAATCGATTTTACCTCTTTCTCCATTTCAAAAACAATTTCTAATTTTCTAGGTTACGTTTCCTACCTAAGCCATGGGGCTATGCATTTGAGTTTTCATTCCCATTTCTACTCTCTGCGTGAAGACACTGGCACTGAATATTACTTCTCTATGTAGGTGCTGAACGATGCCTTTATGTGTTGAACATTGAACTTTTGACCGCTCTTTGTGTCATTCAACGTTTTTTCATTTTGACTGTCACCTCTAACACTTGTCTCATTCCTTTTTGTTGTTTTCATAACGACTCCTTAATCTCATCGATTTCAAAAACCGATTTCCTTATTATGTTCTTTGGCATATGAAAGTTTCTATGATTGTTTTCAATATATGTTCTCTCATTTCATTCATATTCCTTTTCAAAGGTCTCTTTCAATCAAAACATAACGGTTTGATTTATGTGCGCTCTCCATTTCATGCATATTTTTTTTGCTAAGGCTAAAACATAAGGATTCGATTTATATGTGTGTTGCATTCGTTTCCTTTGTAATGGATTCAATTTCCTTCATATTCATGCACCTTTTAATGTATCATTAGGACTACATCCCTTGTTTCCTTTGGTCATTTCATTGACCTTTTTGTAATGATTTATCTTTTCTCCTTGTCCTTCAAAATTTCATGTCTTTCTTTCATGATGCATTTTTTCATAATAATTACTCTTTTTAAAGTAGCTTTTTGAAATGACAATTTAAGGTCATTTCAAGACCCATAATAGAGTAATTTTTTTTACTTTAGATCATGTAGATGCATCATTATAACTCCACCTTTGTTCCCCTTTTTATGACACTAACCCATGCTTTCTTGTTTTGTCGACAGAGACTTTGTATGGTAGGCAAAGAGATTTTGATTTTAATAGATGGTAGGATAAAAGTGTTATTGAAAGAGAAAGATTTAGGTATGTGTGGGGGATGAAGGGCTAAAATTCTTTATGCACCAAGGTTAAATTAGTCTCCTAATTCCATAATTTCTTTGAAAATCAAAAGGCATTAAAAATAAAATTTTAACTTACAATATTTCCATTACTTTTCTTGATTGTTGCTTTAATGTCTTTCGAATAACTCCTTTAGTTGTTTTGATATGAGCTGATCTAGTAAACTAATTTTTGTTTGATTGGTTGTTCTTTATAGATAGGTCCCTTCTGACTATTTTTACGTGTTGATCCTCAAGTCCCTTTAAGAAATAGTCTTTGACTCATATATGTTAGGTCCCTTTGTGATATTGATGCTTATCATGTTCAGGTCCCTTTGTGATGTTGATGCTTATCATGTTCAGGTCCCTTTTTGATGTGATGTTGCTCATGTTCAAGTCCCTTTTTGATGTGATGTTGCTCATGTTCAGGTCCCTTTTGTGATGTTGCTCATGTTTAGGTCCCTTGCATTTTGAGTTGCTTCCATATCAAGTTGAACAATATGTTGAGAAGTAAAATTTGTAATTTTCAGGTCCCTTGCATTTTGAGTTACTTCCATATCAAGTTGAATAGTATGTTGAGTTTCTTCAACTTTTAAAAATAAATGCACTTGTTTTATTTTGTCTTCCCCCTTGCTTATTTTGAGACTTGTCCTCAAGTCTGGAATTTGGGGAATATATTCGTTTTCAGAGAATAAGATGACATAGTTTATTAGAACAAACTAGAAAATCTATCTGTAATGATAAAATGAACAAAAACCATTTTTTTTTATTCATATTAGCCAAGTAGCTTGGTTTTCCAATATGAATTCAGGTTTGTATTATGCTAGGAACCTGGATTTCCACAAGCAAAAATTATTTATTTATTTATTTATTTAAGTATGGAAATCTTATGAAAGTAAGATAGGTTGAATTCATGATCTAGGAGTAGATGGATAGATAGATAATAGATATGGACTTCAACATGGTAGATCTGAATGATTGTGAAACTTAGCATACAATATGGTAGATTAATGAAATCATGAACAATATGGCTTATGAAATGATTCTTTGGCAAATGATGTGACTTGTAATGGTATAGAACTTGGCTTCTTCTTTTCTTGATTGGCTTCATGTCTTTTGCCTTGATCTCAATCCATCTTGTAGGTTTGTTGGTGTTGTTGGTCAGCAACTGAAAGCAAGCTTCATGCGTTTTGAGTTTCATTGAACTCAACATCACATGAATTCCACTTTTTTTTTTACTTGAATATTTTTGTTTCATATTCTCATATATGAATTTTTTTTTTAATATTGACTTGGAAAATCCTTCATACATGGAGTTGACCCCTCAAATCTTCCTAAGACATGCAAAAACATAGCACTTGCCTACAATATAATATTAGATGATGGAGGAAGAGAGGTGTAAAGTCTCTCTTCTTCTAAGAAATATGTAAAATAATTAAAAACAATTCCAATGATGATTTACAAAGAAAATTCATTTGTTTACCCCTTGAGGAATGGTGGCCAACCTAGACCTCCTAGTGGTATTTTGTTTACAAAATATTTGTTTTATGTCCAATTAGAGTGATTCCAAAGCCAAGTTGAAGTGAATTCATATGGATACTTCTGGTATATAAATGTTTTTAAATGGGCTAAAATGATATGTTAAAAATGATGATAAGTACCATGTTTGATAGAGCTTCTTGTGAATCCTTTACTAGACCAACAGTTACTATTTGGAGTGTAATGCTTTCGTTAAAGATCGAATCGATATCATTCCACTTGGAGATTTAAGTATATTAATTTTTGTATATCCAATATAAACAAGTTTTTAAAATTCTTAGGTTTGATTTCACTAAATTGTTGATGAACAGACCTAAGAGGCAGAGTTTCACCATATTGATTTTAAGACATGCAGTCACTAAATGTGGCATAACTTTTTCACCTGACCTTCAAATGGGATCATTCAAATTATGTAAAAATGATTCTTGAACTAGAATTTAATGTATATCTCCCACATAAACAAGTTTTGAAGAGAAGATGATTTGGTATGTGAAATATTCCAATGAACAGTCAAAACCTAAAATTGTCACCATGTAGATTGTTCGACAAGCAATTAGTATTTTGAGTATTTTTCATGATAATGGATTGAGGTGATTCAAATTGATTTGGAAAACATATTCTAAGGGACATCTTTCCTATACATATCGTGTAAAATGTTTCCATTAGACCCCTTGAATTAATGTTATACTAACTCTGTCCTCAAAATTTCTCTTAAGATCTAATGTTTATTTTGATCAATTATTTTTATTTGTGATCCAAATTGAAAATTTCAAAATGGATTTAAAAACTAGTTTCCAAGAGATACCTTGTTTAAAAACATGCTTTAAAAATGATCTTATATGGTTACCCAAAATAGGATTGTTCTTACTACATTTTGCCATGAATTCCTTCCAAATGAATATTGAACAATGATTTGAAGAATTATTCATGAGAGTTTGAACCAAAAGTGTTCTTGTGAACTCATTATATCTATTTATTTATTTATTCTATTATATCATACTCTATTGTAGAAAAATAAGTCATTCTCTCAAATATAAGAGAATTTTCAGTGAATCCATTTGCGTAACAAGATCATAAGTAGACTCACATCCAAGTTTGAAAAATATACCTTAATGAATGCTTGGACATGAAAAGTTAGTTGATCATAAAGATTTGATGCTAAGGAATGTTGAAAAATGGAGTGGTTTTGTGGCCTAATGACTAGTTGAAACCAAGTTTGAGCGTGACCTTTAAGTCTTTAATTCTCCTAAACTATCATAAGACAAAGTTCTTCTTGTGGAACTTGTTCAAAATCATCAATGCACAAGGGATCTTGTGATACATATGCTAGATATTCTTCAATTTCTAGCTCTATTATTTTTACTTCATCACATGTGATCCATAATTGATTGACATCCTTACAAATATAACTAGAAGAATCTTCTAGGTTCTCTTCTTGTGGATCCTCTTCATGGATGCTTTGTTTCTCTTCTATCTTTTGAAATGAAGATTCATCCCTAGTGACGATTCTTAATTGTGGACAATGATTTAAGAAGATCCTTGTGGTGGCATACCCTCCTTCTCTAAATGAATTCTTTAACGTCCTATTTTGTAGATCTTATTTTACAAATGGATTTTGTAGTTAATGAGTTTTTGTTAGTGGTTGGGGGTTTTGCTTTGGGGATATACCTTTCTAATTTCTATGTCTAAGCATAAATAACCATAATGAAAAGTGTTTTTGTTGTTATGTTTTGTTGTTGCTTTTTTTTTTTTTATCATTATATGTTTTTAAACAATCTTCCTAACTAGCTCTATCTAAGTGTGCTTCCTCAACAACGACGCCAAAATTTTCAGTCTAATTTATAGAGTTGAATTAGAGCATCTGTTTTAATATCAATCCGAGTTGGTAAACTTAGAAGCACACCAAGGTATATGGAACTTAGATTTAACTAATGTAAGAAGTAGTTGTTTAGATGAAAATAATGGAAATTCATATTACAAATGTAAATAATTGATTATAAAGAAAGAGTTGAAATTTTGATCTAAAAACAAATGTGCAAATATTTTGTGTGGAGTATAGCCAACAAGGAAGAGGCTCTAACTTAGAGGTCCTCATTTTCTTTCCTCATCATTCCTATTCCAACAAAACCAATTCCACCATAAAGCATAACACAATTAAATTAAGAAAGCAGTAAAGATTAAATGCATAAACACAATTTCCAATTCAATTCTTAGCTCACAAGGAAGAGGATCTAACTTGAATGCCTGGGTTTTCCTTCCTTACTTAAACCAATTACTGAAAGTAAATCACTTCAAAAATATAAATGGTTATGACATAGAATGAATTGACTCCAAAAATATTCACAAGAAATTATAAAGAAAATATTCAGCAATCTAAGATATTAACAATTATGCACAACAATTACAGTGCAGTGTTCTTATCTTAGAATGGAAGCTCTCAAACTTTGGTTGGTACACTCGAAGACTATAAACTATAGTGGATCAGAAATCACATCCCATGACAATGAAGCATAATAAATATAGAGAAAGTCTTCAAATGTATTCAAAAAGAGAGTAATCACAATGATAATAATATATGTCCATATTTGTTTAGTTCTTGTGCTTAAATAAGTTATAATGGATGTAACCACCAATGAGAGTCATATTGCACTTACTAGGGTCGAATCCATCCATTTGTTGCACAAAATATGGGAAGTTTCCATGAAATCACAAAACTGCCCCTAAATCAGGGGATTTCCTGAATGACTGGTCAAGTTTAACCATCTTTGACCTTGTTTGTTCTGACTCATTTGGAGTGTGCCAATAGGAGCTTGTTCATTCTTGGTTCATTTACTTCTCAAATATATCTTCAGTTTGTACCCAGGTGTCCTGCACATACGACTTCAATGGAGTCATTATAGGAAATTACATTTCTGCCAAAAATAATTTTTAATACCCAATTTTTACAAAAAATTCTAAAAATTAAAAGACATAATTATTTTAGCTTAATGTGCAAAAGAGGCAAATATATGGCAAATATGATCACGGTATGATGGTAAGGGATGATAGATAGGTGGATTATGCATGGTGAAAAGGGGTCAAAATTGAGGGCCAACAACTATAATAAAACTTTGAATCCTAATGAGTCCCTTAACTTATTTATTTATACAAAAGTGGAGCTACCCACAACTCCCTAGAAAATAGGGATATTTGACTCCCTAACTCGAGAATAGGTGAATCTAACTCTTCCTTTAGTTGCACTAGCTTGGCTTCCAATGAAATTGGCCTGCTTGGTTGCCAATGACACCGAGTTTATGAGATAGAGTGGGGGATCCTCGACTGACTTGAGGAATTAAGGAGGTGGACCACATCCTATAAACTCTCTTACTTGTCTACTTTGAGTTCTTGCACTCAAATCAACTCAAAATTTCTCCAATTCCTACACTTAACACACATTAGGCCACATGACATAGTAACACATCTTTACTCCTCGCACTAAGCATAATATAATAAAATTTGTAGAGAAATGTGAGAAAAAAGATAATTTAATAAGTTGGAGGATGGCATTGTGACCCATATAATATACCTATTGATGAGCCTCATCATCACCTGCCTACTAAAATTGTTTCTCATCCTCTAAGAAACCTAGTCATCTATGTCCATGTCCTTCATGGCCCTAGTGGCCTCTCTAACACCCCAAGCTTCTGTAGATGGTGTCTCTTCTTGGGGATAGAAGCCTGTGTTTTTCTTTATGTCTTCCATTTCTTCCTTTCCTCTTCTTCCTTCCTTCCCTCCTATAAACCCAACAACAAAGGTGGAATGAACTTAAGTCCGATCTAGTTGATATTCAATCTTTGCATGGCCTTCTTGTACAGAGGTGTTCTATCCAATGCATTCCTCAATCTCTCGGGAGAGTGATACTCCCTGATATAGAGACTGTGTGGTAGGGTATTCCATATTCTCTAAAATTCATGTTGGCTTTCTGTCCCCAACAATCTGAGAGTGTCCTCAAAGTGGAAGATGGCCTGCTCTTGGGTAGCAAGGTATCTAGGTGCAAGCTTAGCATCATTGGAAATTATGTTGTGATTACTGATTACGTCCATGGAACTTATATGCTCTGCCCTGATGTAGAGGTGTTGTTTTTATTCTTATAACAATACTCTCTTCACCTCCTCATCCCTAACCTCCTCATGACTCATCTAGGATGCAATGGCCATCAGATGAAAGTCTCCCAACTTTGCATTGGGATCCCAAACATTCATGTCAATTAACGTAAGGTTGTGCAGGTAGAATTCACCTAATTTGGCTTTTTCTTCAATGCTACTCTTATCACACAACTCAATGAACTTCCTATAGTCTTGGAATGGCATGGACCCATGTTGTGCTAATGTCTTAATCTAGAGCTTCATCCCTTGGTCTTTGAGGAAAATTGCATATGATTTGGATAGAAGTCTGCATTGAATTGCCTCCATAGAGAGGCTTTCCATTGTGGCCAATTGGGTCTCCTTTTCTTGCAATTTCTTCCTCAACCATGTGTTTTATGCTTGCAACTATGTTCTCTTTGTTTACTCTCTATCCATTACCTCACTCAACTCCTTGCCCATTTCTAGGAGATTTTCTTCAATAAGGCCCACATCTTCCACTTTCTTGGATTTGGCAATTTTCATCTATCTATGTGTCCTTTCTCCTATTGAACGGTCCCGACAATGGAACCATTTTTTGGCTTAAGGGGGCCTAACCCATCTACTGGTCCTTTTGGAAACAACCTGCGTAGTGCAGGTTACAGTCTCACCCGAAGCAGTATTGGGGGATGCTAGAACCAAGTTTCTGCATCCAGAGGCCTGTGTGATGGTCTTCCTAAGGATCTTATAGCTTAGATCTACCTTCATGCAGATCTATCCCTTCCAACTGTCAACTACTGCAATTCTATCAAAATGACCTTCAGATCTTTGCGAAGGTACCTGATTGTACTTAACATGCATAAAAGATACAGATTCACTACTTTCGTGCAATAAACTATATATTTTGAAGCCCTTATGACCTAGATATGTCGTCGCATAGATCTACCCTTTCTGAACAGTTAACTAAAGCAGATCTATCTAACGACTTCCTGATCTTCGCGAAGGTGGTTAATTATACTTATTATGCCTAAACATTATAGATCCATCCATTTCACATAGAAATTAAGCATTAATTCACATAAAACAAATCACAGAGCAAAGATACATAAACTTAAACATAAGTAAATAAACAAGGCACATGTGCATAGATTCGGCTCAAAATAGTCTTTATTAAGATGTAAACGTTCAGATATAGACTTCTTATCCCTACGCACCTAGTTGCAGGGGCCCACGCACTCAGCTACGAACTTACCAAGGTCTCTGCACACTCAACTGCAGGAGCCTTCCCCTTTCGCCTAAGTACAGGAAACAAACTTTTCCTGCCTTAGCACCTTGCCTTACAATAATTCTTCCCAAAAATTTATCTTCTTAGACTTGTTATGACTCAACTATATATAGAATTTTCATTACAGTACCATGGTCCACAGACCATGGGCGGGTCTCAAAACAATCCTATCACCTACCCTTACAAGGGACTAATGACCCTTTGATTCTTACTTAGATTTTCACTTTACTTCCACATTTCACGGAGACTTGATATTATTTAACAAAAATATTACAGAAATTGACTTTATTGACAAAAATTGACCCTATGGATCCCATCCCAATAATGGATAATCCCCTCACCATAGTGGTAGCATTGGTTCTTTCTTGAGGGTTTAGGACCATGGAAAACTCATTAAGTGATATTTTCATCATATCCTTTTAGCATCTCAAACAAAACCTAACCATTGATGCCTCCTGGAAATGTCTACTACAGGGGCATGAAGGTGAATTCTCTTAGTATTTGTAGGCTCTCTCCTATTGAATCCCCCTTCCATATTATTCTCTTTTTTCAACTACGTGTAGGAGGGTTTCTTCCTGTGATAGCTCCAATATGAATTCAAAGGGAATAGAGGGGTGGAACCTCTATTTGATGAAAATTATGTATATCCCTTATATTTTATAGCCAAAAAATCTCATTTAATACACAAGATGATTGTAATTACTAAGAGAGGTCAAGGAGCACCAGCATGTAAATCATGGACAAGAGAATGAGAGGGGCCACTTAATTTTCACCATAATTCTTGGTATAATGATAATTGTAAATTAACTAGACCCTATGCACCGTTCTTGCACCCTTGGAGGCTTCATGTAGCAATTTTTGTGCTTCTTGTAGCTTCTTGTAGCCTCCTGCACTTCCTGTAGTTGTTTCCTATAGCTGCCTCCTGTATGAATGATAGAGTAGGGTTCAAATCTCTCGATAGATTCCTAAGCTCGGGCCTACCTTAGTTGATTTTGAAATGAGTGAAAATGCAAGAAAGTGTGAACTTTAAGCTATTTGTGGCTAAGGCTTAGAGTGCTATGATGGATGGCAGTAGTATGAGTTTTCTTCATTTGGACTGTTGGCCCACCTAGAGTGATGATTCTCTCATCCCTCGTAATAAACACCCACTCTCTCTTAACTGAATTTGACTTCCCTCTTAACTGATTTTGACTAATGTGACACTCCTTTGTTGCATGATGACTGATAGATCACTTTTTGTTCACTAGATGAGGGTGGCAAAGTTAACTAGCCACCTCCAGCTTATAAAAAAGACCTTTCCTCGACATTCATACATTTTTCATTACTTTACACCTAGGGAGGAGCTTAGAGGTTACCATATCTATCCCTACCTTGTGCTCGATCGATGCATGCTAGAGTGCTATAGCTCTTGTGTTGCTGCTCAGGGAGTTACCTTGTTGTCTTTTTTCCTATATATAATGTTTGTGCACTTGTGTATTTGATTGTTGGCGTTGTTCATGTGTGTAGGTGCTTTGCTAATATCCTAGGTGTTGTTACTGATGTTGTGGATTCCTCCTTGGAATGGTAAGATGCTTGAGGATGATGGTACCATCCCCTCAATTTTGATGTGAAGAAAAACTAAGTTTCAGGCTTATTGCAATAGTGGCACAAGCTACTATAGGAGATCCTGTAGCAGCCATTTTTTCTTCTTTTTCAAGGGATTTTACTTAAAAGGAGTGTTAATAGGGAGTGTAGGGTTTGAAGGATGATGTTAGAGCCCTGGTGGAGTAGTGAAGGGCTGTGGAAATAAAGGAAATGTCCTATGTGTTTTTTTTTCTTTGAATGTGACAGGGCTTAGGGTTGGCTTTGAGAGATGGTGATTTCTTTTTAACTAGGGATGCATGGAGGATGGGTGAGTGATTATATGAAGGTGTGAGGACTATAATTAGCCTTAAATAGGCCATGTATGATGATCTTCCAATCAGAACCTTTTTCCTATAGAATTTCAGGACATCCTATAGTGTTATAGGATCTTCGTGTAGCAGTTACAAGACATCCTGTAGAAAACCAAAGAGGGCTTACAAATGGACTTTCTGAGCCCCAAGGATGGGTGAGAGTGGTAAGGAAATTTTTGACATGGATGGTATGGAGTGGATGGAGGAAAAAATGGGATGGAACTTGAGCATGATCTCCCTGGAGATATCCAAATTGCAACTGTCCTCAAAACCTTCAAAATGACAGAAATTATTAATGGACAAGTTGTAGGTCCCAGTCATGGCATTCTTCTTTGTTTTTTTTCTCTCTTTTTTTTTTGAAGGACACACAAGCTGTCTCAAGAGTAATTTTCAACCTGCCTGTCTGTCTTGGGAACCTCAAGGGAGGTTTTCACCTAGGGATCTTTTATTTTTCTCTTTTTACTTTTTTCAATCCTAGGCTACCTCAAGGAGGTTTTCAACCCAAGAGTTGGCCTCAGATTCCTCACGGATGTTTTCATTGAGGCCTCTTATTTTATTTTTTTCACAAAAAAAAACATTATTTAAGAATCTTGTGACTTGGAGGCTAGGAAACTTCCAAGAACATTCACCTCTTTTTTAATGATACTAATGAACTATTCCCTGGATAGAGACTTTCTGTAAACCTTCAATCTATATCCATTGACAAGCAAGGGAATCCCTTCCTCATCAATGGTCCTGATTTGAACAGCTCCATTGTCATGGAATTTCTCTATCAGGTATGGGCCTAACCACTTTTTCATCAATTTTCCTTTGAAGTCCTTGAACCTAGAGTCATATAGTAGAGCCCAATCCCCTTCTTGAAAAACCTTGTCCTTGATGTTCCTATCATGCCAAACCTTCCTCTACAATTGAATAACTTTAGTTTGTAGGAGGGCCTACATTTTGAATTCATCCAAGCCATTTAACTGGAGAAACCTCTCCTATTTTTCCTTTGTAACATTTAAATCCAATTGTGCTACCATTCTCAAAGTATTGTACTCAAACTCAATGGACAACAAAGCCTTCTTTCCATAGACGAATTCATAAGGGGTGAAACCAGTAGTTGCCTTCCAAGTTGTATTATAGGCCCAAGTCGGCTCCACTAATCTGTCTTCCCAATCCTTTCTACTGCTACTCACAACCTTGGTGAGGATTCCTTCTAGTGCGCTATTGGTGACCTCTACTTGTCTATTGGCCTAAGGATGATATGTAGTATATTTTTTGTGCTTGATATGATGTCGCCTAAACAATTTCTCGATTAGATGTGATGTAAATTGAGCTCCCTGATTAATGAATAGCTCTCTGGGGTACCCAAATTTGTAGAACACATTCTCTGTTAAGAACTCAACCATTTTCTCTTCTGTTTCTACCTTGATAGCCTTTGTCTCAACCCACTTTTTTAGATAAACAGTGCATACAATTATGTACTTTTTTCCCCTAATGGTGGATCAATTGGCCCAATGAAATCCATTCCCCACTTGTGAAATGACTCTAAAGACACCTAAGCTTGTAAGGGAATTACATCCTTGGGAGTAGGTTTCCCCATCCTTTGATACTCATCACATTCACTGGTGTATCTTCTTGCATGTTGGTGGAGAGTGGGCCAGTAGTAGCTAGCATGTAGAATATTGAAAGTTGTCCTCTTGGCAGCAAAGTGACCTCCACAAAGCCCATCATGATAGGCTAAGAGGATTTCAAAGAATTCCTCTTCCCTGACACATCTCCTTAAGATTTGATCTGGTCCTAGCTTGAAAATATTTCCCCCAATCCAAGTGAAAGGAGCACTCTTCCTTACAATTGTTCTCTTCTCCCTCGATGAAATATTTCAAGGGAACTCTATAGCAACTAGGTAGTTGGCTATGTCAGCAAACCATGGAGAGAGAATTGAAATAGAAAATAAGTTCTCATCTGGCAGTTGATCATCAACCATCCCTTCCTCACCTGTAGACAAAGAAAGTATAGACAAAAAATCTGCAACTACATTTTCTTTACTTGGCTTATCAATGATAGCTAAATTAAACTTCTGTAATAGAACCAACCATCTAATAATTCTAGGATTCACATCATGCTTATTCATTAAGTACTTGATATCTACATGGTCAGTATGCATGTTGGGCACAACCCAACTTGGTCCAAGTTTTGGTCAAAGACTCGGCATTTTGAGGAGTAAAGCACGTAGAGCTAACGAAGTTCTATTCATCGTGCAGTGTCTAAGGGCTTTGGGGTGGGTCAGAGTCCCTTATTTTGTAATGGGTATCAGGTATTAGTCCATTGTTTTGTCGGATCCATGGTATGTGGACCCTGGTCTTGTAGTAAGGAAACCTATATAAGGAAGTGCAATACTTTGTCAATAGATAAGAATAGACTAAATTCATAGATTGATCATAATTTCCATCTTGAGTTTGTGTTTTGGGGAAGGCTCCGTAGCTGAGTGCGTGGAGGTCTTGAAGATTCTACAGATGAGTACACAGACCACCTGTAGTTAGGTGTGTAGGTGAGAGAAGTGCATGTATTAAAGATATTTATTAATAAAGAAGAAGTTTTGGTGAAGTATTGAGTATCTTTTTGTGTTCATTATCTGTTGTTATATATATTGTCATGCATATTTTTTACTGAATTATGCGAAAGAATACATGTTATGATATTGTTTGTTATGTTTATGTGTTAATTACCAATCTATGAAGCTAATAATCATCGTGAAGTTATTCATGTATGTGAATTTGTATATATATAATACATAAGTGAACACATGGGTGCCACAGCGCAGATATCGCTCTTGTTGTAGAAACCTGGTTCTGCAACCTCCCAAAACCACTTCAGGTGAGACTGCGGTATGTTTGTAGGCCATTGCCAAAAGGGCCAGTGGTTGAGGGTTTTCTTGGTGCACAATACACTCTGAAACTGGGTCAATCCCCCTCAAACCAATAAATGGTTCCATTGTCAAGACCGATATCTACTTAAGTGATATGTTTTGGCATCCGTCGAAGAAATAAATCCAGGAGTGGGTTGAATAGAAAGAAAGAGAATTTGCAAAAAAAAAGAACATAAACCCTTGATTTTCAATTGATGACTGGTTGCAAAAGTATATCTTCGAAGAGAAGTACAAAATCTTCTTTGGTTCATTCCACATTGAATTGTACGAGTGGGTATCTAAGTTGACCAAGCATATGACTTGTTTCAAGAATGACGAACCTAAGGAGTGGAATCCTGAATTAATACAATGATTCAAGAACATCAGTAATAGTATCTCAAGGGCTGTTGATTTCTAGATTGATATAATTTTGGAAGGATTTGTCACTGAGTTCACGATAGATGCGATCATATCCTATAGTGAAGATGAACAAGGTTTTTTCAAAGGACCACGAGGTAAGCTCTTAAAATATTTTAATCTCTGGATTAAGATGTTATTGTGTGAAAAGGGGATTCTATGAATGCAGTCAAATTAATGTTTGGAAGAAGAGGAAATAAGACTGAACCAGGGTCTACTTGAAGTGGAAAACGATATAGAAAAGAAGCGAAGAATTTTATTGATACTGACTATATCCCCCTTATTAGGAGGATCTACAAGTGAAGAAGAAAGAAATAACCCTACAACCCTGTGACATTCCCCCTCCCATCCTAAATGCACGTCAAAGTTAGGAGTTGAGAAGAATCAAGGTACCTCCAAGATTCCCCACCCATCTACTCCCCTTACCCCCCATCCCCCTTCCCATAATTCCCCTACACCCGCTCTCCCTCTTCCTAACCCCTTAAGAAAAATGGTCGATGACATTAAGCTACCTATTTTTAAAGGACAGGAATCAGAGGATCCTGACTAGTTCAGGTTTGTAAGTGATGCAGCATGGAAAATCAGATAGATCACTAGTGATGATGTAAATAAGGCACAAATCATCACATCATTGCGAGAAAGAGCACTAACATCATATATGAAATACTCTGCAACTAATTTGATTACTTTGTTGCATGAAATTAAGAAAGCATTGGTATCAGAATTTAAGAAGTTGAAATCATAATCATAATGCATCATGGAGCTGAAAGAAAATCAAGTAGATGACTACTAAGACTATGTGGGAGTTGGATCAACGATTGAAGGTGTCGATGAGTCAAGTAAGCTTAATATACCCCCAGAACAACATAAGGAATGGTTCATAGCCACACTACTGCCACATATTAAGTTACCTTTGACACAATAGAAGATCGCAACTCAAGCTGAATCATTGGAGATTACGATGAAGCTGGAAGCTTCACCGATTAGAGATACTCATGTAGGAGTACAACAAATTCAGAATCAACTAGCCAATTTGACCTTGGAATTACAAGATCTCAAGAAAGGTAAAGAAACTCAATCAGAAGTATGGTGTACAAAATACAAAGCAGAGGGTCATTATAAGGATCAATGCCCTGTGTTCAAAGATTATTTGGAAAGTGGAGCACCTAACCCAGTAAACCCAGGGTTGTGGTACGAGATTTGTAGAATGAGAGGTCAAAATCACTTTGACAGTTTCTACCTATTACAGAAGTATATGTAGACCCCGAAGCAACTATTTTGCAACTTTTGTAGGTCAGTAGGTCATGATGAGAAAAATTGTCGAAGTTATGACTTGATGATGGAGCGCACTGCTGATACTTATTGACTGCAAGTTGAAGGACATACACACGAGGATCTAGGCTAGCACATTGGTCGCAGATGCTTTCAAGGATGAGGAGGAGCTGGTCGAGGATGTGGCCAGATTATCTGTTATAATTGTGGACAAGAAAGACACTTTACAAGAGACTGTCAGAACCATACAACAACCTGCACCTATTGTAATTCTTTTGATCATGTGATAGAATAATTCCCCATCCTTATTGCGAAGATGCAGGAAAAAAGAAACTAGCAGCCTGCAACAAATATTCAAATGATGACCACAAACCTAAGGGAGGATGAACCATGCATCAATATTGTAATGAGAAGTGGAGCTGCGACTGGAGATGATAAAGCAGAAAGGAAAAAGGAAGTTGAAGTTACATGATAAGGAAAACTACTGAAAATTCTCCTGCCTTTGATATTTAGAAGGAAAAAAAGTGTTAATGGAGGTGAGGCAAAGCTTTATGAATGATGGCGCCTCGAAATCTATTGCACAACCGACTCAAAAGGATAATTGTGAGATAGTACCAGTTGCGACACAAGATGTGGATCCAAATATCTTGAAGTCTTTTCTACAGACTTGCATGAATTTGTTGAGAAATCAGAAGGCCGTAGAGGGATTGCAAGAATTGATAGACTATTTTCCTTCTAAAGAGGTACGTATGGTGAGATGCATGTAGTGAATAATCTACATAGACACAAGAAGTGGACTGAAAAGGAAATGAGGCTTACAATGCAAATTGGATAACGCGACATGGATCAATTTATCTTAGATCTAGGATCTAATGCCAATGTCTTGCCGAAGAAAACTTGGGAATTGATGGGTAAGGTGAAGCTGCAATGGTCAACTATCTAGCTGAAGATGGCGAATCAACAGAATATTGTTCCTCTAGGAAGATTGTCAATTATCATAGTACACATTGATAGAGTGTGCACTACCACTGACTTCGAATTGATTGATATTATGGATGATAGTAATCCCTATCCCACATTGCTTGGATTCGATTGGGCATTTACTAACATGGCTATAATTAACTTGAAGAAAAGGAAAATGATATTTGAAAGCAATAATATGAGAGTTATTGTTCCCTTATATCCATCGAAGGGAGCGAGCTATACTGAGCCTATTAAAGAAGAGTACAACACAGATTACATCGACAACATTTATCAAATAACAACAAAAGAAGAAGAGTGGATTAACTCTACTACAACTGGAAAACTGACTTGGGAGCAAGATAGTTCCTACACTTTAGATTCAAAAGAGGAATTAGAGAACTAGAAAAACATGTTGCATTAAGTTTCTAAAAAGCGATGTGCAAGGATCACTAAAGAAGTGCATTGTATGACAACCGAGGTATGTGATTTTCCTTTGTATGATGGTTTGGGTAATATAAATACTTTCTTTAGATGTTATGAAATACAGGTACCCGAATGTCAGAGATTATTAGCACTGGATCAAGCAATGAGGGCTACTCCAACTAAATGGTGCGGTACTCATAAGAAGAATATAGGAGACAGGAAAAAATGTAGAATATTGATGTGGGTAAGGTTTGGTCAAGTAGAAATAGAGCTCGTAGATAAGTATGATGGCAATATTGATCCTAGAGACCACATACAACTCTATCTGGCAGCTTGGGAAGAAATTCCTCGAGAAGAATGGGTGTAGGGCTTCATCCATACCTTGGAGACAATTCCTCAGAATTGGTATCTGGAAATAGATCTTCGACATGGTATTGCTAGCTGGGAAAAAATGGTTGATGGATTTATAATGACATTCAAATTTGAATATTACTATCCACATATAGATGTAGCTCTGAATATAGTTAAGAAGAAAATTTTTGAGAATGAAGTTCCAGTTATCTGGCAACCTGATTGGGTTGTGCAAATGTGTAATGTAATGGAATGTTATAATCTCACTGTGGAGGAGGATGATGATCCTCGCAGTATTGACATCAAATAATCAGAATGTCATCGCGAAGTAAATGGACCTGAGATAGAGATACCTGATATAACGAAGCCATTAAAGATGAAGAAGGTGAATATAGGGTCAGAGGCTGAAGCAAAGTACACAACAATAGGAGATTATTGGGATGAAGACATAGTCAACAAGATAACAGATCTCTTTCATGAATATCAGCAGTTGTTTCCCACTAAGTTTTTAGATATGAAGAGCATAGTAGTGGATTTGGGAGTTAAGAGGATTCTTTTGAAGTGTGATGTGAAGCCTGTCAAGCAAAGACCTTATAGACTGAATCCAAAATATAAGGAGAAGGTGAAAGAAGAATTAGACAAAATGTTAGCAGCTGGGATAATCAAAACTATCAAATAGTCTGAATGGGTAAGTCCCATGGTGGTTTAGGAAAATAGGGAAAAAGGGGAAATCAAAATTTGTGTTGACTTAAGGAAATTGAATGATGCATGCTTGCCTGACCCCTTCCTTACACCATTTACAAATCAAGTATTGGACAGTGTAGGAGGATAGGAGGCCTATCTTTCACAAATGGCTTTTCAAGATACCATAAGATCATAAGTGTGCCAGAAAATAAACATAAAACAACTTTTTCTATAGAGTGGAGCTCTTACCAATACACGGTGATACCTTTTGGATTAAATAATTCACATGCTATATTTTCCAGAGTTGTAGTTGCCGCCTTTAAACAACATATACACAAATTTTTGGACGTTTACTTTGATGATTGGACAGTCTTTTGGATATTGAAGAAGCATGTGGAAAGCTTAAGGTTGATGTTGGATACATGTAGGCACTACCAAATATCATTGAACTTGAAGAAGTGTATCTTATGTGCACCATTTGGTATATTGATGGGACATTTAATCTGTAAACAAGGATTAATGGTGGATCCCACGAAGATCACATTTATTGTGAACCTACTAGCACCAAAAATAGTGAGACAACTGTGCATGACACTGGGACACACTGGCTATTACAAAAAGTTTATAAAGGGGTGTTCACAAGTAACTACACTAATAGAGAAATTGCTGAAGAAAGATGTGACGTTTCAATGGGACGAAGAGTGCCAGAAGAGTTTGGATGTACTGAAAGAGAAAATGGTAACTACACCTATTCTAGTTTTCTGGACTGGAAGAAGGAGTTCCATGTGTATGTTGATGCATCTTGCATAGAATTGGGTGTAGTGCTAGTGCAACTAGGAGCAAGCGAAATTGATCATCCCATAGCATTTGTAAGTAGAAAACTAACCAAGGTAGAAAAGAATTATAACACAATAGAAAGAGAGGGATTAGCTATGGTATATGCATTACATAAGTTTAGACACTACTTGTTGGGAGCGCATTTCAAAATGTTCGATGATCACTATGCACTGAAATATTTGGTGAATATGCCTATTTTGGGAGGAAAGATCTGTTGATGGTTGTTATTATTCCAAGAGTATGGCTTCAAGGTTATAGTGAAGCCAGGGAAATTAAATATCAGTCCTAATCATCTATCAAGAATAGAGACAAGAGAATAACCCACAAATATCGAAGATAACCTACCTGATGCATAGCTATTCGCAATCAAAGTCACAGATATTATTCAGTTTTTGGCCACAGGAATGGTGCCTGCAGAGTACACTATGAAGCAAAAGAATGAGTTGGTGGTTCGAGCAGCTGATTTCTCATTGATTGCTAGACACTTGTACAAAATGGGATCGGATGAAATACTGCACAGATACGTCCCTGAACATGAATGATAGAGTATTTTGACAGAAGCTCATGGAGGAGTTGCAAGTGTCCACTATGCAAGAAAATCCACCATGTAGAAAATCTTGAGAGCTGGGCTATGGTGGCCCACAGTACATAAGGATGAAAAAAAAATTGTCAAGCATGTGAGGTATGTCAAAGAACAGGGAAGCCATCTAGAAGAGAAGATGCCACTAGTGCCATAGATAACTTTGCAAGCTTTTGAAAAATGGGATATTGACTTCATTGGACTTATCAATCTTCCATGGAAGAAGACTGGTGCGAGCTATATCATCACTGCCACTAATTATTTGACAAGATGGGCCAAGGCATAATCATTGAAGGATTTCAGTGTAGAAACTGTTGCAAAGTTCATCTTTGAATATATATTTTCCAGGTTTGGTTGTCCGAAGATCTTGATGAGTGACCAAGGCACACATTTCTTGAATAAGACCATTGAAGCACTAACTAGGGAATTTCAGGTTTACCACCAGAAGAGCACTCCTTATCATTGTCAGGAAAATGGAATAGTGGAAGCTTTCAATAAAATTCTATAGAATGAATTAACCAAAGTATGCAATGTGAACAAATACGACTGATATTTAAGGATTCCAACAACATTATGGGCATACAGAACAACATGCAAGAAATTGACGGGGCAGACACCATTTAGGTTGGTATATGGACAAGAGGCAGTTATGCCTATTTGTGCCAATTTTGAGAATTGCAGTTGTCATAGATACAACAGACCCTAAGATTATGAAGGAAAGGATGTCATTGATACTAGCTCTAGAAGAAGACAGGTTCATAGCATGGTTCCATCAGCAAGTGCAGCAAGAAAGAGAGAAATCATGGCATGATAGGAATATCAAGAAGAAGGAATTCTGAGAAGGAGATATTGTATTATTATATGATAGAAAATTCACAAAGTTCCTAGGAAAATTTAAAACACATTGGTTAGGACCATATATCATCAAGCACATCTCTGATGGTGGTGTAGTTCAACCCGCGAAAATGAATGGTCAGCTAATTTCGGGACGAGTGAATGGTAGCAAATTGAATATATACATGGACAACTCTATCCCTGGAGCTTCACACTAAAAAAGGAAGGAAGGAAAGACTTAGTGCCACTTGTATTTGAAAGTGGGCATGGGACTATAAACTACTCTGCAGGAAGTGACTTCATCGAAGGAAGATTACTATGCCATAATTAGGAGTATGATGAAGTCTGAAGGAACTACTAGAAAGAAAAGGTGACTGCGCTACAAGGGAAGGTTCATCGAAGTTGGCTAGAAATATGACCCTTGGAAGGAAAAAGCTACTGTTAAAAGGAAACTGTCATTAAAAGGTACAGGAGAAATGCATTTATGAAGAACAATTGGTTGTATCTAGCCCCATACTTGCATTAAACAAGAAAATCTTATCCAATCATGGGGTTGGGAATTCAAATTTGTTATAAAAATTGTATCTTGTGCCACATTTTACACTTTGTGCTGAGAGAATTTGGAATTTGCATCTAAGTGAGAAAGAGCTACTGTATGTACGAGAGGAGTTTCGAGGAACTTGTTAGAATATTTACAGAAATAGGATTAGTGGGTATTATGGAGGCACAAGCAGCAAATGTACCCATGTCCCCAAGGAGTGTGAAGTCACCAAGAAAGAAGGCACCCAAAGAACCACAGAAGAAGCAGAAGAAGAGACCAGATAAGGTCTCTGGGGCAGAACTAAGAACATCCCCGAGGAAGAAAACACAGAAGGAAGTACGCATGAAGAACAGATAAGATAAGGGGAAGACGCCTGTGAAGAAATGAAAGAAGCCCATGCAGCAAAAGATGCCTCAACAAATCAATGATAGTGAAGAGGAGGTTGAATTTCACCGGATGGAGACATGGGATAAAGAGATTCCTGATGTGCTCCCACCTTACATGCCACCATGAAAACTGGGTGCCAAGCTGGTTAATGATCCAAAGGATAGAAATTTTGGCTAGTTCACTCCATTATTGCCAGAGGAAGTGTCGTTTCATGGAAAAGTGTTGGGGAAGATCCCACAGTTGAAGATGGAAGACTGGGACTTTAATGATTGGAGAAAATACCCGCAATTTGAACCAAGTATATATCTAAAGCAAGTTTAGTACCTCGAAAGTGGAGTCACGAGGTTGGAGTTGTACCAATGCGCTGCAGGATTGTAGAGAGCGAGCCTCTTAAACATGTTGAATGTACCACACTTCAGTAGAAGCACATCTAGTATGGCCTATGTGTGACAACTCCTCGCACCAGTACATGATGTACGCCTCTGGATAGGGACGAGGATCCCGATTGATGATATGTTAATTAGAACAATCATAGTGTCACGTCATTAGGGAAAAGACAAAAGGGGATGGCACAAATGATAAAGGACAGATTCAGACTAGTGAAGAAGTCACGGGGATATGATATCAATTCCATCGATGACCAAGGAGTGATTCTTATTGTGCACATCTTAGCAGTTAAGATAATGAGGAAGTGCAGGTCCAATGAGGTACCTGCAGCTATAGTATCTTTGGTTATGCAATGCAGCGCAGGGGTCTAGTTTAACTAGGTTGCCTATTTGTGCAAGGAATTTTTGATAGATTGCAGGGAAGAATAGGGAAAGGGGAAGACGTTCCACTACACTTGGTTGATAATCATCATCATGCTAGTTACATGGAAAGAACCAAAAGACTTGTAGTTTCCATCTACCGAGGTGGATATTTGTGAAGCAGTGAGGTATGCCTCCCTCTAGTTTACTAAGGATCCGACGTGCACAACGGATAATAGGATTTTATTTATGGTGATGTTAATGGATCTACACATGGTGGTGAATCACCATCCAAGGTTGTCATCTTATTTATATAAGCAGTATTGTCACAATGCAGACTTCAAAGCGAACTTCCACAAAGCTTATGTGAAGGAAATGAAGGACCCAACTAGGACATGGCACCCATTTCCATATTTAGTAATTGAAGATTATTTTCTTGCAATAGTACAACGTTGGCTAGAAGAATGGGATTAATCCACCAAGTGGAGTGGTTGGAATAGAGAAGGGCACATCGTAGGATGTAGGTACAAGTGGAAAGGATGCAGAGATATAAATAAAGGAAACATAGCAAGAGCATGAGGAACCCCTTAGTGATGCAGGAGTACCAGAGGAGTTACCTTTTATTTTCAAAAGCAGAGTACCAAAAATTGCCATGGGCAAGAGGAAAAAGCATAAGAAAATAAGTCCAAAGGAGCAGTAATGCTTGTCCTCGCTGATGGGGACATCGACGAGATCATAGAGAAGGTCCAAGAGATCATAGAAGAGACCTAGGACAAAATTAATGATCACTATAGTGCAATCTTGGATGAGGTACAACAAGGCATCGCGGAGCTGAAACCATTGTCGCAAACAACAAAACAACCAGAACAAATAACTCAGCCACTGTAGGTAGAGCAGAGAATAGAGACACAATTCAATGTTAGAATTTTGCAAGTGCCAACTAGGGCACTACCATTCAACACATCAGAGTATAAAGGATGATCCAAAGCATGGAAGAGTGTCAACATGAATATTTTCACATTTCCCATTCAGGTGCTACACAAATTCCATCAAAGTTTAACAAATGAGCTGCAGGAGCGGGAACAATGAACCTCAGTGTTGACGATGTAGGTGGAAAAGGAGAAAGTTGCACTAAAGAAGGAGCTGGAGTAGGTGGTTAAGCAAAGAGACGATGCATGGGAGTGATGACAGCAGTTGGGAAAATCCATTGAAGATACTTGCAACATAATCCTGGACGTGAAGGTTTGTGAGGAGGAACCACAAACAGAGAAGGTCGTGAAGCTCACCCTTGCGATCAAGGAATCAAATAATACACTGGAAAATATGAAATTTGAGTATGAAGTGCATATATCAGAGCTGCAAATAAGGCTGCAGTCATCCACACCACTAGAAGTATGGGAGAAGAGGTAAAAAGACTTAAAATTAGCATTGAAAGGCATCTCTGACACAGTGGCAGACTGCGGGAAACTACTAGATGACACGATGCAGATTTGGACCTCACTGTAGGAGGATCCAAACATCCAGAAGATCGAGGAGGAAGTACAAATGAAGCAGAAGCAGCGCGACGAGATCTTGGAAGTTGTGAAGACCCTACCAGTCTTGCAGAGACTATCCAGTATTACCGAAGGAAAGAACCTCCAAAAGAAAATAGATGATCTTCGGAGGAAGGAGAAAATTTTGCAGGAGAGAACTTAGCCATGGCAAGATGATGCTCTGCAACTTTCTCAGGCATTCGTTGAAAGGCACAAAGAATTGAAGAAAATGGAGATGAAAATACTACAAAAGGTTGTTGGCCCAACCACAGAGGCATTGCTGGAAGAGGTGCACCAAGAGGAGAAACAAATGGCAAAGATAGTTCAACACTATAACGCAGTCTACAATGGAATTGCAGCAAAAATCAAGTGAATTGCAGTTGAGTGAATAGGGACGAGTCACGAGTGAGTCTTGGGAGGCTATTGGGCACAACCCAACTTGGTCCAAGTTTTGGTCAAAGACTCCGCATTTTGAGGAGTGGAGCGCACGGAGTTGGTGAAGTTCTATTCACTGCGTAGTGTCTTGGGGCTTTAGAGTGGGTCAAAGTCCCTTATTTTGTAATGGGTATCGGGTGTTAGTCCATTTTTTTTTTGGATCCATGGTATGTGGACCATGGTCTTGCAGTAAGGAAACCTATATAAGGAAGTGCAATACTTTATCGATAGATAAGCATAGATAAATTTCATAGATTGATCATAATTTCCATCTTAAGTCTGTGTTTTGGGGAAGGCTCCATAGTTGAGTTCCATGGACGATTTAAAGAGTCTGCAGTTGAGTGCACAAACCACCTCCAGCTGGGTGGTAGGTCAGAGAAGTGTATGTATTGAAGATATTTATTAATAAAGAAGAAGTTTTGGTGAAGTATTGAGTATATTTTTGTATTCATTATATGTTGTTATATATATCATCATGCATTATTTTTACTGAATTATGCAAAATAATACATGTTATACTATTATCTATTATGTTTATACGTTAAATACCAATCTGTGAAGCTAATCATTAGCATGAAGTTATTCATGTATGTGAAGTTGTAGATAGATATAAGACATAATTGAACACATGGGTGCCACAGTGCGGATATCCCTATGGCTATAGAAACCTGGTTCTGCAACCTCCCATAATCGCTTCAAGTGAGACTGCAATCTAGTTATAGGTCATTACCGAAAGGGCCAATGGTTGAGGGCTTTTTTGGTGCATAGTACACTCTGAACTTGGGTTAAGCCCCCTCAAACCAACAATGCACAAAGGTTTGACATCCAGTGATGTAGTGTCTGAACTTGTTCAGAGAGTGGACAACATCTAGGAGTTCCTTCTCAATTAGAGTGTAATTACATTCATCCTTAGACATATTTTTGCTAATGATGTAAATGGCATAAGGAAACTTGTCATCTATATGGCCTATAGTTGCTCCTATAGCTTTGTCAGATGGATTAGCATGGATGTGGAAAGAAGGAGCCCAATTTGTGCCTCTAAGTATGGACGCAGTAGCCAATTTTTCCTTCAGGATCTCTATTGGGTGAAATCCAACTTGGTTTAGATTTTAATGAAGACTCCGCTTTATGTGGAGCGGAATGCGAAGTGAAGAATGAAGTGGAGTGTGAATTAGACCACACAGTGGAGCAGCGGAGCGCCAAGTGGATGACGCAGTAGATATATGTGTGGTGTGGGGGCTCTGAGGAGGGTCGAAGCCCCTCCTCTTTGTAAAAAGTAAGTAATATTGTAAAAGATGAATGGTTTTTAGACCATAGTAGCTTGTATTAGGGGAGTCCATGGTATTTTGCTGATATATCCCTCGATGTAATAGTATATATAGGGATCAATAATAAGATGAAGAATCATCTTTATGGTCCAGATCTGTATGTATGGTCGAATTATTGTGATCTGTAGATTGTGGCTAAGGAAAGGCTCTATAGTTGAGTGCATAGAGGCCTGAGTTTGTAGTTGAGTGCACAGATGACCTACAGCTTAGTGCGCAGGTCAAGAACTATTTGTTGTACAAATTTATTATTATAAGCAATAGTTCTATGGATGTAGTCCCACATTGGGATGAACCATGGCAAATTGATGTCTTCATATGTTTATTTTCTTTTTATCTGTTGTAGCATAGTAGTTTATTAGAGTTGCATTTTATTACAACATGGTGATGATTATGGGTTTATATGATATGTTTATGTGATTAAATGAATGCAGTGAAGTAATCTATTTATGTTAAAGATAAAAGAACATAAAAATACCACGTCACATCATCCCTCAAGGCTGCAGAAACCTGGTTCTGCATCCTCCCATAATTACTTCAGGTGAGATTGTGATCTATGGTGAGCACCAATATTGCAGCAATAATGCTACAACTCCTGGGGCTTCCTACTTTACTTTTGTCAACACGGTAGTTCGTAACAAACTTGGAAGCGACGGTGTTGTATGCACAAGTACTAGCTCTTACTGTGAGCTGTCACTTGGTCAGCTGGTGCAAGATCACTAGGAGCTCAAGCTAACTTCTATGAGTATCCAGAAGAAGATATTAACTGTGATGAAAGAAAGATAACTCTACAAAGGCTATTCTACTTGTAGAAAGAGAAGGAAAACTAAAATGTAACGCAAACCCTAGCAAACCCTAATTTACCTATTAACCCTAATTTTGCAGGAAAAGAGATGAAAAATGATGAAATGAGTGCCATTGCCTACTTAAAAGGTAAATTGCATTTATTCAAGATACTTCTGAAAAGAAATGAGAAGAAAACATCTTTTTGTGCTTTTGAGTGCTTTTATGTGAAATTATTATGCTGGTGATTTATTTAGTTGTGATTGTGTAGAGGTTTTGTGGCGAAGGAAGATGGAGTCAGCTTTTGCAGAGGTGGAGGAAGGTGGGGGAGGTCCTCAGAAGCCCCTAGTACTCTTCTGAAGACTTCCATTGCAATCGTATTTCGAAAAACCACTTACAGGTAATTCTACAGGAGGCTATAGGGGATCTATAGGAGGATCTACAGGAGGAGGCCAAGAGCTATTTTTGGAAGTTTTGAAGGTGGAAAATAATGGGAAATGGTAACTGAAGGCCAAATGAAGGTGTTGAGGTGTGTGGATCTTGTCAAGAAAGATCAAGAGTGAACATGATGGTTGGATTTGTTCAAATGGCAAGAGGGAAGCTTATGGAGAAAATGCGGAAATTAGGGCAGATTGGCGAAATGTTGCAAATGACTTGGGAAATCTGTGAGAAGTGAGCTGGTGCTGGCTGGTTTATGGATGTATGGTGAGCTGAGGTGTCCTACAAGAGATCTGCACATCTACTTATAAAAACTAATCAAAGAAAGGACTAACCATACCATGAAAACGGAAATTTCTCTAGCTTGACCTAATTTCTGACCTACAAACATAAAATGTTGAACAGTAACCTTTGAACAGAAAAGCATGTAGAGAGATTTATGGTAAAAGAACAAGAAATTATCTAGGCAACTAAATCTAAATCAATATATCAATCTTTCTGAATCAAGTCATCACACTAGAAGTTGCATGGAAGAGCAAAACTGTGTTTTTGGTGGCAGCAGTAGTGCCTTGACCTCAAATCATAGTCCCAGAAAGGGAGAAAGGAGATTAGGGCCTATTGTTGGCCTTTTTGAATCTTATTTTTTCACTGTAGTAACCTACTTGAGCAATTGAAACAAAAACAGCTATGCAAACCATCAAAAGCAACCTAATCTAACAAAGTAAAATGAATCTATGTAACAAAAATTAACTCATGAACTGAAGCAAAAACATATAAGTACAAAGCAAGAGGTGTTGGGCAGCTTGGGTTGGGCCCTAACCCAAGAGATTTAGCCCTCTGAAAGAGATCAATGCTGGCTCAAAAACTGTTTCATCTTCATTATCAAAAATAATAGTCACATTACATGAACTGTTCTAAAAAAGAAACTCGAAAATAAGTTGAACAAGTGCTGCACAAAAGTGCAAAAATTCTACTAATGATTGGCTAACCTACTGAGGCTCTAAGCCTCCTTATTTATACAAATGGATTCCTCCAAAATTCCTCGTAAAATCGATGAGCTTGGCTTCCCAGAACTGGAGATAAACAGTAGTCCTTCTTTACTTGCTCGGCTGTCCCTTGGATGCATCAATGTGGACCTTTGTGCTCCGAGTTGCTGATGGAGGATTCGAGGAAAGGGGTCATAAATGAAGGAGACACCCCCCTACAAATCCTCTTCCCTGTTTTCCTCAAGTATTTGCTGCCATTTGCTCATAAATCCCTTGACTTTGTCCAAAATTGACCAAAAAATCTGCATAAAGCACACATTAGACTACATGGCAAAATGACTAACCTAGTTCACTCTATTAACATAAATATATTCAAAAACATGCAATAAACTAATGAGAATGGTGGATTAAGTCGAATTAAGAGGCAAAATGAGCCCATATAATTACCCATTTATGGGGCTCATCATCACCCCCCTACTGAATGGGTTGCTCATCCTCTAAGCAACTAGTCTAACTCTTCATCCTTGATGGCTTTGACAGATTCCCTAACCTCCCATGCTTATAATGTGATATCTTCCTCTTTATCATGGAATCCTACGTTTCTATCCACCTCTTCCCACTATTTCTATTCTTCCTCCTCTTTTACTCCTTCCAACAGTCCTAGCAGCAATGGAGGACTGAATTTGAGGCCAATCCAATTAGTCTTCAAACTTTGCATAGAGTGCTTATACAGTGGCACTCTCCTCATGGCTTCCCTCATCCTGTTTGGGAAGTGATACTCCCTGATTCATAGGCTATGTGGAAATGTGTTCCACCTTCTCATGTAGGCATGAATGCAGTCATCTCCAAACAATCTCTCCATGTCCTCGAAATGAGCAATAGCCTGGGCCTGCTTATCAACATAGTCTGCGACAACTTGAGGATTAGTGGCAAGGTGTTGGTGGGCATAGATGAGAGCCATGGGGTCTACTAGTTCTGCTTTAACCATTAGGGGTTCATTCAGCTCTTTTGCTATCATTTTCTGGATTTCTGCTGCCCTTTTCTCTTCATGGCTCATCCAAGATGCCATGGCCATCAGCTGCAAGTCTCCCAACGCAGCATTGGGATCCCATAGGTTCATATCAGTAAGGGCCATGTTGTGCAAGTAAAACTCTGCTAGCTTTTCTTTGTCCTCAGCTGAACTATGATCACATAAATGCATGAATTGGCCATAATCCTGAAAAGGTATTGTGCCCCTCTAGGCCAGTGTCTTGATCTAAAATTGGAGCCACTGATCCTTGAGGTACACTGCATATGATTTGGCTAGCTGCCTGCACTGTAATGCCTCCATAGCCCAGCTGGCCATGCAGGCTAATTGGGCTTCCTTTTCCTGTAGCTGCCTTCTCAAGATCAACACCTCATTTTCTGCCTGGGATTCCCTTTCCTGTTGCTATCTTATCAATGTCTCATTGTCTGCCTGGGGTTCCTCTTCCTATTGCTGTCTTTTTAATATTGACAGCTCATTTCCTCCTTGAGGTTCCCTTTCTTGCAGCTGCTTCTTTAACATTTCATTTTTTGCCTCCAATTGAGCTCTTCTGATGCTTTCTGTATGCCTGACCATGCTCAATTCTTTACCCATTTCCCTCAATTTGTTTTCGATGTTCCCAATATCTTCCACCCCTTTTGATTTTGCAATCTGCATCCATGTATGGGTCCTTACTCTTTCCTTTTCCAGCTTAAAGAAAAGAGGGACTGCAAACTTTTTGTTAGGTAAACTTGACTCAGGATAGAGTCAAAGTTGACCAGGTTAAACAGTGATGGTTTTGGGCACATGGTATTGTGCACCCATGGTATTCTGCCCGTGGTATTATATGTAATGGAGCTTATAAAAGGTTGGAAGGACTTCATTGTAATGCAAGACCTGGAGGTGAGCGGTGAAGGCTCACTTGGTCAGATTGGCCAGGGTTTTGGCCAATGCTAATGAGATCTTATTAGGTTGGGTTTTTCCCCGAATTTGGGGTTTTCCCGGATAAATATGTGTGTTTATGTGTTTATGGTTGTTGCTGGTTATTTTTATATTTATTCCTCTCAGTGATTCTCCGTAATTATTTATGTTATGCTGTAAATTTCTTAACAATTGGTATCAGAGCCATGGTTCAGGGTTTGGGCTTCTAAAGTACGCTTTCAATGAAGGATTTATTTTTAGCCCAATGGATAAAAGGATCAGCGCAAAAGTTTGTTGTTATTGCTCGTGAGATCACTGTTGAAAATAGTTAAAGAGAATTAAATTCAGATTTGGCATAGATCTGGATCAGCGATGTTGGTCGAAGACCTGGTGGATAGATAAATTTGCGTGAGAAGAGAACGGATCTGTTATGCGTATGAAAAGAAGTCGGATCTGGTCAGATCTAATGTGGATCTGTGGATTAGATCTGGCAGAGGCCTTGATACGCTTGGTCGACTCCTCGTAGACCTCTGCACGTGAAGCACGCCAAAGGAGGGTTTGACAATGATGCTGAGAAAAAATGTTGAAGAGTAGTCGTGATGCTCATCCAGCAGCAAATTGGATGAGTGGATCTGGGATCGCTCGCTGCTAGAAGGAAAATATCCAAGTTCGAAATGGAGAAGTGATCCAGATGACAATCTTGGTGAATATCTGAATGCCGGGATTGGGTAAAGAAGATGTCAAAATACACATCGAGGACGGTGTGCTGGTGATCAGGGGCGAAGGAGAATCGGAGGAGTTGAAATGTAATAGCAGGGTTCGACTCCCCGGGGATGTATTCAATGTTAATGCACACGGAAAAAGAGAGCAATGCACCGGAAATTGATGAGAGGCGGCGCCGAGAGCCACCGTCTCGCCACACGGATCTCAATTCCCTGTTAAACGATGTTTGGAGTCCCTTTTCACCGGCGACTACGAGTTCCTTAAGCCAAGCCATGGACGCTTCCAATTGCGTTCAGATTGATACCACTCGTTGGGTTCTGGACATGTCCGTCTTTGTAGGTCAAGAAAACAGCCAAGTGAAAGAGATCTGTGTATTCCTCGTCAGCGAAGTGGTTTTTCCTCCAGGAAAGGCGTTGGCAGTTTAAGTGCAGTATACTATTCTGGACCATGTACACGTGTCACCTGAATTAAAGGCAGTTAAACTTGGCAAGAAGGTAGCAAAGAAACGAAACAAGGATGCCCGCAATTGAGAGAGGATGGGTCAAAATTGCAGCAGCAATAAATGACAAAAAAATTTAATGAAGTCGAAGTTATTGCATGTAAATGGGCATACCACTGTAAAAACTTGTAAGGCGTGTGTACCCTTGGGTAATCACCTATAAAGTCTGGGTTAGACCTAGGTGATAGGGGGATGTCGGGTTAACGATACCCCGGATAAAAACTTTGAGGGGGGTAAGAGCTAGAGTGAGCGGGATTGTCTCACTTAGCAGGTTTGGCTGGAGTTAGTCAAGGAACCCCAAGTCAAGTTTAAGGGGGGAATTGTTAAGTAAACTTGACTCATGATAGAGTCAAATTTGACCAGGTTAAACAGTGATGGTTTTGGGCACATGGTATTGTGCACCCATGGTATTCTACCCGTGGTATTATATGTAATGGAGCTTATAAAAGGTTGGAAGGACTTCATTGTAATGCAAGACTTGGAGGTGAGCGGTGAAGGCTCACTTGGTCAGATTGGCCAGGGTTTTGGCCAATGCTAATGAGATCTTATTAGGTTTGGTTTTTCCCCTAATTTGGGGTTTTCCTGGATAAATATGTGTGTTTATTTGTTTATGGTTGTTGCTGGTTATTTTTATATTTATTCCTCTCAGTAATTCTCCGTAATTAATTATGTTATGCTTTAAATTTCTTAACACTTTTGTGGGATGATCTTCCCCCTTCCAAAAGGTTGTAGTAAGAGCCTAAGTTAGGCTGAGGTCCAGGCTCTGGTATCTCTTTTGCCTTGTCTTCCTCCTTGGTTTGTTCTTCTGCCTTCTTTTCAAGTTTTTTAGTCTCTTGGAGCTTTGCCAATGTCTCTTGTAGAGAGGTTTGTGCCTCCTATAGGACCGTTTTAGAGTCCATTAGTTTGATACTTTCTTTCCAAGTAGAGGTCTTGGGACTTCCTCTTTCGTAAGTGATGGGGGTTTTGGATGGAGAGTCCTCCTTTGTTGCAACAGGGACATCCTCAATGATGATGGGCTCCTTTGAAGGTGGCTGAGGCTTCCCCATCTTTATTCTGGTGCTCTTTCGAGCCTTGAAGTACATAGATGGTTGTCTCTTCCTTTTTCCTTTGGGCTTGGCTGGAGTACTAAGTGCAGCAAGAATAGCTGCTGCCTCTCTTGCTAGTGTCTCAGGAGACACTTCTTCTTGCTTTTCTTCTTCTTCTTCTTCTATTGTTTTTCCTGTTTCTGTTGGTTTTGTTTTTGCTATCTCTGATTTTGTTTTTTCCTCTACTTACTTAGTTTCTGTCTTTCCAGTGGCAACCTTTTTCTGCACTATCTTAGGCTTCTTCCTTTCAGTTATTGGTCTCTCCTTTTTCTCTGCTGTGGTTCTACCCTTTTCTGCTTTTGATTCTTTCTTCTTCTCTGCTTTAGGCCCATCTGTGGTGGTGTCATGTTTCTCCTCTCCTATCTGGTTTCCTTCTTCTTTTGTGTGGGGTTCCTCTTCTTCCAATTGAGTGTTCTTTTCTTCTTCATGGATTTCCTTCTCAGCTTCCCCTTTTTGTTCCTCCTCTTCACTTCCAGATGGACTAAAGTCATTAGTGAGAGTTTTATATCATCCTCTTTAGTCATGTTCCTGAAAATCTCCCAAGCTATGGGTATTGTGTAAGAGTGGAGGGCATCCTCCACCAGCAATTTAATTAGCCCATGGTGAGCCAATTGGTCTAGAACCCCTGCCTTCAATTTGGTGCTAGATTCTATTAAGGATTGGAGGAGAAAATATGGAATACTGAGTTTTCTGGATGCAGGAAGGTCCATGCCATATCTTAGTTAATGTAACAGTCTGAAATGATACCCATAAACTATGTTGTATCTTCCTTCACATGAGATATATTTCATGATCTGATAACTAACCTCACCCCATGGATAAGGTATACTTGTCCTCTTGATGCCATTCTTATCCTCCACAAGATGTTCATCAGGCTGGAAAAAGGTCTTCTTGGCCACTTGACCTAGTGGTTTTTCTTCTTTGCTCCAGGGTAGCCCAAGTGGGAGACCGGTGACCCTACTGATGAATTCCGGTGTAAGTTCTATGGTTAGACCCCTGAAATTGACAGTGGCATGGATTTTTGAGTGAGGTTTTAAAGACAATAAAAATTCCTCTATGACTTCCTCATCATACCCATGAAATTTTTCAAAGAAAGGCATCCAATTTTCCCTGGTAAAGAGGGCTACCACTTCTGGATGTTCATGCAGCTTAGTTGAATTCAGAGGCTCCTTCCTCATAAAACCCCCTGTCATGATGTTTTGCTGGACTATCTTAGGTGAGGAGGAAGGCAACAAATTTCAAACCCAGAAACAGAGGAACAACTGAGGTTTTCTTTTCTGGAACCAGAGAGAGAGTTTTTCGTGTTCCTCCTTTTTAACAAAAACAAATTGCAACTTTCCTTCCCTTCAAACTCTGTTCTTAAACTTAATTTACTTCTCAGTCTGTTTGAGGGAAACAATATCTTAAAAAACAGAGAGTATACAGGACAATGTTTTTTTCCTTTTCACAAAATAAGTAGACTACCCAATGCAAGTTCACTTTTTTACAGGCTTAATTCTCTAGAGTTGCATCATCTCTTTACAGAGGAGAATACCATGAAGGAGAAAGAGACAGTATTTTAGTGCAAAGAGTAAATGGAGAAACTGTATATATTTTTTAAGAAACACAGGCAGACTCTCTTCTCACTTTTCTTCCCTTTTTCAACTCAATATTTCGCTTGAAATCACACCACCCTTTGTAGAGATGGAAATGAAAAGAGGGTCTACACAAATCCTACCTCTTCGAGCTCGAATTTGCCATAAAATCCTGAATTTTCCTCTGCGATGTTGCTCACTAGCCCTCCTGTAGAAAGGCTCCTGTAGGACTGTGTTTCTGCTTCTGTAGAGTCCAATAATGCTCTTGTAGAGCCCGATAAGCAAAAGGGTTTTGAAACTGATGGAAAGCTTCTGTTTCGAGGCTCTGAAGGTGGTAGGTAGGTTTCTACAGCCAAGAACTTGTCGATACAAATGAAAACAAAGGTGATGAAGGTGGTCGACTGCAGCATACTTAAGCTTACGGGAGTGCTCTGCGGTGACAAGGTGAGGTGGAAGGCAGGGTACATTACCCTCATTCAGACCATTGGTCCCTACTTCAGTGCCATTATGAAACTTCATGCTGCCTACCCACAATCACTTCCATCATTTTCGTTATACGCCACCACTACTTGTTTTGAGTTTTTTTTTTCCGACTTGATTGAATACACGTATCGATTGCACCCACTGAGCGTTGTTTGAACTAGAGGAGGTGCTGTTTGAACTGGACGAGGGGTGTTGTTTGAACTGGATGAGGGTGGCCAGTTAGCTGGCCACTGATCTTGTTTAATCACAACCATCTCACTTGTCCATGCAGTTTTTAAATTATACTCATGCAACAGAGGAACAGGTTTAGTCACTTACCTGTTAGTCGCTATCGTGTTGTTGCATGCTCAGACTTTGGCGTTCTATTCATGGATTGCTGCTGCTGGCGCCCATGGCTTCTGAATTGGTGGCTCGGCTACCTCGTACTAGTGATATTCAATCAGGTCCGGCTCCTTGTGCATTTTATACATCTGTGGCTGCACTGACCTGCCTCTGGAGCTCGATTTTTAAGGGGATCAGTTGCTATAGGAATCCTACAAGATTTCCTGTAACTGCTTCTCCCTCTAAAACTTTTGGTTGAGGCTTGAGCAGGGACTGGAGAGGTAGCTGAGGAAGGTTTTGTCGGTCAAGGAAAAGCAGCTGGTATGCACTAGGTAAGAGATAAGTTAAGGATGCTGCTGTTTTATTCTTCATTTTTTTTTTAAACAAAAGAAACAGGATTTCTGTGTTTTCTATGCAGGGAAGAAAGAAGCGAGTGGAAATGCAGTGGTGCAGGTATGGAATGGAGAGTTAGGAGGATGAATGGTGGTAGGGGGGTCCACAGGTCTTCTAGACAAGTTTCTAGCCCTCTGATCCTTTTCTGGACTTGATTTCGAGCTCTCTGTGATTTCTACAGGAGCCTCCTGTAGAATGCACAGAGCCTCCTGTAGGATGCATAATTTTCTAGAACAAGTGAGACCAGGGACTGGGAAAAGACAATAGTGATGGAGAAATGGTCTATCAGGGGTGTATTCAGCTTGGCCATGTCCCTTTTTCTTCTGTGGCCCTCCTGCAATCTGCAATGCATTCACAAGAAGTTAATTTTTCTATCTCTTTTTTCTCTGTTTTTTCTTTTTTCCCTTCTTTTTTTTATGAGACAGTTGGGGTGCCTCCAGGAGGTTTTCACCCTCACTGCCTGCCCTGGGTGCCTCCAAGGGGAGGTTTTCACCCAGGGATCTTTTATTCTCCTTTTTTTTTCCTTTTTTTTTTTAGGGTGTGGGTGGAGTGGAGGCAGAGACTTGCTCCACTACCAACACTGTTTTACTCAAATTCTCAATGAATTCTTGCTTGGAGAGGGGCTTCCTGTAGATTTTTAACCTATGCCCATTGAAAAACATGGGGATGGCTTCTTCATCAATGGTCCTGATCAAAACTGAACCATTGTCATTGCACCTTTCTACTGTGTACGGTCCCAGCCATCTTGTCCTCAGTTTTCCCTTGAAATCTTTATACCTTGAATCATACAGCAGCGCCCAATCTCCTTCCTGGAATTGTTTCTCTTTGAGGTGTCTGTCATGCCATATTTTCCTTTGAAGCTGGACTACCTCTAAGTGGAGAAGGGCCTGCAATCTCTATTCATCCAATCCATTTAGCTGGAGTAACCTTTCCTTTTCTGCATGGCTGAGATCTAGGTCCAGCTGAGCTGCCATCCTTAGTGTGTTATATTCAAATTCTATTGACAGCAAAGCCTTCTTACCATAGACCAACTCATAGGGTGTCAACCCTGTGGTGGTCTTCCAGGTGGTGTTATAGGCCCAAGTGGCCTTAACCAATCGATCTACCCAATCTTTTCTACTGCTACTCACTACCTTGGTCAAAATTCCTTCGAAAGCTTTGTTAGTGACTTCCACCTATCCATTTGCTTGTGGATGATAAGGGGTGGAAGTTCTGTGCTTAATTTTGTGATGTGTGAGCAGGTCTTCAATCAGATTGGAGGTAAACTGACTCCCTTGATCTGTGACTAATTCTCTTGGATATCCAAACTTGTAGAATATATTCTCTCTCAAAAACTCAGCTACTTTTTCTTCTGTTGTTGCCTTGATTGCCTTTGTTTCTGCCCATTTTTTTAGATAATCAGTGCACACGATGATGTAAGATTTCTTCTTTGAAGGAGGGTTGACAGGACCCACAAAGTCCATGCCCCACTTCTCAAATGGCTCGAAAGTCACTTGAGGTTGCAGGGGCATCTCATCCCTTGGAGTAGGTTTCCCCATCCTTTGACATCGGTCACATTGGCTGATATATCTCCTTACATCTTGATGAAGAGTGGGCCAATAGTAACCTGCTTGCAGGATTTTGAAGGTAGTCCTCTTTGCTACAAAATGGCCCCCACAGGGCCCATCATGATAGGTTAGGAGAACGTCAAAACTTCCTCCTCCCTGACACATATCCTCAAAACCTGATCTGGGCCAGGTTTGAAGAGATTGCCCCAATCCAGGTGAAAGGGGCACTTTTCCTCGCGATCTTTCTCTTCTCTTTTGAGGACAGGTGTGGCGGGAACTGTACGGAAACCAAGTAATTTGCTATATCAACAAACCATGGAGAGAGTATTGAGATAGCAAATAGGTGTTCATCTGGAATTTGATCATCCACCATTCCTTCTTCACCTGTAGGCAGATCTATTCTAGACAAAAAATCAACAACAACATTTTCCTTACCCGGCTTATCAACAATGGTTAAATCAAATTGCTACAATAAAAGAAACCATCTAATAATGCTAACATTTACATATGGTTTGTTCATTAAATACCTAATTGCAACATGATCAATGTGTACAAATTTTTGATAGTCGATGATGTAGTGTCTGAACTTATTTAGGGAATGGACTACAGCTAGGAGCTCCTTTTCGGTTACAGTGTAGTTTAATTCTGCCTTTGACAAGTTTTTACTTACAAAATATATGGCATAAGGCAGCTTCTCATCGACTTGCCCTAAGGCTACTCCTATCACTTTGTTCGAGGCATCTGTATGAATGTGGAAAAGTAGGGCCTAGTTCGGACCTCTCAAAATTGGGGCAATCACCAGTTTACTTTTCAAGGTATCCAGAGCCTCTTGACAGTTGTCAGCCCATATGAACTCGGCATCTTTTCCCAAAAGACCAAACAATGGAGAGGCTAGCTTACTGAAATCCTTAATGAATCTTCTATAATACCTTGCTAAACCTAGGAAACTTCGAACATCTCTTACCTTTTGAGGAGGTGGGACCCTTTGGATGATGGCAATTTTGTTGGGGTCCACCTGTAATCCTTGCTGAGAGATTGCATGACCTAGCATGGTCCCTTCAGTCATTAGGAATTCACATTTTTCAGGATTGAGGGACAAGTTCATTTCAATACACTTGTCCAAAACTTTTCCTAGGTTAGACAAAGCTTCCTAGAAGTTGGAACCATAAGGGGTAAAGTCATCCATATAGATTTCCACTGCATCATGAACTAGTTCAGCAAATATACTCAATACTGCTCTCTAGAAAGTGGCAGGAGCATTGCACAATCCAAAAGGAAGGACCCGATATGCAAAGGTACCCCAAGGACAAGTGAAAGTGGTCTTATCTTGGTCTTCTGGGCTGATTTGGATCTGGTTGTACCCACTAAACCCATCTAGGAAGGAGAAAAACTTCTTCCTTGCTAGGCCATCTAACACTTGATCTATGAAAGGCAAAGGAAAATGGTCCTTCTTGGTGGCCTTGTTTAGTTCCTGATAATCGACACAGATTCTCCACTTCCCATTTTTCTTTGGCACTAGCACCAAAGGAGAGACCCATTCGCTGTCAAAGATAGGGTAGATGAATCTTGCATCCAGTAACTTTTGTAGTTCTTCTTTGACAATGTCCTTAAGGGCTGGATTCATCCTTCTTTGAGACTACCTAACTGGTTTGCAATCTTCCTTAATGTAAATGTGATGAGTATAGACTGAGGGGTGCACTCCCTTCATCTCCTTATGGCTCCAATAAAAAGCATCCAAGTGGTTTCTTAATAAGCTACACAGTTCTTCCTCCTGAGAGGTGGATAGGGATGAGTTGATCTTCAAGGTTCTTTCTAGGCCGAATTCCATATTCTTAACTCGGAGAGAGGTTGGATCAGCCACACAGAGATCAACTAAAGGATTGGCTTGGGTTTCTTCCACCAGCTCTTCTAATGGCAACACACTGGGGGGTGGATTCTGAATCAAGTTTTCAATAAGATCATCCTCGATTTGTGGGTCCCCCCCATGGTAGCTTCCACTGCACATAGTGGTGCAGAATAGACTTCATCCTCATCTTCCTCCTCCAACCAGAGAGGTAAATCATGTTCTAACAAAGGTTGGGCAGGAGGATATAGGACTAGCTACTTGGACATATGCCCATTCTTGATTGTCATGTTCCCAACTCGACAACTGATGTAGGCATTTGTAGTAGCCAACCAGGGTCTTCCCAGGATGAGAGGATACCCAGTGAGCTTTGCATTTTGTTTGAGAACCAGGAAATCAGCAGGGTACTCCCAAGAATTGATGGAGACCATTATATCTTCCACAATCCCTTCAGGGGTCACGGTGGAGTAGTCTGCTAACTGTAGTATTGTTGTGGTATTTCTTAGGGAGCCCTGAAGGTTGAGCTTGAGCATAGTGTCCTTGGTCATCACATTAATGGTAGCCCCTAGATCAATCAGGGTATGGGGGATTATGGTGCCATTGATGTGGACATCGACTACAGGACTTCCAGGGTCTAGATATTTCAGACAGATCACCTGCCCCAACATCAGGTCGGACAGTTGTCCTATGACATTGATAGTTGGAGCATCTCTCCTGCGCCTGCCTGGGTGCCTGAAGCACTTCTCCTTGATCATCTTGTTGTATATAGGCACATCCTTTATGGCTTGGAGAAGTGGTATCTTTACACATAATTGTTTCAATTCTCCCAAAAGTTTAGTTTCTTCTAGGGTAGGTTGTGTTGTTCCAGATAATCTCTCAGGAAAGGGTGGAATGGCTTTTGGTTCACTTTCCTCTTTTTCTTCCTCATCCTCCTTAGGTGAAGCTGGTTACCTGGGAGAACCTTCCCAGATCGTAGGTTAATCTCTTGAATCTCCATAGCATAAGTCGAGCATGATGTTTCCCCACTGTATACCTGCTGGACCTATCTGTTATTTAGGTTCGGGTTCAATTGAGCAGGTATTTGGGGTTGCCTTGGTGGAGTAGGAGGCAATGGTTGTGGTTGAGCAGGTGGTGGAGGCAAAAGAGTGGGAGGAGAGTTGTACTGGGCCCTCCACCCCTAATGAGGTACATTCCACTGAGGCTGTGGCTGAGCATAAGAGTGAAATGAATGAGCAGCTGGTTGAGCATGTTATTGAGATGGATATGACCAAGGAGGGGGTGTGGACCAGGAAGGATGAGTAAGGGGACCCTAATAAGGCATGGAAGTGGCTTGATTGGGGTTGTAATATGTCTGGGATGTCCCTTGCATTCCCTGCTGGTAAGTTCTAGGCCCATGTGGCTTCCTTTGGTTCATGAAATAGAGTAGTTCAGTGGCTCCTTCGTCCCCCCGGTATGAAGCTTTAAGTCCAGGCAAGGAAGGGCACTGATTCGTAGAATGGTCTTCTTCACAGACTGAACACACTTCTATAGAGTTCAATGGAGATTCGTTCATAGGATGCCTTCTGGTGCATCTAGGCAAAAAATGGCCAAATCCCTCTCTGCTTCCTCTTGTTTTCTTTTGATATGCAAGGTATCCATTTGCATGGCAAGAGTCTGCATCATCTCGCTCTTGAAATCTTCCAGCAGATTTCCAAATTCACCTCTAAGGGATGAACTGGATGATGATGTACTCGCTAAGGGTTGACTTCCCCTACCTCTCTTTCTGGTTGCCCTAGAATGCTTTATAAACACAGTCTTTATGTCTTCATAAGGTAGTTGGTAGATTTCCCCCCCAACCAGCAAATGGAGGGTATCTAGAAGGTCTTCCGGGACCCCTTTGAGCAGGACCAACTTCAGAGATTTGGGGTCAAGTGTGCACCTGGCCCTTTTATAACTGAGCTGAAACCTCTCTTCATAATCTTCCAAGGATTCATCGCTTCCCATGGTCATTCGGAAGATTTCTTCCTTGGTATCCTTTGACCTATAGTAGTCCCGGTATTTGTTATTAAAGGCTTGCTACATCTGAGCCCAAGTTGTGATGTTGTTGCCAGGTAACCCCATGAACCAGCGCAATGTTGCATCCTTGAGGGTAGAAGGAAATAGTTTCAACTTCTTCTCATCTTCTGCATAGTCATAGGTTCGACAGATAATAGCAAATTCAAACAAAAAGGTATCAAGATCTTCGGTAGTCAACCCATGGAAGTGAGGTAAGGCTGAAGGACTTATGTTCTTCATTTTAGTGTCCCCATTGGTCTCTCAGATAAGAAAGGTACCCTCTACTCATTCCCCATTCCCTCTAACATCTATGTTTTCAGCCATGGTCTCAGGAGGGATGGTTTCTTGCTCTTATTCTGCTATAGGATCTTTGTATATCTCTGGTGGTTCACCTATAGGTTCTTCTAGATCACTGCCACCGAAGAAGAGAGAAGGGTGACTTTGTGATATGGTGGGGGTGTTGGGTAGGAATTTCCCTGAATTATCTCTATTCCTACGAGGCATGAAAGGAAATATATATATATATATATATATATTTTTGCTTGTACCTGCAAAACTAAAATGGATTGAACAACAAATTGCAACTAACTGAAATGAACTTGTTGAAATGAAATTGCAGAATTGAAATGAAAGCGAGGAAATGACTAATCTCCTTTGCTGGAATGGAAATTGCATAATTGAAATGAAAGTGAGGAAATGACTAATCTACTTTTGCTGAAATGGAAATTGCAGAATTGAAATGAAAGCAGGAAATTCCTAATCTACTTTGTTGAAATGGAAATTGCAGAATTGAAATGAAAGCGGGAAATGCCTAATCTACTTTTGCATAATTGAAATTGTAGAATTGAGATGAAACAACTACTCTACTTTTGTTGAATAAACTACTAGCAGAATGTTGCAGTAGAAAATAGAAGAAGGCAATAATCACAAAATACTCTGACACTTCCCCAGCAATGGCACCAAAAAGTGGTGAGCACCAGTATTGCAGCAATAATGTTGCAACTCCTGGGGCTTCCTACTTTACTTTTATCAACCCGGTAGTTCGTAACAAACTTGGAAGAGACAGTGTTGTATGCACAAGTACTAGCTCTTATTCCGGGCTGTCACTTGGTCAACTGGCACAAGATCACTAGGATCTCAAGCCAACTTCTATGAGTATCCAGAAGAAGCTTTTAATTGTGATGAAAGAAAGCTAACTCTACAAAGGCTATTCTACTTGCAGAAAGAGAAGGAAAACTAAAATGTAACGCAAACCCTAATTTACCTATTAACCCTATTTTTGCAGAAAAGAGATGAAAACTGATGAAATGAGTGCCATTGCCTACTGAAAAGGTAAATTTCATTTATTCAAGCTGCTTTTGAAAAGAAATGAGAAGAAAACGTCTTTTTGTGTTTTTGAGTGTTTTTATGTGAAATTATTATGCTGGTGATTTATCTGGTTGTGATTGTGCAGAGGTTTGGTGGCGAAGGAAGATGGATTCGGCTTTTGTAGAGGTGGAGGAAGGTGGGGAGAGGTCCTAAGAAGCCCCTAGTACCCTTCTGAAGACTTCCATTGCAATCGGATTTCGAAAAACCACTTACAGGGAATTCTATAAGAGGCTATAGGGGATCTACAGGAGGAGGCCAGGAGCTATTTTTGGAAGTTTTGAAGGTGGAAAAATGATGGCAAAGGGTAACTGAAGTCTAGATGAAGGTGTTGAGGTGTGTGGAGCTTGTCAAGGAAGATCAAGAGCGAACATGATGGTTGGATTTGTTCAAATGGCAAGAGGAAAGCTTATGGAAAAAAATGCAGAAATTATGGCAGATTGGCGAAATGTTGTGAATGACTTGGGAAATCTATGAGAAGTGAGTTGGTGCTACCTGTTTTATGGGTGTATGGTGAGCTGAGGTGTCTTGCAAGAGATGTGCACATCTACTTATAAAAACTAATCAAAGAAAGGACTAACTATATCATGAAAACAGAAATTTCTCTAGCTTGACCTAATTTCTGAACTACAAATAGAAAATGTTTAACAGTAACCTTTGAACAGAAAAGAATGCAGAGAGATTTATGGTAAAAGAATAGGAAATAATATAGGCAACTGAATCTAAATCAATATATCAATTTTTCTGAATCAAGTCATCACACTAGAAGTTGCATGAAAGAGCAAAACTGTGTTTCTGGTGGCAGCAGTAGTGCCTTGACCTCAAATCATAGTCCCAGAAAGGGAGAAAGGAGATCAAGGCCTGCTATTGGCTTTTTTGAATCTTATTCTATCACTACAGAAACTTACTTGAGCAACTGAAACAAAAACAGCTACACAAACCATTAAAAGAAACCTAATCTAACAAAGTAAAATGAATCTATGTAACAGAAATTAACTCATGAAATGAAGCAAAAACATATAAGTACAAAACAAGAGGTGTTGGGAAGCTTGGGTTGGGCCCTAACCTAAGAGCTTCAGCCCTCTGAAAGAGAACAGTGCTGGCTCAAAAACTATTTCATCTTCATTATCAAAAATAATAGTCACATTACATGAAGTGTTCTCAAAAAGAAACTTGAAAATAAGTTGAACAAGTGCTGCACAAAAGTGTGAAAATTCTACTAATGAATGGCTAACCTAATGAGGCTTTAAGCCTCCTTATTTATACAAATGGAGTCTTCCAATAGTCCTCCTAAAATCAAAGAGCTCGGCTTCCCAAAACTGGAGATAAATAGCAGTCTTTCTTTACTTGCTCAGTTGTCCCTTGGATGCATCAATGTGGACCTTTGTGCTCCGAGTTGTTGATGGAGGATTCAAGGAAAGGGGTCATAAATGAAGGAGACACCCCCCTACAAATCCTCTTCCCTGTTTTCCTCGAGTATTTGCTGCCATTTTCTCATAAATCCCTTGAATTTGTCCAAAATTGACCAAAAAATCTGCATAAAGCACACATTAGACTACATGGCAAAATGACTAACCCAATTCACTCTATTAGCATAAATATATTCAAAAACATGCAATAAACTAATGAGAATGGTGGATTAAGTCGAATTAAGAGGCAAAATGAGCCCATATAATTACCCATTTCTAGGGCTCATCAATCTGCTTGCAGGTCGTTGCTGAAAGGGCCAGTGATTAAGGGTTTTGTTGGTGCGCAGTATGGATCGAACCTAGGTCAACCAAAACCTAAACCAACAAATGATTTTGTTGCCAGGACCAGGATATGTTTGAGGGGTATGTTTATGTGGCATCCGTCGAACAAGGAAATTCAAGATTGACTAGAATCGAAGGAGAAAGAATTTGCAGATCAAGAGAACAAAAACCTTTGTATGAAGTTTGAAGGTTGGTTATAGAGATATATTTTCACACATTAATACAAAATTTTCTTTGAATCATTTCCTGTTGAACTGTACGAGTGGATATCAAGGTTGGATGAAAGAAAGACCTATTTTAAAGGTTGATTGTATGAGTGGGTAACGTCTTGGGTGGATTTATTACTGAGTTCACAATAGACCAGACCATGTCCTATAGGGAATCCGAACGATGATTCTTCAAAGGACTATGAGGTAAGTATTTGAAATATTTGAAACTCTGGATTAAGATGATTCTATGTGAAAAAGAAGTTTTATGGATGCAACCAAATTGCTAGTTTACTTATGTTTGTAAGAAGAGAAAATAAATTCGAGAAAGATATTGGAACAACGTGAAGTGGAAAAAGATATAGAATAGATACCATAAAGAGAGCTCATGGACAATACCCAATGACCTTTGTAGATACTGAGTATAGTTGTTATGAAACCAGCTCACAAAAGATAGAAAAGAGAGATCCACGCCTTAGAATTCAGCCTCTTCGAGGGGGCAACCTCCTTTACATTACATAAATGAACAATTCTTGGATGATACAAATGAAAATACCTCCTTTCTATATATAGGAGTCTAAGTGGTCCCAATACAATCAAAGCCTACATAACAATAATATTGTAGGGCACAACAATAACAATAGAGGGATTCTATGTGGCACAATAGTAACAATATGGGCACTACATGGGTACATCAATATAAATAAGGGGTATAACTACAATAGTAATGGGGTAATCACTAGTATTATAGGGACCCAACATGCCCCTCTCCTTCAAAAAAAGTGTTGTCCTCAACGCTTGAGTAGTTCAGGATACTTCTGCATAAAATTCTCATCCTCCCATGTGGAATCTTCAGCGGATAAGTTCTTCCACTTGATAAGATACTCTGAAATTGATCGATTTCGTAGCTGTCGAGTTCTTGTTTCTGTGACTGCTTCTGGTTCCAATATAATTTTTCCTTCCTCGTCAAGTTCTGGCAATATTGTTTGAACTGGGAGCTTGTCGCCTATAACCTTCTTTAAACATGAAACATGGAAAACTGGGTGCAATCGAGAAGCTGCAGGAAGCTCCAATTTGTATGCCATAGTACCAATCTTTTGCAACACCTTGTACGGACCATAATACTTTGGTGATAATTTATTATCCTTCTTAGCTTGCTTGAGGGACATTTGCTTATATGGTTGTAGCCGTAGGAATACCCAATCACCTACATCAAAACTTCTTTCACTGCGATGTTGATCTGCCTGTTGTTTCATTCTATTCTGTGCCAACACGAGGTTATCCTTTAAGAGTTGGAGGACTTGTTGTTGATGTTCGATGTGATGTTCCACTGCCTGAACCTTAGAATTTTCTCTTAAATATGATGTGATGGATGGTGGTTGATACCCATAAAGTGCCATAAATGGGGTCATTTTTGTTGTTGTATGGAAGGAAGTGTTATACCACCATTCAGCCAGAGGCAACCATTTGACCCATTGTGTCTGTTTATCAGATACAAAGCAACGAAGATATCCTTCCAAACATTTGTTTACTATCTCAGTTTGCCCATCAGATTGAGGATGATAAGATGAGCTATGAGCTAACTGAGTACCAAGACAAGAAAATAATTCTGTCCAAAAATTTCCAGTGAAAATGGGATCTCTGTCACTTACAATAATCTTTGGGTTTCCATGTAGCTTTTGAACTGTTTCCATAAATGCAGTAGAAACTGTACTGGCTTTAAATGGATGTGATAATGCACAAAAGTGTGCATACTTGGTAAGTCTGTCAACTACCACCATGATGACACTCTTTCCCTCAGACTTGGGTAAACCTGTGATAAAATCCATTGAAACCTCCTCCCAACGTTGGCTTGGAATGGATAAAGGTTGTAATAGACCCGGTGTCTTAATTGTTTCAACTTTATTTTGTTGGCAAACCAAACATTCCGCCACAAACTTTTGAATATCTGATTTAAGGCCATCCCAAAAAAATTCCTTCTTAACCCTGTGGTAAGTTTTTAAAAATCCTGAGTGCCCTCCTAAGGGAGAAGTGTGCAATTCCATAAGAATCTTTTGTTTTAGCTGGGAATTCTTACAGAGGTATAAGCGATCTTTGTACCATAACGAATCATTTTTCCAGCTAAATGTATCAGAAGTACTGGAATCTTGTTGTAACTTTCGAATAAGTGCCCACACTTCTTCGTCATTCTTCCATTCCTCCCTTGCTTCGTTTATCCAATCTGGTTGGATAATAGAAATGGCACACAACAATGCTTCCACATCCTCATCCTTTCTTGAGAGTGCATCTGCCACCACATTTTGCTTCCCTTTTTTGTAGATGATTTCAAAGTCATAACCCAACATCTTTGTGACCCACTTTTGTTGCTCTTCAGAGGATAATCTTTGTTCTAAAAAGTATTTAAGGCTATCATGATCCGTTTTTACCTTGAAGTGTCTTCCCATTAGGTAGGGTCGCCATTTCTTAAGTGCATGGAGTATTGCCAACATTTCCTTCTCATAAATAGCTTTTCTTAAAAACTTTCCCTTGATTGGACGACTTTCAAAAGCAATGGGTCTTTCATCTTGCATTAGAACAGCACCAATTCCATTTCCTGAAGCATCACATTCCACAATAAAGGTTTTTGTGAAGTCCGGTGTAGCTAAGACCGGTGCTTGGCACATTGCCTCTTTAAGATGTTCAAAGGCCTTTGTTGCTTCCGAAGTCCATGAAAATGAATCTTTCTTCAATAATGTTGTTAGAGGTGCTGCTATTCTCCCATAATTCTTAACAAACTTGCGATAATACCCTGTCAACCCAAGAAATCCTCGCAGATGCTTTATGGATGTGGGGATTTTCCATTCCTTAATGGCTTTAATTTTGCTAGGGTCTACCTTAACTCCTTCATGAGATACAATATGACCCAAATATTCCACCTCCTGGACTCCAAAGAAACATTTGGATCTTTTTGCATATAATTGTTTCTCCTCCAATAGTTGTAGCACCCTGTCAACATGTTCAACATGATCCTTCCAAGACTTGCTGTAGATTAGTATATCATCAAAAAATACTAACACAAATTTTCTAAGGAATGGTTTGAAAATTGAATTCATCAAACCTTGAAATGTTGAAGGTGCATTGGTAAGGCCAAAAGGCATGACCAAAAATTCATAATGACCCTCATGAGTTCTAAATGCTGTTTTCGGAATGTCTTCAATCTTCATTCTGATTTGATGATATCCCGAACGAAGATCCAACTTGGTGAAGTAAATTGATCCATGCAATTCATCCAGTAATTCATCAATAACAGGAATGGGGAACTTATCTTTAATAGTGAGCTTGTTGAGCTCCCTATAATCTGGACACATGCGCCATGATCCATCCTTCTTGTGCACCAATACTACTGGAGCTGAGAAAGAACTTTGACTCGGTTGAATTATACCAGCCTCTAGCATTTCTGCAACCATACGTTCAATTTCACTTTTTTGGACATATGGATATCTGTACGGCCTGATGTTTGGAGGAACACTTCCTGGAATCAGATGAATAGCATGATCATGATCACGCATAGGTGGGAGACCTTTGGGAGTCTCAAATACCTTGGAATGATTGTCCAGGACTTTTTGGAGATCTGGAGAAATAGATGATTCCAATGTGGAAACATCTAGCGAACATAATTGTGCAATTACACCTCTTTGCTCCTTTTTTAGAAGCTTTGTCATTCCATTAGAGCTGATTATCTTTCCTGGTTTCCCTGCAATACCCCTTAATTCAACTTCCTTTCCTTCCACAGAAAATTTCATGAAAAGTTCTTGAAAATTAAAAGCTATTGTACCCAAGGATTGTAGCCATTGGACTCCTAGTACAACATCAGCACCTCCCATTGGAATGGAAAGCATTGGGCTAGTCAATACATATTCTCCCATGGATAGCTTGATATTATGGCACTTTCCAGAACAATTTATTGTTCCTCCATTTGCAATCATCACTTGACACTCTGGTGCTGGATATAGGAAGCAATTCAATTCTTTTGCTACCCTACAATGAATAAAATTGTGGGTGCTTCCTGAATCAATCAACACTATTACCTTTTTCTTCTTGATTTGTCCTTCTATCTTGATGGTTTGAGGAGTGGTAATTCCCGCCAATGCATTACAAGATATGGTCGGATTTATTTGTTCTTCATCTAGGCTTTGTTCCTGGAATATATCCTCTTCTTTTGACCTTTCTTGCTCCTTTTCTTCTTCCTCTTCACAATCTATGTAGAATAATTTCTTCTCAGCACACTTATGACCTTTTGTGTATTTGCTATCACAATTGTAACAAAGCCCTTTTGCTCTTTTTTCTTCCAATTGTTGTGGTGTCAACCTTGTAGGTTGTGGAAGACTATGGGCAACAACACTTCCGTCTTTATAGTTGTGAATGGTATGCTTCCTAGTTGCCATAATTTTGCTTTCCATTTTTCTTGCTAACCTGAATGCCTTCTCTAATGAATCAGGTTCCCAAAGGCGCACATCATGTTGGATATTATCCTTTAAAGACCCTATGAACACATCAATCCTATGCTCCTCTGGAATATCTTTTACCCTTATGTTCAATTTTTGGAACTCCTCAATGTGCTCCATTATTGAACCCTTTTGTTTGAGACTTATCAATTGGCTAAAAAAAGTGTTGCTTTTTGTATCCTCATAATGTGCTATCAATTCTTCCGTAAAAATTGCCCAAGTGATAAATTGTTTACGAGAACAAAGCCATTGATACCATACAAACTGATTTGGTTCCAAATATAAAGTTGCCATACGTACCTTTTGTGTGTTTTGCACATTATTGAGATCGAAGAATTGCTCCATCTGTAATATCCATGTGGCGGGATCCTTGCCATCAAACTTCCTCATATCGATTTTTGGAACATGGTGAGTCTTTGATCCAACATTAGAGTCTATGGAATCATGATTAACATTTCTTTTGTTCTCATCATGAGTTTCCTTTACTACCTTTTCACCATTAGTGACCCTTTCTTGTAGCAACTTCTTCAATTCTTCCATGTTTGTATTCAAATCTATCTTCAAATTTGCCATCGAATCCTCCATCTTAGCTTCCATTCCCTTTATCTTAGATTCCACGCCATTTACCTTAGATTCCACGCCACTTATCTTAGCTTCTGTTAGCTTTTGTGAGCATGACATTTGTTGCACTTGTTCTTGTAATTTTGATATATCATGTAGCATTTCTTCCTCTTCTTCATGAGTCATGCTAGAGCTTTCAGGTTCCTTACTAGGTGTTTGCATTTTCTTTCCTCGGGGCATCAGTTACCGATAATAATGCTTTACTATGCCCTTTGAATTCCGTTAAACCAAGCTTACACAAAAATTAAAAAAAAACTACACACTTTTTTTCACTTTATAGAAGCCTGATATTGAATCTGATGTATCTCTGTAATTTCGGATCATCCAATTCTAAAATTGCTACCTGTAGTAGCCTTCTGCGTCCTCTTTCCAATGCCACAAGTCTGAGCCAAATTGGATTCTCCAAGGAAGAGTTATGTGAAATCTCCCACAGTGACTTGCTTTTAGACTGGTTCAGTAGAGCAAACTTGTACGACGTTCCACGAGTCACTGTTTCAACCTTTGGATCTGAAAAACACCCACAAGAAACTACAGTCCGTCCTCTTTCTGTACCTTCTTACGAAACTTCAATCCGATGCTCAGAAAGAAAGTTATGACGATTTTCCCCAGGTCACCTGTTTTGAGTGTAATTCAGGAGTCATAAAAAAGACCAACTTCCTGAGATCATATCTCCGAAAATATCGCGCGAAAAGCTCTGAAATTTGGACCCAAGGTTCAGCGCGATGTCTTCTCAAATGGGTTTTTTTTGCGACTTCTGAAACATCACAGAAAAAAAGTTATAGCGAAAATTCCACGATGACCTGTTTGGAGCAGCGAAACCCTAGAATCCAAAGCTCTGATACCAAATGTTATGAAACCAGCTCACAAAAGATAGAAAAGAGAGATCCACGCCTTAGAATTCAGCCTCTTCGAGGGGGAAACCTCCTTTACATTACATAAATGAACAATTCTTGGATGATACAAATGAAAATACCTCCTTTCTATATATAGGAGTCTAAGTGGTCCCAATACAATCAAAGCCTACATAACAATAATATTGTAGGGCACAACAATAACAATAGAGGGCTTCTATGTGGCACAATAGTAACAATATGGGCACTACATGGGTACATCAATATAAATAAGGGGTATAACTACAATAGTAATGGGGTAATCACTAGTATTATAGGGACCCAACAATAGTCCTATTTTGAGTGAGTTTGAATGTGAAAGGGAAGATAGCCACCCTGATAAGCCCCGAGTAGCTTTGCAATATTCACCTTCCAAGCCCAAGAGTTCGTAGAAGCCAGAATTCAGCAAGAGCCAGGGTATTTTTGACTCTCCCCCTCCCCCTACCCCTCATCCCCCATCCCCCTCCCATTACTTATCCCCCTCCCATTACTTATCCCCCTCCCCCTCCACCTCCCCCTCCCCCTCCCACTCTAAGAAGAAATATGGCTGATGATATTAAGATGCCTATTTTCAAAGGAAATGGATTGAAGGATCCATTACAGTTTTGGTTTTTATGTGAATCTATATGGACTTCGAAGAAGATCAATGATGAAAATATAAAGAAATCACAACTCATTATGATTCTCTAAGATAGATCATTAACATGGTATATGAAGTATTCAAATAATCAAATTATAACATTTGCAGATATTAAAGCAACGCTAATAAGAGAATTTAAGAAGCCAAAGTCTGAGTCACAGTGCATCACTAAGTTAAAAGAAATTAAACATAAACCTACTGATTTTGTTTGGGAATTTGATCAGAGATTTAATGAATTGTTATATCAAGTGAGCTTCGAAATATCTTCGTAGCAACATCAATAATGGTTTATAGTTGCGTTATTGCCGCATATTAGATTACCATTGATGCAACAAAAGATAACAAGTCAAGCCGAAGCACTACAGATTGCAATGAAGTTGGAAGCTTCGTGTATAGGAGATAATAATGTAGGTATGCAAAAAATTTAGAGCCGGCTTGTGAACCTAACCTTGCAGATACAAGATATCAAGAAAAGCAAAGAAGTCAGAGAAGAAATATGGTGTATGAAGTGTAGATCGGAGGGCCATTCTAAAGAGTAATGTCCTATATTTAGGGATTGCATGGCTGGTGAAGCACTGAATCCTTTGAATGCCATATCTATCCTGTGGTGTGAGATATGCAAGACCATAGGCCAACATCATTCAGAATATTGTTATCTGTTACAAAAATATGCACAGACTCCAAGGAACCTTTATTGCAAATTCTCTAAATCAGCAGGACATGATGAGAATGATGGAGCGTAGTGTTGACACTTATATAATGAAAGAAGAAGAACATGGACATGAAGGAAATGAAAATCGTGGTGGTCGAGGAGGCTACCAAGGAAGATGTTGAGGTGCTAGTGTCGGTCGAGGATGTGGAAAAACTATTTACTATAACTGCGGCCAGGCAGGTCATTTTTCAAGAGATTGTTAGAACCCTACTACGACATGTAAGTATTGTAAATATTTTGACTATGTAATTGAATAATGTCCTGTACTTATGGAAAAAATTAAAGAAAAAAGGAATCAGCAGTAAACACAGAATATTCAAATAATGATCGCTGAAAGAAAGAATGACAAACCGTGAATTAGTATTATTACTAGAAATGGAGTTGTGACCGGAAGTGATAAAGCATATGAGAAGAAAGTATATGAAAGTACACGTGTTAGAAAAATTGTTGAGAAGTATCCTGGTTTTGATATTCATAAGGAAAATAAGTATTTATGGAAGAAAAGCAAAGCTTTATGGATGCTAGAGCTTCGACCTCCAATGCGCAACGAAAGTAGAAAACTAGTTGTGACGTGTCATCAGCTTCGACACAAAATCAAGCTTCGACACAGAATCAATCTTCTAAAAAGAATCAAGTTTCGATGCAGAATCGATCTTTGACAAAAATCAAGTTTCAATGCAGAATCGAGCTTCGACACAGGATTGAGCTCCGACATAGGACCATGAGTCATCAAATCAAGGAGGTACTTTAAAGTATTTTCTGAAAACTTGTATGAAATTATTAAGAGATCAAAAGGTTGTAGAAGGGCTTCAACAGTTGAAATATTATTCTGCATCAAAAGAAACACCGCGAGGTGAGATGCACGTAATGGATAATTTTCATTAACAAAAGAGAACTGGAAGAGAAATGAGGCTTAGTGCCTAGACAGGAGAATATGAGATGGATCAAGTTATTCTAGATCATGGATCTGATGCTAATGTTTTGACAAATAAGACATGGGAATTAATGGGTAAACCGAAGCTAAAGTGGTCGCCTATTCAATTAAGGATGCAAAATCAAAAAAATATCTTCCCCTTAGGAAGACTATGAGGTGTCACAGTGAATATTGGATGAGTTTGCACTACTATTGACTTTCAAGTAATAGATATCATTGATGATAGTAACCCTTACCCTGCATTGCTTGGACTTGATTAGGGATTTGATAACATATCAATAATTAATTTGAAGAAGAGACAAATGATATTTTAAGGAAGAAATATGAGAATAATTGTTCCTTTGGATCCATCAGAAGGAATAAGATATACAGAACCAGTCAAAGAAGAGTATTGCACAACTGATATAGATAATATATGTTAGATCATAGCCAAGGAACAAGATTTTGTTAAACCTACTACAAAGGGAAATCTAACTTGGGAGCATGATAGTTCTTGTGCATAAGACTCAAAAGAAGAATTGGAGAATTGGCAGAACAGGCTACATGAAGTATCTATCAGGCGTTTTGCAAGAATTTCTAAATTAGTTTGTTGCATGACATATGAGGTATGTAATCTGCCTTCCTATGATGGCTTGGGTGATGTAAATAATTTTTTTAATGATTATGAAAAACAGGTTCATGAGAATCAAAGGTTTTTAGCCTTGGATATAGCCTTGAAAGATACTCTTGCTAGATGGTGGGGTCCACACAAGCAGAATATAGGTGATTGGAAGGAATATCGAAGATTAATGTGGATAAGGTTTGGACAGATAGATACAAAAATATAGATGAAATATGATGGTGAAACTAATCCTAGGAAGCATATCTAGCTATTTATTAAAACATGGAAGGGGATTCCACAACAAGAATGGGTACATGGATTCGTTCATACATTAGAAACAATCCCTAAGAAATGGTACCTAGAAACAGAGCTTTGACATGGTACTTTGGATTGGACAGACATGGTTGATGGTTTCATACTAACATTCTACATGTAATATGATTGTCCATACATAAATTTGGCCCTTCAGATAGTTAAGAAGAGGATCATTAAGAATTCAACCCCATTGACATGGTAGCAACCTGATTAGGCTGTGCATATAGAAAATGCACTGGAATGTTATAACCTTACTATAGAAGAAGAAGAAGATCCTCGCAACATCAATATAGCAGAATCAGAAGGATACCGTGAAGTAAATGGACCTGAATTAGAGATACCATATATAACAAAGCCACTAAAGACAAAGAAGGTGAACATAGGATCAGAGAAGGAACCTAAGTTTTCAACAATAGGAGACTATTGGGATGAAGAGACAGTTAGTAAAGTTACAAAGTTATTTCATGAATACCAAGAACTGTTTCCCACCAGGTTTTAAGAAATGAAGGGGATAATAGAAGATCTAGGAGTCATGAAGATTCCCCTTAAGCATGATATGAAGCTAGTCAAGAAAAGGACTTAGAGACTGAATCCAAAATATAAAGAGAAAATGAAAGTAGAACTTGATAAGATGATAGAAATAGGAATTATTGAACCAGTAGAAGAATCAGAATGGGTGAGTCCTATGGTGGTGCAAGAAAAGAAAACTCAAGGAGAAATCATGATTTGTGTTGATTTAAGAAAGTTAAATGGTGCATGTTTACATGATCCCTTCCCTACCCCTTTCACAAATGAAGTACTAGACAATGTAGGAGGGCATGATTCTTACTCATTTACAGATGGATTTTCAAGTTATCATCGGATTAGGATTGCACCTAAAGATTGGCATAAGACCACATTTGCTACAAAACAAGCCTCATATCAATACACACTAATGCCCTTTGGATTAAAAAATTTTACTGCTATATTTTCTAGAGTGGTGGTTGCAACTTTTAAAGAATATATCCACAATTTTTTGGAGGTATAATTTGATGATTAGATAGTATTTGGGTTGTTAGGAAAACATATTGGAAATTTAAGACTTATGCTTGACACATGTAGACAATATCAAATCTCCTTGAATTTAAAGAAGTGCATATTTTGTGTACCTTTTGGCATATTGTTGGGACATATTATTTGTAAGCAAGGATTAATGGTTGACCCTGCAAAGATTGCTATCATTGTGAGTTTACCTCCACCTAAGACAATAATATAGCTTCACACTACATTGGGACATACAGGGTATTACAGGAAATTTATCAAGGGGTATTCTTAGATTACTGTGCCTATGGAGAAATTATTGAAGAAGGAAGTAAATTTTTAGTGGGATGAAGAATGTCAAAAGAGCATCAACATATTGAAAGAAAAGATGGTAGCTGCACCTATACTAGGTTCCCTAATTGGAATAAGGAATTTCATGTCCAAGTGGATGCCTCTTGTATAGCTTTGGGAGTAGAAAGTTATCTAAAGCAAAAATGAATTACAACACTATAGAAAGGGAAGGATTGGCTATGGTGTAAGCTTTGCAGAAATTTAGACACTATTACTGAGATCACACTTTAAGATGTTTACAGATCATTCTGCACTGGAGTATTTAGTTAACAAGCTTGTTCTAGGAGGAAATATTTGCATATGGTTATTATTATTTAAGGAGTATGATTTTGAGATCATTGTTAAATCAGGAAGACTAAATGGATGATCTAACCATCTGTTAAAGTTGGAAACATGGGAAGAACCAACCATCATAGAAGATAATCTCCCTGATGCACATTTATTTGCAATCAGAGTTGCAGATGACCATTTTGCAGATATTATTCAGTTTTTGAACACAGGAATGACTCCTTCAAAATATAATACATAGCCAAATAAATAATTAGTGATTAAGGGAGCTGATTTTTCATTAAAAAAAGGACACTTATATAAGATGGGACTAGATGAGATACCGCACAGATATGTTCCTGAACATGAAAGACATATGCTTCTAACAGAGGCCCATGAAGGCGTAGATGATGGACATTGTGTAGGGAAAGCCACTGCACAAAATATTTTGAGAGCAAGACTGCGATGGCCTACAATACACAAAGATGCAAAGGAGTACTGTCAAGCATGTGATGTATGTCAAAGAATAGGGAATCCTTCAAGAAGAGATGAGATGCCATTGGTACCACAAGTTACATTGTAGGCCTTTGATAAATGGGTTATTCATTTTGTTGGACCTGTTGTAACATGCTTTATTTTTGATAAGTTAGTTTTTATTTTATAAAAGAGGGTATAAAAAGAAAAAAAAATGGAAATATGAAAAAAAAAGGATGAAATAAAACCCCATTAAAAAAATAAAATAATAAAAAATAAAAAAATTCAAAAAATTGTATAAGTGTGCTTGTTTAAATTCCACTGCATGAAATAAATTGCATTTGTAATAAATAAAGGTTTTGTGTGTAGCTTGTTGTCATGCCACAACCTTTTCTTCTGATTTGGATCAAATTGTTTAACCTTGATCAAATCATTTAAATTTATGTGTTAGATTAGTGAATAAGTTCACCAAACTATTTAAACTTGGTTGAACATTAGAAGATAAGATAGAATAGGATAAATAAATGGCCTAATATGCTCAAAATTTGGCAAAAGTTGTATTAGATTAGGATTAATTAGTGAAATAATTAAATAATGACTGCTAGTGTAAATGCGCTAAAGTTAGATTAGTTGTTAATTAGAATTTAGTTACCTTTTAAACGGTGGTTAATTTGTTGTAAATAGAAATTTATATGTTTTTATGTCAAAGTCATATACGATAAAAGTTTTTTGTCAGCAAGCGATAAAGTGAAACTATAAAGCGACAACAATCCAACTCCCCGCCCAAATCAATGACAGGGAAGCCTCTTCACACACCCTCACCATGCTATTGGATAACAGCAAAGGGGGGGCTGCAAAAAGTTGTTTTGCCTACGTGGCCCCCCACTAACATGTCATCACCTCCGTGATTCGCACCCCACTCACTCCTTACTGCTTACCACCACCCCCCCTCTAAAATCCACCTATCTACCTTCCCGATCTTCCCAATACCACACCAATGGTAACATCTCCCGCGCCTTCCACCTCCAACCGCTCCATGCCACATACCCATTGCCACCTATCTATTTCTGCCAATTTATTGGTTCCCGTTGATGATATCCCTGCATTAAATGACCAAATTAACGATCGGTAACGCACTTCCCTATAACGGTAAGCTTATTCTGATGATAAAGAATCCCTTTGCCCCATCACGCTTGCTTTCCTCAATTGTTATTTCACTATTTGAATCCACTGTTCCTGATTTTACAGTCTCTAACGAGTTGAGCCTACAAACAACACGCGTAATCTTAAGGTATCCCTGTTCCTTTTCCTCTTATCCTCCATTTCAGTTTTATCATGGCTCCTAAGAAGAAAGACAATCCATCTGCCAGTTCTTCTGCATTACAGGAAACCGCAAAGGCCTCTAATGCTTTGGACCTGGACCATATCCTGTTAGCTAACCAATCTTTTAAAATCACAGACACAGAATGTGAATTCGACGTGTTCAAATTACATAATTGGCTTAAACAAAACTAAATTGACTCTGAATATGACATAAACCTAAGGGAATCCCTTTTTCCTCTGTACATGTTCCCTCAAACTTATTCTTTTCCCGGTCTAGTCATGTGGTGCCAAGCTAAGTATAACCCTTTACAAAGAATTGTGGTAGCTTAGAATGGAGACATTCTGATATCTATCACCCAAGAAACCATCAACAAAATTCTTTTGATCCCTGAAAGTGATTCCCTTAGCTTTTTCTCCACTGTAGTATTAATGGACTTATATCAAAATTTTACCTTCCCTTAAAGAGCTCAAATTTTTTATATCTTTCTCCTTGAAGATGTTGAGCTCTGTAAAAATAATCCTCCTTATCCAGCATCAATGTTCCCTGAGAGATCTAAACACATAATTTCCCTAATTTCTTGTTTTTTATGTTACCAAACATATCAGTGGGTAGATGAAGTTATCCTAGGTTATCTATCTATTTTTTCTAAAGAAAACAAACCTTCCTTCATGTATAATTATAGCCAATTCTTGGTTGAAGCTATGCATGAGAAATTGATGAATATCACTGTTATAGAACCATTTACCACTCTTGGTAGATCTGATGCTCTGATTATGGTCTAGGGAAACCCTTCCTTCTAGACTTGGTCCAAAATTTAAAAAATAGTGTTTTATTCCCTATACACTACTTTTCCCTATGATAAAAGCATGTACATGCGGGTCAGCATATACCCAACCCACGTAAATATGTTAAAACACTTAAAAAAAATTAAATTTGCTTAATTGCGGGTGGAGTTCACAGGTTTTGCCTGTTACTCACCCCCTATTGGCCATGGCCCAACTGTTTCCCAACTGAAAAAACTAATTTGGAGAAGTATAAATAAACCTCCATGGGAAGGCCTTAAGGGAGAAGACATGAGATATTGATACTATAGTGAGATTATCCCTGATCGAGTCTGACGAAATCCCTATGCCTCTTGCACTCCCCAAAGCTTCAGGAAACCCTTGTTTCCTTGTTGGATATATCCTTCATCTTTCGTGAGATATCCTTATATTGGTAATGGAGGAAGATTGCTGAGGTCGGGAAAGGATGGATCCGGAGGATGGTTCCGCTTGGAGCCAGAGAAGGACTCAGGTCGTATTTCTCCACTTTACTTGTAGCTAACTTCAATAAAGGAATGTTGTTCTGTTTCCAATATTAAATGTGTTTATGCATCTATTTATATTTTAATTCGTTTATGAATCTTACATTGATGTGTAATTGTTCATTCATCTATATGATTTAAAGTTAATATCATGAAAATGTTTTATGTTTCTACTACTATATATTTTTCATTTGAATAATTTTCAGGTTTCGAAGATATCAAGATAAACTGAGGGTTTTCACCCTACGGGATCTACTCAAACGTAGGACTTCCGAGTAAGGACACTCTTGCACAGTTCAATAGAATAAGCATTTAGGTTGACTGCATGAGCATTTATTGTTGTGGTTTGCCCTCCTCTCTATTGGGGTCCTCAACCCAAGACCCTAGGGTGGTCTCACCCATAACAGAATTGGCGACTGCGTTGGGGATAACATTCTTGTTATTCCTGGTTTGGGTTGTTTGTTTTCAATCAGGGTTCAATTTCTTGATTTCTTGCTTTTACAATGTTGTTCGATCCATTAGTGTCCCAGGCATCAAGTCTGATCTTCTTAATCAGACTTTGATTTTCGTTTTTTCCTAATTGAGCTTTGTATATGCTATTTTCTTGGGTTACAGTCGCATACGTGAGTTTCATGTATTAGAAACGTGTGTGCACGCTTTTGTGTCTTTACACAGTTGCATATGCAATTTTTTGAATTGTTTTTTCAAATTTTTTTGCCTAGTTAGGGCTACTGTGTGGTGATTTATGTTGTTGTATGGTCATTTACTATCTGGAGTACTTAGTTTTCCTGTAAGCTTTCTTTTTCAAAATCTCCTTCTCACTGAAAAGTCTTGATTGGCCTAGGATTGCTTCTTAAGAAAGTTTGTAGTTTGTGTCTTGGGTTCAAGGCTTCGTTTTGAAGTTCTTGGATGTTCTGGTTTTCCAGAACAAGAAATTGATTTTGATTTCGTTTTCAGCCCAGATTTCAAGTTCCCTTGCTTTGCTTTTCATTGTTTCATGGCCTTGTTGCTTTTCGTGCTTTTTTGAGAGTCTTTTTGGCAAGTTTGAAAGTATTTCTTTCTTGACATTTTGTCGGTTTACCGAAATCTTTTGCTACTATTCAGATCAGTTTGTGCAAGTTTGCAGTCTTTCTTGTTTCAAGTTTCATTTATTTATGATTTTTATAACTTGCGAGATTTAAAGAATCCTTGTCCTTATTTCTTGATCTTTCAAATTTTAGTAGTACTTTTGTGACCTTAAAAAGTTTCTTTTGTTTCCTTAAAAGAAAAAAACACAAAAACATCGCTTTTGTTTTTATTTTTCCAAGCTTTTGGTTTACGATTTCTTTAGTTTTGTTGTTGAGAAGTGAATTGTGATATTTTTCAATTTGTTTTGCTTGCTCTGGAGAGAGATTTTTTTTTAATTTTACCCTCTTCATTTTCAAGTTGGCTTATTGTCTCTATAAAGAACCACATTTTCTTATGAGTGTTGTTTAGGATCTTGCATCATCATTTTGACTTGCATTAGGTTAGTTTTCATCTTAAGCATTCTTAGTCTTTTTAGATTTTGGGTGTGTGTGGACTATTTCAAAAAAGAAAAGAAAAATATTTTGCTTATATTTAGGTTTTCGTAGAACCCAAGTATAAATTACTCTTCATCGAAGAAAATGACTACATCCATATAGTTAGTTTTCTATTAGTTTCTTTTGCGTCATAAAACATCATCAGTTTCACTCTCGTAATTCCTCCTGACAAAAATAACAACTATATAAAATCAAGAAATTTAATAAAATGAACTAGAACTTTTATTGTTGTCATTAACAAACACCAACAAGTTTAGGTTCATTAGGACCTTGGAATAGGTGAGTGGAGAGTTAACTCTCCAAGGCTGCTCAAATTATAAAACTTAGAAGTTGAATAAAGAGTGAAACCCAATATCGTTAGAAATATTGGGAAATCTCCATGAATAGGAGTTAAGCATGAGGGAGAGTGAAGACAAGGAAGAGAGATACCCCCTCTCCTACTTGTTGGATCCCACCTCACGACTGTTCTACCCAGCTTTTGAGACAAGTTAGTATCCATAGTTTCCTTTCCTAGGGATCGCATAGGTGGATGCATAGGGGAATCCCGTGGCACCTGAGGCTGACATTGCATAACATTCAATAGTACTTCTGTAGGGTACCCTTTCGAAGCTTGGGTGCTTGCACTGACAAAGGTTGTTGTCTAGAGGTCAGTGTAACTGCTTCTAATACCTTCGCTAGTAGGCTTAGAGTGTACTTACCCCGGACTATTTTCAGAAGGCCCTTGATTTTGACTTTCTTGTATTTTGGTGCCCAATCCTCATCACCCAGAGCAGAAATACTTTAAAGTTGTTTGATTGATTGTAGCTTTAGGGACTTTTAGAGAGTTCTCTTTGTTCCTAGTTGGCCTAGCTTTACATTTTTTTGAGTCTTTAAGTATATCTATTTAAAATAATTCAAAGTAGTTGATCGACTGGCTCGTCGGTCTAGGTTACTTCGTGGGCTATCACCTACGAGTCTGGAGCCTTCTCCTTGAAGGCGTAGGAGCAATCCTACCGATGGTTTTCAACCAGTGGCAGCAGGTGCATCAAATATTGATCCTCTAGTTGGAGTTATTGATTCACAAGATAGACCTCGTACAAGTAGAGAATTAGAGAGGAACACTCTAGTTCTTTCTCGAGTCTTCTTCTAGTTGGAAGATAGTACTGAGGTTGAAGAGATTCCTGAGTCTTTTGTGGCTCCTAATTCTCCTCTTCCTCTTGATTATCTAGATGTTTTGTTATACGTCGGAACTCCGACCAACAGGCCTTCGAGCCCAATTTTATATTGATCTTTTCCTTCAATGACCATTGTTGGAAGCATGGCATCCATGACAAGTGGTACGAGTATGCAAACTCCAGTATCCGTACAAGGAGGTGGAACCATTTCTATACCTTCCATTACTCTGATCAATGATATATTTGGTTCTACTTCTATTCCATATTCAAGTGGAAGTGCTCAAGTTGTTGCCTCTGGAATTGGTTTTTTCCCTTTTGGAATGTCGACCAATGTGATTCCTTCAGTTCCGTTAAGTATTCCATCAACTGCCTCCACATCCATGGCAAGTGGATCAACTTCTTTTCAGGGTTTCCCGTTTATAGGTGGTCATATACCACATTCCAATCGAACTTTGGGATCAATGCATTTTTCCTCTATGGGTCAAAGTTATAATCCGTTTCAAAGTAGGATAAACCCTATGGTTAGTGGGTTAGGAGTCGGGAATCAATATTATTTCAACCAACAAGGGAAGATGTCGTATTCTTTTGTCAGTTCTTTCTAGAAATTTTCTCCCTATGCTAATGCATGGAACCCTTACCAAGGGCTCTCTACTCCTTTTAACTCTTCTCTAGGGAGAAACTTTACTAGTTATGGAGGTTTTTTGATAGGAGTTGGTCAAACTCTGGTTTTTTCTAGACCAAAAGGAACTCCTTATGGTTTAGTTGGGTCTACAAGTTACTTTAGGCAACCTGGTGCCTTCACAAATCCAGACCATTCTTTTCAGAACGTTGGGAGTTCCGCCCACATCGGGTGGAATCCTCAGGGTCCACCATGACTTCCTTTTCTGGCAACATTAAACTTGCCAGATCTCTCTAAATTGACTAATGATATGATTAAGTATAACCCATTTTGGCCTCCGGTCCCAACCAAACTTCCCTCAGATATACCATAATTCAAGGGGAAGACTAGTGAAGATTTGGGTGACCACGTAACAACTTTCCACTTATGGTGTTCGTCCAACTCTCTGATAGATGATTCAATCAAGTTGAGATTAATTCAACATACCCTAACTGGAAATGAAGCTAAGTGGTAAATAGAACTGCTAGGGGGCACCTTCACTTGTTTCGGCAATTTGGCTACTATCATTTTGAACCAATTCCAATTGTATGTCTGATATGATCCTGGAACTGAGCTTCTAGCTAATTTCCAACAAGATCAGGAAACTCACATTTTGGATCATATCCAGGAATGGATGAGAAGGAAGAGGCTCATTAAAGCTGATATTCCACAAGAATTCCTTTTGGAATGGTTTCTTAAATTGTTATAGTCTGATATCTCTAAGGAAGTGTCTCTCTGGTGTTTTCACCGAAGAGGAGGCTATTTTCAGAGCCCAGCAATTGGAATTTATATATTATCAGTCTGGGATTCTTCAAAAAGTTCTACCTGATGCTCCTAGATCCAAGGTGGATATAGCCAAACCAAAGCTAGGTCCCCATGCCGACGAGCTAGCCGGATCAATTGATGCCAACATGGCTAACCTGTTGAATCAATTGCAGCAATTGTCTTTACAAACTGCTTCTTCTATGTAGGCATCATCATCTGTATCTACACCTTCCCAACCGATGTCTATAAATGTCATCCAAACTTCTAACCCCAAAGGAAACCAACAATCCGATGGGAAGAAGAAAGGACGAGGTAGGAAAAAGAGCCAGGATGAGAAGGGAAATGCAAGCAAACTCGGCAATGATGCCAGACGGAGTAGGAAAGAGTCTAAGAAAAAGGTAAAATTTTCATGCAAGTTATGCAATGGGGATCATTTGAATCATTTCTACCCTAAGACCCAAGATGCTCAATGCTTGTTAGTGCAGCAGGGGTCCTCTAGCTCCCAGGTTGTCCTCACTAAAGGGCAGCAATTACTTGCTGGCGGAAACTCTAATGTTGGTACCCCTGCAGGGGAAACCAGGAAGGGGATAATTCATCAAATTTCTACATGATGAGCTTGCATATCAACGTCGCTACACGATCGTGTGACTATGGTGAATCAGAATCATCTAAGGCTAAGTCTACTTATGATGCCTCAGAGCTGCTCCATATTGAGAGGCCCTCTGTTGAGTCTATACCTCGGATGTCGAAAGGCTCCGAAAAGCGCTTGACCATTAACCCTAATGCTATGGAAACCCAGAACTACTCAATTGTAGAATATCTAGCTCAGAGTCCTTGTGCTATGTCATTGTTAGAGGTATTCTAGTCATGCCCCGCTCAAAGGAGTGCATTACTCTCAGTAATCAGAGCAGTAGATCCAAAAATTTCTCTTGTGCTTACTTTTGATATGTCAAATGTCAAAAAGAGACTCCCCCATCATATGACTTTTCAGATAAAGTCCACATATTGAAAGACCAACATCTTTTGAACTATTCTCAATGAGGGAGATTCCACATGTGTGATGTCCAGGTCATGTTGGAAGGCCATTGGATCACCTCAAGTTGTTCCTTCACCAAATCTATTGACAACATTTGATGGAAATTCTCATAGGTTGCACAGGATTATTCTGGCCTTTCCCATCTATGTTGGGGGAAAGGTGGTAAATATTGAGGTATAAGTAGTCGATGAGAATCTGGATTACAACCTCCTCTTAGGTAGGAATTGTATTTACGAGATGGATGCCATAGTTTCGTCGTTATTTCGCATCCTTTTTTTTCCTCATGAGGGAAGGATTGTAAAAGTTGATAAGATGGATTATTCCTCGGGTGACTCCCACGCATCTTCTGAGTCTACTATTCCAATGGTGGACAATCTCAGGCAACCTATAGAGAATTTAGGATTTGGGATGTACTCTTCCTTAATGGGTACTTTTGATCTTCCTGCTCCTACAGCTAGAATCAATGCTCTTTCATCCTCCAAGGGACCTTCTCGAAGAGATTTCTTTCGAACTCATTATTTTTTAGACCATTGGCCTTTACCCTCATCTACCACCACATTAGATAGAGGGCAGGTAGGTGGAATGGCATGTCCTATGTCTGCAGTATAACTTTCTTATCAGTCTATTGTTAACTCTGTAGACTCCCATCCTACTCCTTTCTCACTATAGGAGTTAGATGGAGATGTGGCTCCAGCCTGGACCCTCGATTCAACTTCGATTCAAGATTTCTTAGATACAGTCTTACCATCTAAAGAAGCAATTCTAGAAGCAATTATGGGTGTTGATAGACCATGGGATGATTTACATCATCGTTCATATTTCCTCCCTCATTTGTGATAAATTGAGTCGAGTTTGTCCAATCCTTCTACTAGTAATGTTCATACAGTTTTAAACCCTTTGGCCCCAACACAATTTTCTACAGAAGTTAACATGTCTGTTATCTCACAAACTATACTGGTGAACATCTCTAGGAATCCTAACATAATCGAAAATGTCTTCATTGGAGCTGACTGTTCCCCTGAAGAAATTCGAACTTATACTGATCTCTGAAAAGAGTTTCGTGATGTTTTCACTTGGTATTATGAGGAAATGCCTGGAATATATCCATCTATAGTCCATCATGAGATCAAGACATACAAAAATTCTAAATCTATTTGTAAAAAACTTCGACCGGTTAATCCTAGAAAAGTAGCAGCTATCAAAGCTAAAGTCGAAAAGCTGCTAAAGACGAGTTTCATTTACCTCATTCCTCTAATAGAGTGGGTCCCTAATCCAATCCCTGTAGACAAAAATAAAGGAACAATTTGAGTATGTATTGACTTTAGGGACCTAAATAAGGCTTGTCCGAAAGGCAATTACCCCACGCCTTTTATCGATCAAATTATGGATGAATGTGCGGGTAATGAAATTTCTTCGTTCATGGATGGATTCTCTGGTTACAAACAAATTACCATCCATCCAGGAGATCAGCACAAGATAGCCTTTATTTGTTCTTGGGGTACGTTTGCAGACAAAAATATGCCTTTTGGCCTCAAAAATTCTGGAGCCATTTTTCAATGTGCCATGTCTTATGATTTTCACGACATCAAGCACGTTATCGAAGCATATCTGGATGATTTAGCTACTCGTTATCGAAAGAGAATTGATCATCCTAAGCAACTTCAGCTGATCTTTGAGTGATGTCGTTTTTATAAGATCTAGTTGAATCTGAATAAGTGGGTTTTCGCAGTCACATCCGGTCGGTTGTTAGGATTCATCATGTCAACAGAGGGATTCGTGTTGATCCCTTCAAGGTTGAGGCAATACTTTAGTTGCCTCCCCAGTCTTCCATATGTCAACTTCAAAGTCTCCAAGGAAAAGGGAATTTCTTGAGGATATTTATACCCAATTATGTCGAGATCATAGAAAGATTTATGTGTTTGCTTAAGAAAGGGGTCCCATTTTTATGGGATGATTTCAGGCAAGGATCTTTTCATGCTTTGAAAAAATCATTAACCTCTACTCCATTGTTGAGTCCACCTGATTATGGCAGATATTTCCTCTTGTATCTCGTTGCAGCAAAATCAACCATTGGTATGGTACTGGTTGAGGAAGATGATGCCTTATGTGATCATGTAATCTACTATCTAAGTCGAGGCTTGGTAGGCACTAAACTGCACTATTCTCCCATCTATAAATTAGATTTGGCAATTGTCCATGATGTCCAAAGGCTTCAACATTACATTCTGCTTCGAAAAACGTTCATCTTAGCAACCGTCAATCCATTTTAGTTTGTTCTCAGTATGATCTGAATTGGATCCTTAAACTCTTTTAAAGCTACCCGAACTCTGTAAAAACTCATACCGAAGTTTAAAGTCTTGTGGACGTTGAAGCATATCAGAAATAACCTCTGAACAACAACAATTTTTGGTCAACACGGAGCAATGAGGACCTCAGTCAAAGCACGCTGATTAGAGCTCAAGGAGACATAGCCCAAGATATCAGGGTGAACTCCATATTATATTGTTGTCTTATGTGTTTGTTTTTACTGCTGCTTTAACTACTGTTATATGCATTTATGTATCAGTTTAAGTACCTTCCCATATCAGCACAAACAATAGATTTTAAAGAAAATAATCAGTTGAAAACAACTACAAGCATACACCCATATTTTCAAGCATTTATTATTTCTGCATTGGTTGATCAAATAGGCTTGGGAAAATTTAAAGCTTTAGAAGTGGGAGAGGTTCTTGTAAGTTAGACAAGAAGCCTAAGAGCCCCATTTTCAAATGAGGTGGTATCGGAGCTTAAGATTGATTAACCCCACCTTCAAAGAAGGTTGTATCAGAATGCTTGATTGACAAGGCAAAGATTGCTTGTCTGAAAGGTGTTTTGATAGTCAAGGATTGATTGCCTCATCGATTGTATGGTTGGTTGCAGACTAACTATTGTTTGAGTTTGCAGAGGTGAAGGGAAAGCTATTGATAGCTCAGTCCAGGAAGGACAAGAGGGAAGAAGGGCTGAAGGCATTCTTCTATCCCAAAGGACCTCAGGGAAATCCTTGAAGCACAAAAGGTTATTGCAAAAGGTTACTTGAGTAAGCTCTTTATTAATCTTGTTTGAAGTTCTTTTGTTCATTGGCATAATGACAAATCCTACAAGTGAGTCCTCAAATTCTTCTTTCTTCACAAGAATCTTTTATGAAGATATGAAGCAAGAACTGTCCACCATGATGGATATGGTGAGAGAAATGTATGAGGATGGTAGGAAGAGCAACATACTTAGAGACCAGTTGAATTCTGTGGAGGAAGAGAAGTGGTTGCTTTCTAACAAATTGCAGGAAACGGAGAGGAAACTTCATATTGCAAGCATGAACCTAAAAAGGATGCATGAGTTGGAGTCACAACTCTTTGTTGCAAACGAAGCCTTGGCCAAGTATCAGCTTGAAGAAGAGGTAAACCATTCCTATTTGTCTTCAAATTCTTCTAAGAATGCTTATATTGGTTCTTTTGAAAAACATACTAGAGGCATAAGTTCCAAGCTAGTGTCCAAGATGGGCTATGAAGGAAAAGGATTGGGCAAACATGCACAAGGTATTGTTGAGCCAATAATGGTTGAGGAAAGGCCTAAGTATTTGGGTCTTGGCTATGGACAGTCTTATGGATAGAGTCCCAAAGCTGCCATGAAGGCCATTGAAACAATTCCGAAAAGGAGTTTCATTGCAGGTCCTCTACCTCAAAAGTGTGAGGATTGTATTCAGGAGGAATGCAATAGCTTGAAACATCATTCACATGATGCAGGTGTTCAGAAGCACATACTTGAACCAGAGGGTTGTGGAAACTCTGATAGCCTTGAAGAAATTGATAGTGTTCCAAAGGGAGCTACTTCTTCATTTGTCTCACCTCCTCATGAAGGCAATAAAGGTGAAAGAGGTAGGTATAAATCTGGTTCTAAACACATTCCTTTTGATTTTGTAAAGCATGGAAAAAGAATTGCATGTTCCTTTTGTGGTTTGGATAACCATTATGTTTCTAGATGTTGGAAGAGGATGGCCACATACAAGAAACTTTTGAAGGAAAAGAAGCAAGCAACCAAAGATCCACAGGACAAGGAAAATCATGATGTCAAAAGGATGCACATGTGTTGCACTTACTTCCATAAGCAAGGGCATCTTACTGAAAGGTGTTGGACTTTGAATCCAGCATTGCTTCCACCAAATCTGAAGGAGAAGGTGGAAAGAGAAAATGGCAGGGATGGAAATAAATATTCCATGATTGATGTGGTTCAGGATGATTCACATATTGATGTTGATGTGCAAACAAAGGAGGGACCTTTGAATTGGATTGGTAAGAAATGGTTAAAATTCTTATCCAATTAAGACTGCATGTCTAGTGATGCATCTGTTTGCATTTCTTTGTGGAATAAATTCAAGCTGCAGGACCTTACCAAAATAGTAAATGGAAAGAGGTTGAGTAGGAAACTCACTTTATTGCTGCAACAATATGTTCATTTCAGCTTCGAAAGTACAATGTACTTAAGCGAAAGTTGATAGATGGAATGCATGCATGAGCATGAGATGCATGTAATGTTGGCTTGGGAGAAGTTAACTTGGTTTCTAAAATGGAGATAAGGATGAAGTGTTTCATCTTTTGGAAAAGATTCCTAAAGGTCTTTTTCCTACATGCAGGACTTGAAGGGTCATTTGTTGTAAAGGCATGTTTTATTGGCTTGTTATCTAGTTAATCATTTGTATGCAGATATAAGACATGGAAGGGTTCCCAGATGTGAAATCTGTTTCTTTGTTGAAGCAGGAGTTAGCCCATGCATTTGTTGTTTGTATGCCTGCTGTTTTTAACAGTTATTGTTGGTAGATTTTCAAATAGGTACAAATGAAATTTTTGTGGAGAAGATGTACTTCACATTTGTTTGAGCCACCTTGGATCAAGGATCAAGGCAAAGAAGTTCAAACTACCTTCTGTAAACTTCACAACAGAAGTTCTGCATGAAGTCAAGGAGGAAAACAGTTCTTCCTGAGACGACCAACCCATCCAAGAAGGGAAGTGGTCAGAGATTTTGGTTCAAAGGCACTATGCAAAGGCAAGTCTAGGGAGGCTAGAAGAAGATGGTGTTGTTACTCTCATTTACTGCTCAGATTAGTATATCAGTCTTTTGGTGGACCAAAAGTTCTTTCAGTGGGAAGGTGTGATCCGAATTTGATCCTTAAACTCTCTTAAAGCTACCCAAACTCTGTAAAAACTCATACCGAAGTTTAAAGTCTTGTGGATGTCGAAGCCTATCAGAAATAACCTCTAAACAACAACAATTTGGGGTCAGCACGGAGCAACGAGGACCCTCAGTCAAAGCACGCTGACTGAGGCCCATGGAGACCACGCAGTGGCGCAAACTAGTAATTTGGAAATCCATATTAGGAAACGAAGGCTGTTTCTGATGCACGATTAGCGTAATGGGAAAAACCCCTCAAAATGGAAAAGCCCTGAGCGCTCGGTCACAAGTGAAGCCAGAAAACCATGGGAAAAGCGCTAAAACCGAAGGCAGGTCCCGTGCTCCAAAACCGGCGGGATATCAGAGGTGTTTCGGGTGGTAAGCGGGTTTGTCAGAGGACCCAGTGATGCCATACAGTGATTGACACGTGTCTGGCGGATGAGAGAGAAAACCACTCTCATCACGAGCTAACGTCCGAGCAAGTCATTCATGCGATAAGATCGATAACAGTAGGATCTGGAGGCCCCAGATCTAACGGCGGAGATTGCACCCAATGGGAGACCGGATCTGGAGGGAGAAATAAGCCACGACACATAAAAGTTTGAAGTCCGATTTGACCGCTGACCTGGCGGATGAATCATTTCACAAAGTAACTGAAATAACGAATCGTCGAGGAAGAGTTGGCGCTTAGTTTGTGAGGGGACAAGTGACCACCTCCCTGTGAATTGTTACACAGTGGCGATGATGCAGAGGCAAGGAATTCCAAGCGGACAAAGGTAGGCGATCTGAAGGGACAGAAGAGGAAGCGAACAGTCAAGGGACGGATTGGCTTTAAGCCACGAACAAATAGAGAGTAAAGGAGCAGAGAAAGAGAGAGCAGCCTAGGAACAAGTAAGCAGACCTGGAAGCAGAGAAACCAGAGCCGAGTTCACTGTAATAGGTAGAGCCACCAGAGGTTGGAGGCAGAGCCGCAGAGCTAGAGAGCTCTAATAGACTTCTAAGAGCCACAAGGCTGCAGTGAAATTACAGCATAGCAGGAGATCGAATGATCGAGTTATGGCTGGTTATCTGAGGTGTGTCAAAGATAGGAGAAGGATTTCCAAAGACAAAGGTAGAATTCCGAGGGAGTCCAGAAGCCAGAAGCTCGGGAAGCTCAGAGCACTAACAGAAGGAGTCCAGTCCAAAGAAGCCTAGACCTATCTGCAGAACAAGGACAGCCAGGGGTAAGATGGCATTCAGCCCATTGGTTCAGCTATAAACCAATGGAGTTAAGTGTAACACTTGTAAAATAATTGAAGCCATAATCCCAAAGAGCCTAATCGAGTTGATTAGAGCTCAAGGAGACGTAGCCCAAGATATCAGGGTGAACTCCATATTATATTGTTGTCTTATGTGTTTGTTTTTACTGCTGCTTTAACTACTGTTATATGCATTTATGTATAAGTTTAAGTACCTTCCCATATTAGCACAAACAACAAATTTTAAAGTAAATAATCAGTTGAAAACAACTACAAGCGTACACCCATATTTTCAAGCATTTCTTATTTCTGCATTGGTTGATCAAATACACTTGGGAAAATTTAAAGCTTTGGAAGTGGGAGAGGTTCTTGTAAGTTAGATAAGAAGCCTAAGAGCCCCATTTTCAGATCACAGTGGGTGAGTGATTGGGGGCAAATATAATATATGGATTGTCATTTTGCAAGAATTCAATCTCAAATTCATGTTGGCTAAATCTAAGAAATATTTAGTATTTGCAGAGTTGATATTAGAGCTGGCTTGTGAGGAAGAAATTATTCACGAGGAAAATTTTCCCGATGAACATTTATTTCTTATTTATTCACAAGATCCTTGGTATGGGGACATCATTATATATCTCTATACTTCAAAGTTTCCGCCCACTTTTTCCAAAGATGGGCGTAGAAATTTGTGTCACCTCGCTAAGAATTATGTTATTATAGGTGACACATTATATCGTCACGGGATTGATTCAATCCTTAGGCGTTGTTTAACCTTGGAAGAACCTGAGTCGGTTCTTAATGATTGCCACAGTGGAGCTTGTGGCGGTCATCTATCCGGGCTTGCAACAGCCCAAAAAAATTTGCGAGCAGACTATTTTTGGCCTTCAATATTCAAAGCTTGTATTGAAGCAGTCAAAATATGCCATCCTTTTCAAGTCTCTACTCGAAAAATGTGTGCATATCCAGCTCCACTTTTCCCTGTTATCACCGTCGGTCCTTTCACGAGGTGGGGAATTGATTTTACTACTTGTAATCCGCCTTCGACGGGAAATCACAAGTACATCATAATGGTTGTAGACTACTTTACAAAGTGGGCTGAGGCCATGCCTAATTTGAAGAATGACAGTGAAACATCGGCCTTGTTTCTCTTCAATCAAGTTATTTCCTAGTTTGGTATCACTGATCATGGCAATCATTTCCAAAATAAACTGATGTTTGAATTGGCTCTCAAGTTTGGTTTCCAGCAGGAGCATTCATCTCCGTATTATCCTCAGGCCAATAAGCAGGTTGAAGTCGTGAACAAATCCCTTAAAATCATCCTGCAAAGGACAATTAACAAAGTTGTATCCGACACTTTGGGCATACCAAATGTCAGTTAAGACTACCACTGGCTTTACTCCTTTTCAACTGGTTTACGAGTTGGAATCTATATTTCCTGTTGAATGTGTAATTCCTTCCCTTAAACTAGTTGTTGAACTTCTTCCAGAGTCTTTTAGTCTCGAGGAGCGCCTCATTCATTTGGAGCATCTTGATGAGAAACGTCGAGATGCCGCCACAATAAATGAAGACCATAAAAAGAGGGTAAAAACTCAATACGCTAAAGTTGTCCATCCTATAAATTTTTGTGAAGGTGATCTTGTCTTGGTCTACGATCAAGACAAAGATGCCTTGGGGCCAGGCAAGTTTAAGTCTATGTGGTACGGTCCCTTTATAGTCAAGTGAGTTTTGAAAAAGGGAGCTTATGAATTAACTGACTTTGAGGGAAACAAGTTGGCGGAGCCCAGAAATGGGCTCTACCTTAAGAATTATTTTGCTTAGGCTTTGGCCAAGCACTTACTTGTTTGTATATATTGTATGTTTGTACATATCTATCTATCGGTTTTAGTGATGTCGATATTTTTGATCTGCTTTGGCAGGTATTGATGGATGATTCAATATATTTAGGATTCGTCAATGGTGTGAGTAGGCATACCTGGAACCTTGCTTCCATGGCTTGGGTGATTTATTATCCATCTGGCCAGTTGATGGTTTCAAGAGGAGTATGTATCGGTCCTGCTTCGAATAATATTGCCGAATATACTGTCGTTATTAATTTTCTATCCGAAGTGATATCTCTTGATATTGATTCATTAGTGGTTTATTTAGACTCACAACTGGTGGTATCTCAGCTGAATAACATTTATCGGGTACGAGATCCCTATTTGTATCGCCAATTTCTGAGAGTATGATTGTTGCAATGATCATTTATTTATATCACAATTTTTCACATTCCATGATCAGAAAATTCCTTAGTAGATTCTATTGCTAATCAAGCATTGGACTAGCATATAAATCATTCATCAAATTAAAAAACATAAAAAATAATCAAAGTATCATTTGTATATATGATCATCATAAAATCGCATGTATATAGATAGAGTGTTTGTGTCCAAAATAATATACAAAAATCAAGACAAAATGTGCTACAAATTTTGGGCTTATGCCCATCATCATGTCTAATCATAAAAATATCTAATCATATATCTAGTTGGCTCAGGATGAGCGGCTAGAAAATAAACAACGGCATTGGCCACACGCCGAAGTAGTCACACCCAGTCCCGTGGTGCTCTACCATGAGACGCTACATCTCCTAGAGTAAGTCCTCTATGGCTATCATGGGAACTTGGTGAGTCACTATCACCAAGTTCCTTTGAACTGCATGGAGAACTCTCCCCATCTCAGCTGCAGCCCCTTCGACATCTCTTCCACGACACCTATGTCGAGGAAATCCGTCAAGCCTCACTAGCCCCACATCTGAAACATGATCAATATATTTTTTAAGTGTCTTGTCTCATAAAAATATTTTTAAGTTAATTTATATTAAAAATCCAAAAAAAATCTTAAGAAATTCAAAAAGTCAAAAATTGTTACCTATGGCACCCCATGTTGCATTTGGTGGTAATACTAAATCTAGATCTCCCTGAAAATCCATTTCGGCATAGGGGTAGTCGTCGACTGCGATGACCTGTTGATCCCACCATGCGAAAAACTTGTCATCAAAAGTTGTCCTAGGGACATCACCACCCCCTAGGCATTTCATCAGGTCAGCCCATCTACCCATCCGCGGATCCCTCGGGCTACTGATGGTCGATAATACCTTGGGTCAAAGCCTAGGTACTTTCTCAAAGAAGAACGAGCATAAGATTGTGTCGTATCTGAAATTATTTGTCTGACCCTTCTGAATGGAAGTGAGTTGGTTCTTCATGTTGGTCAGTAGAGGTGTACACCAATCAAACACAGTAGTGAGGCATTCCATTGCTAGGCTCATGGATACACATGAGGCTTGATGTAAAGCAGTAGAACCGTTTACCTTGGCAATGGTAAATAGTCGGATTTTCAAGGATAAAATATCTACGTCCTTGATTGGAATCTGACTTCCAATCTTTTCAGGATGATCGAGACAGTATATGTGGATGTAGTCTTCTACACTGAGACTACCTCTCATCCTGCCAGTAGAATGCACTATCTCTCCCCTTCGAGAAAGACCGGTAATGAAGTAAATATCTTCTATCTTGATCCTTAGGGGCATCTGATCAATCATGAATGCATCATCCTCTACACTCCAGTAATGAATCAGCAACTCAAGCAATCATGTATTTGCCTTCATGTTTGGCATTTTAAATAATTTTAGCAAGCCACAACCTCTCAAAGCATCTAAGGCATTTTGATCCTCCATTACTTGGTTATCAATGGCACTATGCTCCCTTTCATGCCAGGTGATTGTCATCCTGCCCAAAAAAGATGTTTCAAATCATTAGATTTATGTTTTAAATTTTTTACTCACGCACATGCGGGTTCCCTTTTTACACAGTCGCATGTAGGGCCCTTGTATACGCAGGTTACTTGTATTCAACCCACGTGTACGTAGAGTTGAAATTTTTAACATATTTTCCAATGGTCAAATCATGAAAAAACATCTAAAAAGTATCACAAATGATTAAAAGCATGATAAAAGGGTTACCTAGAAGTTTTGGAGTGATTTGAATGATTGGATTTGACGGAGGAAGTTTGTTTGATTTTGTCTCCACAACTCCTTGCTCAAAACACAAATGACAAAAATGTGAGTCCAAAAGTCCTTATATAGGTTGAAAAATGAAAATTATTTTTTCAAAAGTTGATTTTTATCTTATGGACTTTTTGACCTTTTGGCTTGGAGTCTCGAGAATGGGTTGTCTTTACAGGAAATTTTGGAGACTTCTTTGAGAAAGCGTTTTGGTCCCATGACCATAGACCTGTCATGGCAGGTATCATTTTCTTACTGGAATATAGGTTAGGGAATACCAATTTCCACTACATTTTGCATAATAGCCTCCATATTGCGATATGTTTGCCATAAGGTCGACCCCATCGTGTCTTGGTTCACAAACCATTTTCACTTGTTGACTTTAAAATCATGGTGCAATGGTAGAGCCAACCTTTACATGAGCATCTTAATTAGATCCTTGCTGACGTTTGTTGCCCATGATGCTATATTGAGTAGGCTCGGGAGTCCTCTTTAGTCCCGCCATGACTTATGCATTGAAGACTCATTCTCGTTATTCTGTGTTATTTTATAGCCTTATACCCTAGAGGCTCCTTTGTGTTGACTCATACTGCTGCATTGCATATTGACTATTTTCACCTTTTGGCCTTGAACCGGCTTCACTTGGACTCGTGTTTAAGCCCCTTTTCGACCATGTCTTCTACAAAATCAACCTTGCAACCACTTAGCCTCTCCGAGTTAATTCACCCTTTTACCTGTGGAAAGAACATTCCTTTGAGTGTCCTTGACTAGATTCGCCACCTTGCATTGAGCACAGGAATGTTCCCCTCCCAGGAGCTAGAGCATCTATTTTTTCGACACTCGTTCTTTCCACTGTACTATAGAATTATTTTATTCTTTTTCAAGCTTCATATAAAAGGAAAAGACAAAATAATTATATATTCCAAAAAGAGCAGGAACGGGACATTATTTCCATATTTGATGGCAGTTAGAGTCACTTGTGTCGCCTTTGAACAAAGCACTCAAAAGTAAGTCTTTCCTCCATTGGGATGGGATTTAGTTTGACTTAGGAGAGCTTTAACCTTTTTATTGAGTCAATACTCCTCCGATTGGTTACCTCTTCCAATCATATGGAGAGTTAGTTTATGCCTCCTGCATGACAAACTTATACAAAGTTATCATATGCTACCATGTAGTCACAGTTTAGTCGTGCTTTTGTTCAAGAGAAGTAAACCTAAGTCGGCCTCTCTGTGGTGTCTCTTCACCTATTTTTTTGTCGTCCATCCCTAGTTGTCAGCGTCATGTTCGTTATCACATTAGCTATATTGGTCCTTTGATTGTGCCGGTTTGAGAAGGTCTCCATTGACTTCTTACTGGCAGATCTTGCTCTTATCGACTACGAAAAATTGCTCTGAGGGCAGATCTAGAGTCGCACCCTAGCCCTATTTTCATTATTGATAGGTCACCTTGTGCTTAGCATCGATCAATATCTTGGGTCTTTGACTGAGTATTTTCCCTTGTGTTCGACATCAACTTTCATTATCACACATTGGGATTCGTGCAGTGCCTTGGTTTCCATTTGACCCTATTAGTGGATTCCTCGCCTTTGTGTCAACTTTCATTATTGGTTGGTTCAGAGGGTTTCTATCATGCGCTAGCCACATCTTGTGTACGCTGGAAACGTGCTTCGGTTAGGTTACTACATCTTTGATCACCCAATTCCTTCCACATTACTGGCCTACGGGTTACACTTGTGCTAGATTTAAGAAGGATGCCTTAATGCCTTCCTTCTAGCAGATCCTTTCCCATCGAATTCAACTCGTTGCTCTGGGAAAGAGATCTAGAGTTCATTTGGAAGTACCTTAGGGTTTGCTGTCATTAGTGGTAGATTCCTTCACTATCGACAGTGGGAAAACATCATTGTCTCCTGATTGATAGATTCTTCCAAGTGTTCGACTACAACTCATTTATTCGCACTTGTTAGATTGTACTAGGTACCTTGAATCTCATCATCATTATCGATGAGTAGCCTCATGTTTGTTAATGGTATACATCAATGGCCAATAATCAAATGATTTCTCACATGGTCGACTTCATATCATTTATCCCCATGGTGTAGAAATGTACCACAGTGGTTGGTGAAGACCTCGGGTTTGCGTCAGCATGTCTTGGTTCACTTGTCAATTGCTCTTAGTTTTGCTAGTTGACACCATCCACCTTACATATTGCAGTTCCTTACAGCGATATCTTATATGTTGGCACCCGAGTTGCAGTGTAGTACCATTTATTCCATCATGTTGACTTGGTACTATGTAGATCAGTTTCTTGACTTCAGTGATTAGCTTCATTCTTCAACATCATTGATCATTCCTTTATATGTGATATTCAGACATGTACTTTCTTGATTATAATCAAATGATCCATTATGTATTTTCAGTTCCTATATACTTGTATGCATATTGGATCCGCTTTTGTACTTGACATGCAGACATTCTTTACTATTTCTAAGCATGGTTATGCCCTCCTCAGACAATAGTTTCTTTCTGATCTCTTTCGCTGGCTTGGTAGGTTGAATTCTGGTGAACTCCTCCTCGGTCTCTGCATAATTCCTTCTATGCACTTAATACATTTTTTCCATCATGTACCCCTTCTGACCTGATACATTAGGGGGCATCTATTATAGCACCATTTACCACTCTTGGTAGATCTGATGCTCTGATTATGGCCTAGGGAAACCCTTCCTTCCAGACTTGGTCCAAAATCTAAAAAACAGTGTTTTATTCCCTATACTTTTCCCTGTGACAAAAGCGTGTACACGTGGGTCAGCATATACCCAACTCACGTACATATGTTAAAACACTTAAAAAAATTAATTTGCTTAATTTTAGGCCGAGTTCATGGGTTTTACCTGTTACTCACCTCCTATTTCCCGTGGCCCAACTATTTCCCAACTAAAAAAACTAAATTGGAGAAGTATAAATAAACCTCCATGGGAAGGCCTTAAGGGAGAAGACATGAGATATTGATACTATAGTGAGATTATCCCTGATTGAGTCTGACAAAATCCTTGTGCCTCTTGCACTCCCCAAAGCTTCAGGAAACCCTTGTTTCCTTGTTGGAGATATCCTTCATCTTTTGTGAGATATCCTTGTATTGCTAATGGAGGAAGATTGTTGAGGCCGGGAAAGGACGAATCTGAAGGACTGTTCCACTTGCAGCCGAAGAAGGACTCAGGTCATATTTCTCCACTTTACTTGTAGCTAACTTCAATAAAGGAATGTTGTTATGTTTCTGATATTAAATGTGTTTATGCATCTATTTATATTTTAATTCATTTATGAATCTTACATTGATGTGTAATTGTTCATTCATTTATATGATTTAAAGTTAATATCATGAACATGCTTTATGTTTCTATGGTTGTATATGTTTCATTTGAATACTTTTCAAGTTTCGAAGATATCAATAGAAGTTGAGGGTTTGCACCCTACGGGATCTACTCAAACGTAGGACTTTCGGGTAAGGACACTCTTGCACAGTTTAGTAGAATAAGCATTTAGGTTGATTTCATGAGCATTTCTTGTTGTGGTTTTCCCTCCACTCTGTTGGGGTCCTCAACCCAAGACCCTAGGGTGGTCTCACCCACAAAAATAACTACTGAAGGATTTTTTAAATACTCCTTTGTGCTAGTACATATGTTTATTTTTTAGCAAGGAGACAACTTACCTATTGTTTTACAGAAGTAGGATGATCAGCAAGAGAATCAAGCAGTCATAGAGTGGATCTCATTGATTAGGATGAACTCAACATAGTTTAGATTCTCAGACTTCATTGATTGTTTCATTCACCCAATTGCACATCTTCTCACTAGTCAAAGTGAACCCAAGATCAGTACAAAAATCAAAAGGATCCTGCATCTCAATGATCAAGTTAGAACAGGAGACTGGTATCTTTATCAGAACTACACAGAGATCAAAGTATATGGCTGTGAATTGGCTCAATATAAATTGCCCAAATGTGTTCCAATGAGAATTTTCTCTCTAGAATATATTAGGCAAATGATGAATATGGATGAGCTTCATTTTATTTCAGGGAAGAGGACAACTCAGTTCAAGATAAAGGCACAGTAGGATCATCCATTTGTAATACTAGATCAACAAGTTTAGAAGCAAATGCAATACTAAAACATATGGGTTTTCAACCAAGCTTCACCTGATCTTATGACCGATTCAGTATTATCTCATACTTAAGGGTGGAACTCAAAACCACACCTTACAATCATACACCAAGACCAGATATGGAGAAGTTCGGAAATCAAGAACACTAGGAAGAGAATATACTTCAAGAAGTACAAGAACATGTTTTACCTCCTTCTACTCTTCAGACTCCTACTTCTCACACCTATTGAAAATAGCAACAAGAAATGATAAAAATAGAAATGCTAAAAATAGCATTGCTATAGATAGCATTTCAGGATATATTCCAATTTTAATTTGTCCTTGAATTAAAATTCAACTTTAGTCTCACCAGTTGTTTGAAAAATAATTAATTAATTCATCATGAGTTAATTAGTTGGTGAAAATCAAACATGAAGTCTTTGTGAAGACATGCAACAGTTATCCCTTTGATTGAGGAAGTTATCCCTTAATTAAGGAGATAAGGATGAGTTGTATTTGAGTTGTAATTAGTTAGCTTAGTTAACTGAGTTAAGTCCAGTTAAATTAGTTCCAAACAGTTTGTGGAACTAATTGTGAGTTCAGTCAGTTAATGCATGCATGCATGCAACTAGTGTTCTCCAGATAACTGAATATTCTCTCATAAATAACTCATGCATGTCAGTTCAGACAAAGACCCAGTTGAGATTAAAGGCAGGGATAGTGTACTATCAGTTGCTAAAATATTCCCATGTGAATATCTCTTGCATGCAGAAGGAATGCATTCCTTGAGGATTGCGCAGTTACTACAAAGGTCAAAGCAGCATGTGAGGTGAGAATCACATAGGTGGTAGCTGGAGGAGCCAGGAGAAACTACGCAAGGAAATAGGAGGCTTGGAGGACTGAAGGAAGGCATATGTGTTGTCTATACGATTTATGAGTAGCAGAGAGGGATTGTACTGAGAGCTAGATAACTTGAGAGCTAAAGCTTTGTGTAATCCTGCGATATTTTCTACTTGTATGATAATACAGATAGTGGGGTTTTTAGCTGAGGCTTTCCCTAGAGTATTCTTCTATGTTTCATGTGTGATTTAATCTTCTTCTCTATTATATGTGTTCTGTTTGATCTTGCTCAAATTCGATTAAGCTTCCGTAAGTTTGATTGTAGAAGTATATTAAGTATTTTACTTTAGTACATTGCATAATCAGTTTAATCTATAGTGAGAATTTCTATATGGTATTGGAGAAAAGGTGATCAAAGTGGAGAACAGTATACAAAGAAGGGAGAAGTTCGAAGTTTGAAGTTCTTGATTGTAGGTACAAAATCGATTTCTTATCACATCTCAAAGTTCACCAATGGCGTTCAATGGCTTGAGACTCGAGTATGCATTGGATGGTAGCTCGAACTACATAGCATGGAAGGATCGCATGGAAGCGGTATTAGAGGATAATGGTTTGAAGGAATTCATTGATCAAGAAGTCCCCAAGCCAGCAATAGCTAATGCCCAAGAATTGGCGGAATGTAAGAAATATGTGGTGAGAGTGAGGAGGATTCTTCTGGAGGGAGTTCGAGTCCATATTGTCTCGAGTCTCCATGGGAAGGAGACTCTGTTTTCAATGTGGAAGACATTGAAGGATCTATATTAGAATAGCAGCGACCAGAGGAAGCTGGCGCTGAAGGACAAGCTTCGGAAAATCAAGTGTGAAAAGGGTGACACGATCTCTACGTATCTAAACAGGCTCACCACCTGCAGAGATGAGCTTGGAAGTGTAGGAATCACAACAGTCGATGATGACATGGTGAGTATTGCTCTCCTCGGTCTTCCTAACAGTTGGCATAGCTACCAGGACTCAGTTAATGGAAGAGAGAAACTGCCAAATTGGGAACAACTGTGGTCGGATCTGATGCAGTAGGAGATCAGGAGAAGCACCAGAGATGGTTCTTCATCTAAGCATGATGATGAAGAAAATCTAGCCTTAGTAAGTAAGGCGCGGAAAGGGAAAGGGAAGGCTTCCCATTCCAAATCGAGTTCTTCCCATGGTGGGAAGAAGATTGACAAATCTAAAGTGAGATGCTTTAATTGTCATGAGGTGGGCTATTATGCAACTAATTGTCCATTGAAGAAATCCAAGAAGGGATCCTCAAAAGGATCAAATGGTGAGGCACTAGCCTCACAGTTCGAATTGGATTTTACCCTCATCGCATGCATGGTGTCATCGATGGTGGGTTGTGTTTGGTACCTAGACAGTGGAGCCTCATTCCACATGACTAGCGATAAGAGTTTATTTAGTACCTTGGAGGAGAAAGACCTCCAAATGTGCATAGAGATGGGAAATGATGGAAAGTATCATGTTTTAGGTGAAGGTATGGTTGTGTTTCAGAGGGAGCATGGAGCTCTTCTCACCCTGACTGATGTAAAGCATGTGCTTGGACTGAAGAAAAACTTGGTATCGGTCGCGATGTTGGAAGACAAAGGCTATGATGTAGTTTTCAGTAAAGGAAAGGCATTCCTAAGACACATATCCACAGGTCAGACCAAGAGGATTGGGATTCGAGTGAAGAATCTCTACAGGCTAGAGGTAGATGACTGTGCTGCATTGAGTTCCAAAGTAGAATTGGTGCAAAGCTAAGATATTAACGAGTTATGGCATAGATGGTTGGGCAACTTGCATCATGGGGCCTTGAAGATAATGCAACATATTTCTACCCGACTTCCCAAAGTTAAACTTGAGCAAGTGGACACATGCAAAGGTTGTACCTTGGGTAAGTATGCAAAATCTTCCTTCCATGATCGAGACAGTCAAGCTAAAGCAATCTTGGAGTGAGTTCATATAGATGTGTGTGGACCATTCTTGATAGCCCCCATCGCTAAATAAAGGTACTATGTGATTTTCATTGATTACTTTTCTCATAAATGCTGGATCTATTTCATGCAGAAGAAGGATAAAACCTTCTCAAGGTTTTGTGAGTTCAAAGCCTTGGTTGAGAAAGAATCAGGAAAGAAGATCAGGGCCTTGCGAAGTGATAATGGTGGAGAGTATGTCTCTCAAGAGTTTAAGGACTTCTGTGTAGCAGAAGGAATTAAACGGGAGTTGACGACACCTCATAACCCACAGTGGAATGGGGTGGCCGAGAGGAAGAACACAATAATTGTGGGAGCAGCTCAGGCGATGCTGCATTACCAAGGCCTACCACTTCATTTGTGGGCCGAGGCATGCAACACAGCGGTTTACTTGCAGAATAGAAGCCCTCATTTCATACTTGGGATGAAGACACCAGAGGAAGCTTTCTCCAGGAAGAGACCAAATGTGGGTCACTTCAGGATCTTTGGCTCATTGGTTTATTGCCATGTGACCAAGGATGCGTGGAAGAAGCTAGAGCTGACAACAGATTTGGGGATACTTGTGGGGTACACTAATACTCCCCACAACTATCGGGTATATTTGCCTATCAGTCAGAGGACAGTGGTTCGCAGAGATCTTAAGTTCGATGAGCTGAAGGCCATGCAAGTTTCCCTTGAGAGGGAGCTCAAGTTGCAGGCAGAGGAGGAACTTTTGATTCCTAAGGAGGAGAAGCCTCAGACTGATGCAGAGTAGCCACATGCAGAGGTTCCAGGAGTGGAGACATCCACTCATGCAAAGTATTCCAGAGAGGGACGGAAACGCATAAGGGAGGTTGAGATATTGTTGATGGATGTGAGAGAGAATGTGGGAGATCCATCTTCTTAGCACAGAGAGAGGAGTTCACCTGAGCAGTACACTGGTTACATGGCCCTTGTTGGGGAATGTGTAGAGATCGAACCATCTTCGTTTGAGGAAGCAGTGCAATAGCCAGTTTGGGTTGATGCTATGGTGGAGGAGTATGACTCCATAGTTCGGAACAGTGTTTGGGATGTTGTTCCAAGACTAGAGAACAAGTCAGTCATGAGTTCTCGTTGGCTTTACAAGGTAAAGCAAGTTGTTGATGGTAGTGTGGAGAAATATAAGGCAAGGTTCGTTGCCCATGGTTTCTCACAGGTCGAGGGGATCAACTATGATGAGACTTTTTCTCCTGTAGCAACGTACTCATCTATCAGATCGATGTTGGCACTATCAGCACAGATGGGTTGAAAGATCCATCAGATGGATGTGAAGACTGCATTCCTCAATGGAAAGATTGAGGAAGAAGTGTACATAGAGCAGTTGGAAGGATTTGAGACCTTCAATCGTGAGTCGCATGTGTGCCAACTCAAGAGAGATTTGTACGGTCTAAAGCAACCACCTTGCACTTGTTACACCAGGATCAGTAACTACTTCACCGGGTTGGGCTTCACAAAGAGTAAAGCGAATGCGAACTTGTACCACATCATGGTGGAAGTTAAGCAGTTGATCATTGTTCTTTATGTTGATGATCTAATATTGACAGGTGATGATCAGTTGATCATGTCTTGCAAGGAGGACCTTGCAAGAGAGTTCAAGATGAAAGACATGGGTCTCATGCACTACTTTCTAGGCATGGAAGTGTGGCAGAAGGATGGGGAAGTGTTTGTGTCTCAAGGCAAGTATTCCAATGAGATACTGAGGAGATTCCACATGGAGAAGTGCAATCCCATGCAGACTCCTCTAGTAGGTAACTGGAGGAAGGAGGATGATACTTCAGGTGAGGTAGTAGAGGCTATTGTATATCAGTAGCTTGTGGGTTCATCGATGTATTTAGTGAACACATGACTAGATTTGTGCTTTGCGGTGAACCAACGGAGTAAAGCTATGGTTCAGCCTACCATGCTGTTTTGGAAGGCAACGAAGCATGTTTTGAGATACCTCAGAGGCACATCTCAATTTGTATTATGGTACAGACGGTCAAAGGGAGTGAAGCTATAGTGCTTCACAGATGTAGATTGGGCAGGGAATCCATCAGATCAGAAGAGCACATCAAGAGGAATTTTCAACCTTAGTTCAGTTGTAGTTTCTTGGTACAGCAGGAAACAGAGGTCAGTTGCACTTAGCTCAATAGAGGTTGAATACATGGCTACAAGTTAGGCAGCATGTGAGGCTATTTGGATGCAGGAAATTCTAGTTGGTTTGTTTGATCAGAGAATGGACCCAACTGTGATCTATTGTGATAATCAGAGTTGTATCAAACTCTCTGAGAATCCAGTCTTTCATGATAGGTCCAGGCATATCAACATTCGGTATCATCATCTCAGAGACTGTGTGGTGAGGAGGATCATGTTGTTGTAGTATATTTCAACCGAGGAGCAAGATGCTGACATTTTGACTAAGGCATTGTCAAAGTATGAATTCGAGTTCCACAAAGACAGGATCAGGGTGACAGATAATCCCTTTCTTGTTGAGAGGGAGTGTTGAAAATAGCAACAAGAAATGCTAAAAATAGAAATTCTAAAAATAGCATTGTTATAGATAGCATTTCAGGATATATTCCAATTTTAAGTTTTCCTTGAATTAAAATTGATAATTAAAATTTGAATTTAGTATCACCATCTGTTTGAAAAATAATTAATTAATTCATCTTGAGTTAATTAGTTGGTGAAAATCAAACATGAAGTCTTTGTGTAGACATGCAATAGTTATCCCTTTGATTGAGGAACTTATCCCTTAATTAAGGAGATAAGAATGAGTTGTATTTGAGTTGTAATTAGTTAGCTTAGTTAACTGAGTTAAGTCCAATTAAATTAGTTCCAAACAGTTTGTGGAACTAATTGTGAGTTTAGTCAGTTAATGCATGCATGCATGCAACTAGTTTTCTCCAGATAACTGAATATTCTCTCATAAATAACTCATGCATGTCAATTTAGACAAAGACCCGATTGAGATTAAAGGCAAGGACAGTGTACTATCAATTGCTAGAATATTCCCATGTGAATATCTCTTGCATGCAGAAGGAATTCATTCCTTGAGGATTGCGTAGTTACTACAGAGGTCGGAGCAGTGTGTGAGGTGAGAATCACACAGGTGGTAGCCGGAGGACCCAGGAGAAACTACGCAAGGAAATAGGAGGCTTGGAGGACTAAAGGAAGGCATATGTGTTGTCTATTCGGTCTATGAGTATTAGAGAGGGATTGTACTAAGAGCTGGATAGCTTGAGAGCTAAAGCTTTGTGTAATCCTGAGATATTTTCCACTTGTATGATAATACAAATAGAGGGGTTTTTAGCTGAGGCTTTCCCCAGAGTATTCTTTTGTGTTTCATGTGTGATTGAATCTTCTTCTCTGTTATATGTGTTCTGTTTGATCTTGCTCAAAATCGATTAAGCTTCCACAAGTTTGATTGTAGAAGTAGATTAAGTATTTTTCTTTAGTACATTGCATAATTAGTTTAATCTACAGTGAGAATTTCTACAACACCAAGCAGGACAATAGGCCTAAAGAAGGATCTTCATCATCAACAATTGGAGAAAAGGAATTCATTCACTATCAGAAGAAATCAAGGATTGACTCCAAAGGAACTACTACCACTTAGGGTCAAAAGGATCCTAATTTGGATGATTCACATGTTTCCATAGGGACATAATAACTTGTAATCACTAGCCCAATTCTTCTTCAACTTCATAGAATTTACTAGAAATCACTCAATCTGCAGGAGCAACTAAAACAGAGGAGCCAAACATCTTCACTAATTTCCTTGAAATTAAGCAAAATAATGAAGCTTTAAAGGAAAATGTTTATGCACAGTTTTGGAAGAAGACTTCTACTTCACACCACAGGTTGTTGACAACTTTTGACACCGAGAAGGGTAGAATGCAAATTGATTTTCTGCAGGCTCAAGTGTCATTTCCCAAGGCCTCTTCTCATTACAAGAAGACTGTATTTTATTTTGATGCTAATCAAATACACCCAATTGATCAAATGGACATGCATAGGTATTCTAGTGAGATGTTTTTCTCTACCATGACCAATACTGCTATGGCATTGTCAAAACTTAGAACTTCTCTATCACATGTGCAGTCACAATTGAATATTGAAAAGATATCATCTTTAGCAAAGGATAACATGGTCAAGTCATTAGAAGTCTTAGTGATTAAAATTGGATATGACCCTACTGATGTTAAAGATGAAGAAGATATTATAAGAAATAAAAATACAAATATTCCAACATTGAGGAAGTAGCTCAAACTGCCTTCTACAAAGGACCCTCAGACCAAGGAGATAGCAGAAAGTGAACAACACAAGGAAGGAATGATCAAACTGATCATTGAGAAAAATGTACAGACAAAGACTATGGAGGAACAAATTGAGAAATTCCTTAAGGAAAAAGAGAAATTTACTCAATTAGCTATAGCTCCCATCACATGTATTCCTATTACAATGTCCAGAATAGCAGGGGAGTGTACATCAGCCACAAAAAAATCTACATCAATAGCAAGGGAATCTACATCAGCCACAATAGAATCTACATCAACAGTAGGGGATTTGAAAAAACTCTTACAGGAGCTGACTCCCCAGAAACAAGAAAATGAAAGGCTTCATAAGAAATTTAAGAATCTGGAAGCTCAAAAGATAAATAATGACACTCTATATGTTGAAGAAATGTAGAAGACCCATAGGTTAAATAGAATAATAGAAGAGTTGCAGAGTGAATCATTAATGGCTCAAACCTTGGCCCAAGCCAAGGAAAGAATTTGGGCGGATATTAGTCAGGCCATAACTGAAGTATGGTCGTCCATTCAGATCATTATTAAACAAGAGAAACTTATAAACAGATTTTAGATAGCTATTTATGAAGCTAAGAAACTTCTTAAAGACAAACCCAATGAAGCTACATACATTATCATAATTCTTAATTCAAAAACCAGGGCTGAGTTGGAGAAGATTGAGATTCTGGACAGAACAGAAACCATTTTGGAGATCAATAAGTTTTTTCAGAAAAAGAACCTTATGACTCAGTTAGAAACTAAGTGTCAAACCTTGAATAT